>VXBP01010097.1:496630-790456 GCA_013400115.1 Rhinopomastus cyanomelas
ATGGGATGGGATGGGATGGCATGGGATGGGATGGGATGGCATGGGATGGCATGGGATGGCATGGGATGGGATGAGATGGGGGGCTTGGCCACAGGCAACTCACAGAGTGTTGGCAGGACTGGGTGTGAAGGTTGTAAGAGACGCAGGGGGTGCTGATACAGATGAATTCAAGTCTCCCAAACCAGCTGCGCAGTCCTCTGCCTCTCAGGCAGGCCCTGTTTTGAAGGGCTGCCGTCAGCTGAAGCGGCTTTTTGCCATCTCTCTCTTACGTCTGTTTTATTTTTAGGAATCCCAGCAGATCCCTGTGGTCAATATATCCAAAGGAAAGTGCAAAGGCACAAATCTCACGTGTCAGACGGACAGATCCATCCCAACAGCGCTGACACCCAGCGGGAGATGCTCTTTCATGCAGCAAAGCCCCATCCCAACATGTTTTTGGGGGTTAGGGTTGTACCCCTCACTGAGGCTGTGCTGTGGTGTCTCCAAGGCCCCCAGCATCACAGTTTCAGGTCTCGGGGTGGGGCTGCTGGCAAAATCCCCATTGCCAGCACTTTCCCAACACAAACCCACCATGTTCTGGAGGAGAGTCTAATTGCCAGCTCTTAGTACAAAGAAGAGTAACTCTCCCACACTAGTTCAGTGTTTATTTGCTGAGTGTCTTTCAAACCACAAAGAGGGCTAGCTGATGAGTGAAGGGACTTGCCATCCTGACATATCAGTAACAGTCTATTGCGAGACATCGGAACCACAACTCAGTGGTTCTAGAAGTTGTTAAAATGGGTGTAAAAGCCACGCTGTGTCCCAGCAGCTCTAAGGACTCACAGAGCAATCCCAGTTGGAAAGGACCTCTCAGGTCACTGAGTCCAACCAGACCCTACAACAACAAAAGACCTAAATACCTGAATCCCTAAATATCTGATTGATCAACAAACATAGAATCACAGAACATTAGGGATTGGAAGGGACCTTGAAAGATCATCCGGTCCAATCCCCCCACCACAGCAGGATCATCTAGACCAAGTCACACAGGAACACATCCAGTGGGTTTTAAACATCTCCAGTGAAGGAGACTCCACAACACCCCTGGGCAGCCCCTTCCAGTGCTCTGTCACCCTCACCATGAAGAAGTTCCTTCTCATATTGATGTGGAACCTCCTATATTCCAGCTGACACCCATTGCCGCTTGTCCTATCACTAGATGACATTGAGAAGAGCCTGGCTCCATCCTCCTGACACCCACCCTTCACATATTTGTAGACATTAATGAAGTCACCCCTCAGTCTCCCCTTCTCCAAGCTCAAGAGACCCAGCTCCCTGGGTCTCTTTAGCAGAAGGGGCTGCCCAGGAGGGCTGTGAAGTCTCCTTCTCTGGAGATGTTTAAAACCGACCTGGTTGTGTTCCTGTGTGACAGGACCTAGGTGATCCTGCTGTGGTGGAGGGATTGGACTGGATGATCTTTTGGGATCCCTCCCAATCCCTGATGTTCTGTGACTGTGTGATTCTGTGACATCCCTGCATCTTCCCCGCCCCCTCAAGCCAGCAGCAAACCCCGCTGTGCCTGCAACGGGAGCACATGCTGCATGCACATTTGCACAATTGCAGGTCATGCACAGCTGCAATTATATTTGGAGCATCCTTTGGGGTGCAAGGTGACGAGAGTAAGAGTGCAGCCACGCCGGGGGCTCATTGTGGGTGGAGGGGAGTCAGCGGGGTGCCAGACTGTGGCACCAGAAGGTAGCACCGAAGTGCCACTCGCTTGGTTTCCGACAGCTCTTTCGACTCGGGCCATAAAATTAATGTGTGAGCAGATAGCTGGGAAAATAGGGAGCTGTATAAAACAACTTGGTGCCTGGCAGGGGACTTGAGATGAGCACGATCAGAAGATGCCAGGTTCTGAGTGCATTGCTATCTCCTCCGGAGGTGCCAAGTGCCACAGGGAGTTGCCACATGCCCATTTCTGCACCCCCAGTTCTCACTAACCCCAGCTCTCTGGTGCTGCTCCTATCTCACTGTTAACTCAGTTCCCTCATCCTTCATGTTTTCATCGAACCCTCTGGCAAGTAGGTTACTCATTTACTCATCATCCTCAGTCTCTACCTTGCACCCCTGGTTAGAGCTTTGCCTATATTCTCTCCTCTGCCTGTTCAATCTGCACATCAGCCCTCTTCATGGCCCTATCACACTCCATCCTGGGCACATTACAGTGAGCTGACAGGGCCCCATCTCCCCGTCCTGTCTCCCAAACCATCCTCGTGCTGCTGCGAGACTGGTACCCAGGTCAGCCTCCCCCAGCTTCTCAGCAGCCAAGGTTCAAGCCTGGAGGACCACCAGCTGATACTGCTCAGCGCATCACCCCGCTTCCTGGCCCTCCCAATCCCCCACCCCATCATCACAACCCCTAAGGTTGCTTCACAGGGTCCAGCACAGATCAGCCTTGATTTTTTCACGCTGGACGGTGGGAATTTTCCTCTTGCTGATTCACACTTCTGTCGCATCCCTTCGTTTGTATTTTTTTATCGCAGCGCTGACGCCGGCTGCACCTACTCCAGGGGATGGTGAAAACCCCAGCTGAGCTGCTGCTCTGAGGACTGGCCCTCTGCCAGTCCCGTGATGCCAGCTCAGCCCCAAACCTGCGCTGCTGCTGAGCAAACCCAAACCCTGCCCACTGCCGGGGGAAAATGAGGTAAAACATGGGGTTGATTTCTTCCCCACGGTCCTATTCCCAACCCTGTGCTCCCAGCTGAGTTCCCTCTCCTCCCTCCAAAAAAGCCCTTTTTAGTATAAAAAAGTGTCTCTTCTCTCTGAGACATTAATGCAGCAATGAAAAGGTCGAGCTGCTGGTCATGACATCTCCCACATCCCAGGGCCCAGCGTAGCTCCGTGTCCCTTGTAGGACAATCCCATAGAGGATCAATCCTGTCCCCCATCCTCCTGGGAGCCCAGAGGGTAATTGGTGAGGAACAAGCAGGGCAGCCGTGGCACAGGGGTCATGTGGGCAGCTGCCAGAGACCCCCAACCCCACAAGCATGAAGCTTTTCCTGCTGTTTAGCTGTGACAGCTGTTTAACTGGGACTGGCTCCTGCTGGAGGCCAGGAGCTGGAGCTCAGGACTTGTCCCAGGTGCCATGTTTTGGTATCAAGTGCTCCAGGTTGTTTGGGGATGTTTTTGCATTAACATGTTTGTTTCTGAGTGACCACAAGGGTAAAGAGAAGAGATGCAGCTCCATGGAGATGATGGAAGGGAAGGGCTGGTGGCACCCACGGGTGTTATGAGCTTGCAGCTCCTCTGCCAGGCAGCTCAGGGTAGCACGAAGAGCCAAGAGCTTTGTCCTCTGCAAAACCCTGGAGGTGATGGAACAAGGGGAGAAGGTCCCTTGACAGGGACAACCCAGTGCTGGCCACGTAACTGGGGTGCCCCCTTGCACCATCACCCACTGAACCCTCAGGAGCAGAGCCTGAACCAACGATTAACCCTGTTTACACCTTGGATCCCTTTCAGAGCAAGTGACATGGTCAAGGTCAAGTGGCAGGGAAGGTTTTTCTGGAGCTGTCTGCAGGATCTAGGAGGAAGTCCTGCCCCAAAAAGCTGATTTTTCTCTTCAGTTTGATTTCTATCCTGTTAGGCTGGGCAGGGGTCCCTGCTGAGCCCACTCTGCATGTGGCCTGGAGCATCCCACAACGTCCTGCTGCTGGACACAGGAATTATCCCTGGAGGGTTGTCAGGGGCTGGGCACAGCCACGTCAGCAGCTTAGCGGCATTCGAGGGAGGATTAGACACCGAAGGGGATAACAAGAGAGGATAAAAGCTTAGAAGGGATAAAAGTCCCTGGTGCATCGGGGCGCGAGGCAAATACTAATTGCCCGAGGTCAGGGGGGCAGGTTCTCTCGGGGAGGGGGATTTGTGGCCACGATCGGGATGCTGCAATGCTAGGAGCTGTCAAGCTGGTGCCTTCACGGCTATCAGCCAGTGCCATGCTGTAGGAGCAAAAGGGCTTATTAAAAACCCATCAGTGGCCACGGGCGGCTGAACAGGCTCCTAAATATCCCTGTGCCCAGGTGGGCTGCACCGAGTCGCGGTCCGATGGAGCCCACCGGCAGCAGCATATGTGCAGGGTGCAGCGACAGCAGCTGAAGCTGCCTTCAAAATCCAGATAAAGCCTCACTCTTCGCCCAGCTCCGTCTCGGCTCTGCCTCACCCAGCCTGGAGCAGAGGAGAAGCGCTTTGCTCCAGCCAGAGGGAGGCAGCGCCTTGCCCAGATCCTGAGGGCTGCCTGCCGGGATGCTCCTCCTGCTGCTTGTGCAGGACCCGTGTGCACGACGTGCCCGCGATGGCAGGAACCTGGCTCTCCCAGCTGGACCTTGCTGTGCCGTCGCGGGATCCCCCACGAGGGCTTCTCCTGGGATGTGCGAGGGCAGGACCCGGAGCCAGCACCGCTTCTACTCAGCCTGAGACACGGATCGAGGCCAAACGAGGGATGAGTGAGGGTTCACCTGGGCTGCAGTGGGTGTTTTTAAGAGCATGTGTAAGACCCAAGCCCTCGTGGTCTGCAGTCATTAAAAGTTCTCCCGGGTCGTTCTGCGAAGGGCAGCCACATTAACCTGCTGGCCTCGCTGCCCTCACTCCTCACCTCCGCCTCGCACAAATTCCCACGACGGCTGGGACTGCTCCTTCTTCCCAAAGCTGCCTCTGCTTCGAGGCTGGACACTTGCCTCTGGCCTTTGCCGAGGATCTTACAGCATCAGGCACCGTCTCCATCACAAAGAGGCTCATTTCTGCTCCCGGACCTGCAGCCAGGGCAGGTGGGCAGAGCTTCGCCTCTGCCAGGACTCTGCCTGCCAGCTCTGCCTTGACCAGCAACGCTGCCAGCTCCCGTCGCCATGGAAACCTGCCCTCCTCACTCCTTCCCCTGCCTGCTCTCCTGAGGATTTAAGGAAACCAGTTGCTTTCTGCTCCCTCTGGAGTCTCCTGGGCAGCTGGAGCCCTGCCAGCAGTGCTCCCTGCCGGCTGGTACCCGGCAGCCGCTGCCCATCACTGCAGGGCTCAGGGCAAGGCTCAGGGTGGCTGAGTGCCTCTCCTTCTGCTCTCTGGCAACTTGGGCAGAGGAGGGCATCATCCTGCCTTATCTCTGCCACTTTCTCTCCTGTCTGCCCTTGTGGTCCTTTGTGGCTGCCTCTTGTCTCCCAGCCCTCCTTATCTCTCATCCCCTTCCTCTCCCCAGCTCTGTTTACACCGGTAAAACTCTTGTCCAGGTCAAACACTGCTCCTGATAACCACATTCCCATTGATTGCTGGGAAGAAAAATCCTCCAACGTAGCAGATTCTTTGCTCCAGGGACTGAACACCCCTCGACATTCCTCTTGTCCCCCTCCTAGGCCTCCACACCTGTGAGGAGCGTGTGGCTGGGGACTGGAGGGAGCCCTTCTGCTGGCACGGGGTGTGAGATAGGATATCCAGAGATCGATCATATAAGACACCTATGGATGACACCTATGGATGCCACCTGTGATTGGCATCTACAAAAGCCCCTGGGGGACAGAGAGCAGAGCTTCCCTGTCCCGTGCTGCATCCACGAGTGACAAACCACCCCTAGATGCTTCCCCAGTGCATCAACAGCCACATCCACACACACAAACCATCTCATCCCATCCCATTCCCGGGTTTGCCCATATATTCCCAGCTAATGCCAGACCCAGGGATGCTGGGGGGCTGGCAGAGCTCCTGCGACGGGGATGGCAGGCGAGGAGACACCGTTTGATGCCCCTGGAGTCCCACAGGTCATTAATGCACTTGCGGTGGGGAAGCTCCTGCGCTGCTGCAACGAGGGACTTGGCCGTAAAGCTGCGATCAATAAGGAGAAATTTAAAGGGCTAAAGCTTTCTGCCTCTACGGCCAGCAAATAGCTCCTCATCGGGGCCTCTCCTCCCAACCAATGGGTTAGATGTGTGGCTGTGGCTACCAACCGTGACCGACCCACCTGGGTACCATGAGAGGCTTGTTTTATACTCAAAATTGCTGAATTACACAAAATCTGCCAAAAATAATCATTTGATGTTTTACCCACCTGGCCAGTGATTCATCTCTACAGGCAAACACGCACAGGGCCATGCTGGGGAGAACCAGCGAGCCTCACTTTGGAGCAAATTGTAATCATAATAAATTAGATAACAAAGATAATAATAAATATGTCATGGTGAATAATGAAAAAGGCCATAAAAGAGATAGAGAATAAATTTGGGTTAGAAAGGAACCACCCCACGGGCTCTGTGTGGCCCCCACTGTGGGAGCCCTGACCCGAGGCAGCTAGCCAAGTGCTAGAGCAGAAGATGCTCCAGTAATTATCCCAAAAATAAACTCCTTCTGCAGAGGCTGTTGAGGGAAATAAGATAAGAGGTGGAGGTCTGATATGGATCAAAAATGGTCTAGAAGCCCAAGAAGAAGATCAAAAAAGCTGAGCAGTGATGAAGGCAGCTCTGGGATGGAGAACCTGGGACGTCTCCTTGCTGGGCACAGGGCACAGTGATGGGGCTGGGTGGGTTTTACAGCAGAATCTAAACCTCATTTGTGGGATGTGGCCATGCCACGGGGCCACCCCTACCCCTTCTCAGGGCGCCAGCTTGGATTGAGCCCCTGCTGAGAGGGTTAGGGTGACCTTTCCTAAAGGATACACAAGCCCCTGGGGTATCAAGGTCACACAGTACCCCCCAGCTTCATGGCCGGGAGCCCCCCGTGCGCAGCTGTGCAGCCCCAGCACTGCCAAGGCCTGGCCCTGCTGGGACGGATTGTTTTAATTGGATTGTGACAAATATTTAATAGCTAATAGAGCTCACACCGGCACAGTTAATTAAGAAGGTGACTAATCCAAGTCACTGGTGGATGTGCAGCAAGGGAGGAGGAGGAGGAGGAGGGAGGGAGGGAGGATGTGTGTGGTGGAGGGGCATAGGAGGGAGGGCACGGAGATGGGGAAGAACCAGCTCAGCTGCCACCACCCTTCATTTCAAGTGTCTGTGCATGCAAACGATGATGAAGGACTTTTCTCCTGCACATTCTATCCCCTTGCTGCTGGGTAGATGCTGAGAGGCCTTGGGCTCTGGAGGTGCATTGCTGGGTTGCCAGCCTGCAGGAAGCTGGATTGGGTTCAGCCACGGAGCTGCCTGTACCTCAAATCTGGCTGTTTGTTTTAAAACAGCCACCTATTCCAGGCTACTTTCTATGCTCTGGGTGGGCTGCCAAGAGGTGGACACCCCAGCACATCCCTCCTCTGTGCAGGACCCTGTTGTGGGGCCAGCACCAGGCACGTCGGCTGGCAGAGCCAGCTGTGCCAACATCTGTATGCTGCTCACTGCCTGTCCCCCCGGAGTCGATAAATAAAACAAGTGGAGTTATTTTGGCCCTGGAGACAGGGCTGTCTCCCAGAGCACAGAGCAGCTCTTTCTCCATCTCTCCGTGGCGCTGGAGTTCATTGTTGTTGCCGGGTGGAGAACAGGGCGAGGATTGAACTGAGGTGCCCATCTGCGATGGGCAGCCAGAGAGAGACTCTTCATATTAGTGCCCAGGGGCATCAATGGTGCTTTTAAAAGAAGCCCCAGTGGGAAACAAAAGGTCTGAGTGGGGAAGAGTGTGTGGGTGAAGCTGGAGAGGGATGAGGGGACTGGGACGGAACCAAGGGCGAGCAGCACGAGCTGGAGAGGAAGATGAGGAGAGGAAGCAGAACCAAAGCAGCTCTGTGTAAACGGTGTTTCCTAGCTGGAGGGCCGGGATGCAGAGCCATAAGTGCTGGGTACCAGGGCTGCTGGGTACCAGGGGTGCTGGTAACATCACCCACCCAGCACCCACTCGTTAATCAATGTCCCGCTGCAATTAGCCCTCGGTAAGGGCAGCGAGCAAAAGGAGGTGCTGCTTTAGCAAACTGGGTTAATCTGGGGGAGGAAAATAAACGCAGGGAGCACCTGCTAGGAGGAGCCCACCGGGCGATGGATGCACCTCAGCCAGAGTGGAGGGGAGGAGGAGACAACCGCCTTAATTAGTGGGAAATTACAGGGAGGGTTCATCCCTCCTGCGACTGGGAGTGGAGTGTCCCCTGGGGTGTTCCTGCATCTCGTGTGTCCCCCCCCAGGAAATAATTACTGAAGGTAAAACTATTTACTAAATGAAGCGATTCTTAGCGTGCAGGCTCAGCGCTACTTGCCCCGCTCGCCTCGCTCCTGGTGCTACATCACAAATTAACTGTCTAATTAGAGATAAGTTTGATGCCGGGGATTTTCCTTTTAAAGTCCTTGTGTGAGTATAAAAACCCCTCCAAAAACACAGGAGGGGCTCGATCCTGCACTGGAGGGCACTGATCCTGCACCAGGCCAGGCGCTGACCCCCCCCACAGCCCAGATTCTGTTAGCACCATTGTGTCCCCTTAGGGAGCCCCTCACCCCTCTGAGGGACAGCAACCAGATCGAACCCAATCAATCTGTCTTTTAATTACTGGCCACAGGGATGTGGAAGCAGCAGCCGAAGCAGCTTCTGGCAGAGGTCCCTGCCCGTACTCGCTGTTATTTAGCAGAGACACTGCTGGGCTCCATCAGCAGGACCGATTCCCAGCTGTGGTGCTCAGTGGGGAGATGCTGCCAAGCCCCGTGGGGATAGAGGCCTCACTCAGCCCCCCAAAAGAAAGAACACACCTAAGCAGCCCATGTTCTCAGCAGCTTCTGCTGACTACCATGATTTCAGCTGGAAGAAAAGGAGGCAGCAGGAAGCAGCTTCGGCAGGAACAGGTTCCCTGTCAGACTGCGATGGTGGCCCTTGAGCTCCAAGGGTGGGCACCATGAGGGGCTGTACGACCCAGTGTGGGGCAGGGCTCAAGGGATCACCTCCCTGTGTGGCAACGAGAGCCCAAGCCCAGGCTCTCCTCACACCAGCCAGTGGCGGGGGCAGCTGTCCCTGAGTGCCTGCTGGTGCCCACGGGCAGTCTGGCACGGTGCGAGCGCATCGATATCGACCTGCCAGTCGATTTCCAAACCCCGGGCAGTGGGGCCTAGGAGGAGTCATCACCCCACTCAGCCATGTGCTCCTGCTCAGGCAAGTGGAGCTGCTTTCCTTTGGGACATCACCTCCCACTCAGAACAGAGGGGTCTGAACTGGGAAGTGGAGCTGAGCAGGCAGAACCAAGGCTGTTTCATGGAACCACAGACCTGCTTGGTTTGGAAAAACTCTTTGAGCTCCTCAAGCCCAACCACTGTCCCAGCACTACCAGGTCCCCTGTCCTTCACCCCACATCTCCACAGCTTGGCAGCTCCTCCATACATGGGGACTGCCCCACTGCCCTGGGCAGCCTGGGCCAGTCCTGGGCAACCCATTGTGGGGCAGACATTGCTCCTCAGGGCCAATCTCAACTTCTCGTGGCACAGCCAGAGGCCTTTTCCTCACACTCTGTTTTCCTTTCTCCTGGGAGGATATTCACCTCCAGCTCTCCTTGAAGCATCTCTGTTCCCCAGGCATCTCTCCAGCACCATCCACAGCCCCCAGCCCCACACAGTACTCAGCAGGATCCTCTCTCCAAACGAGTGAGAGGAAGAGGAGGGAGCTGTGTTAGGATGAAGAACAGAAAATGAAGACTGTTTCTCCCTCTCATGATGCCTCTCATGAGCTGGTGAGGACAGAGACAACCCCTTGCTCTGTCAGAGCCACCTCCTGGAGGACAGTCATTACCAAAAGACATGTCGATGCCTGTAGTAGCTACAAGCCCTTCATATCCTCAAGGCCTGGGTGATTTCAGGAGGAGGATTTCTGGCTGGACCCAGGGAAGTAGGACAACACACCCCACCCACCCGTGAACCAATCAAATACCCCTGAACAATGACCTGGATGACCACACATGGGCTTCAACACCCTAATTTAGCAGAAGAACCAAGAGAGGGGCAGAGAGGAGGCAATTGGTGGTAGCTGCGATGGGTCTTGTCTTGTGCTGGGTCAAGCTGTTCCCAAACCCCAATAGCTTAGAAGAAGAATGGTCAGATGAAGCTCTCTGCCCACCAGAGCTCCTAGAGACAGGGATCTTGGAGCCCACACTGCCCCTGCTGGGACTCTTGGGCCCTTCCTACACCCAACCATCATGGTGGGACAATTCATTGTCTTTAGGATTTCCGTCCCACCAGCAAGTCTGACAGCAATTCGCCACAGGCTATCAAGCCCCATGAGGGTCCCCAGCCTGATTTGGAGAAGAGGGGACGTGTGACATTCCACAGCTGTGACTTTTCTACCCATCCAGTGTTTCCCCACAGGAACACCACATCAGCATGTGTTTTACTGGAGGTAGCTGAATGATGCTAGGAAACAAAAGCAAAGCAGCTGCTGCACCTCAACAGAGCCGCTGCTCTTCACCAGAGCTGCTGCACATCACCAGAGCTGCTGCACCTCACTAGGGCTGCTGCACCTCACCAAAGCTACTGCTCCTCACCAGAGCTGCTGCTCCTCACCAAAGCTACTGCCCTGCAGATGCTTTAGCGGGAGAAACACGTCGGCTTATGGAAATGGGAGGCTTTGACATTGCAAGGCATCGCAGAAAATAGAGAGTGGGGAGGTGAGAAAAAGAACCAAACAATTACCTGGAGCTCATCAAGGAGCTGCCGGGAGAGACTGCGACGGGTAATTATAAAGGGAAAATAGGATCGAGCTCTGAGACAGTGACGACAAGCTGGGCGGGACTGGGAAGGGGCAGCCCATGGCGGGGAGGTTTGATGCTGAGGTTTTGGCAAGGAAGGATGTTTCTCGGAATATTAATTCAGTTGGAAAACCCCCGTAGTGGATCTGGGGGCCAAAAGGCAGGTGGGGATGTAGTGCCTCAACAGGCAGCACTGAGCCAGCTGCCAGCTCCAGCTGCCCATCCCAGGACAGACCAGCCCTGTATCAGCCCAGCTACTCCAAACTTCGAGGCTGTTTTCAGGGAGAACCATCATCAACAATCATTGTGCCAGCGAGAAGAAGCTTGGCCATGCTCTGACCCTCCGATAGCAGGGAGGGCTGGGGGCACTGTGAGAGACCAGTTCCCCAGAGTTGTGAGGTTCTGAGTGGCGCCAGGCTCTGCCCTCACCAAGATTTTAATCCCAGCCTGGTGTCAGTTGCTGTTCCCAGGCTGGGACCATCCTCCAGGGAGACACCATGTACAGCAACATCAACACTTCACGTCTCATTACAGGAGTCTCGTTAGAAGGACTAAGGACAGCAGATCCCTGTCCCTGGGCTGCTGCACGCTGCCTGCATCCCTTCTGCCTGGGCAGTTCCATCGATGGATCAAAACTCCTTCCCTGGCCTCGCTCATGGCTCCTCTAGGTTTGTTTATATAACACAGTTAAACATCTACTTTACACCCTGCGCGCTTGTACTCACTAATTAACATTTCCCCTGGTGCTTATTGCATTTGCTACGGTGAGAGAAGCGGGAGCAGGGTGATGGCTGGGAGCCTCATAGTCACCTCATGGACACCCAGGGCAGGAGCTGCAGCCCCGCAGCACCCTTGAGCCCAGCCCAGAAGGTTTGAATGCTGGTCTCCCCCCAGCCCAGCAGATGAAGCTGTTAGCAGCCAGCATGGAGTAGGGGAAGAGCTTCCCCAGGATTTATTATTCCTGCCTGCTAACTTCTTGAGCAGCTTTAGGGGAACTGGGGAGCAGGAGGCATCACTGTCAAGGGAACAGCAAGAGATCCCTGTGTCCCACCACCCCCTCTGCCATTGCTGCTGCCCTGTGGTGACAAACCTTCCCTGCAGCCCCCTGTCTGCACAGTCCTGCCCTCGATGATGCTCAAAGCCACCCAACAAGCCCTTCTGAGCAAGTCTGGGATGCAAGACAGAGCAGGGAAGTAACTGGGGAAGTGGCCTGAGCCCCACAAGCAGCCCCATGGGCATAGGGAGTCCAGCATGAGCAACCTCTGCTCACCAGGATGAGCCTGGAGGTGACCCCAACCTCATCCCAAATCAGACCTTCTCCTCATCCTCTGATGAGATTTACAGCCAAATCCCCCTGCCACCCCCCCCAGCACCAGCGTGATGAGCCCTGGCAACCAGCACTGTATCTACCAGTGCTGAAGTATGGGTTTGCATAGAGACCCTAATGCATAGAGACCCTAATGCACATCCCCTCAGCTCTGCCCTGGACAACCCCCAGCTCTCCAGTGGTCACCCCCCCGGGGAGCACCTGCGCCTCCCAGCAGGCTGGTGTGTCCCTCTCCCACCTACACCTTGGAGTGGGGAGGGGGGGTGTCACACCCCATCCCCGAGAGCACAGACCTAAGAGTCGAGAACCAGGCTCATACTCCACCGAAGGTGCAGGAAGCCCGTCTGTGATGCTCCACACAGCACAGAGTCCAGACCAGTGTCCCATGGGGGTACCATGTGGGGAGCTAACCCCAGCGATGCAGCCGGCAGAAAGTGACCTCTCCAGACCTGGAAGCTGGCCCTTGCCTGAGCTCCCAGTGCTGCTGCAGGAGGGATGTCCACTCCCAGACCACCCACGGACAGCAGCTGGCAGAAGCCAGGAGATCTCCATTTCCAGACTGGGGGTAGGATACAGGGATGCTGCTCCCCACCTCATCCCAGCTCCAGAACACTTTGGCCTCTCCGGGAATTATCTCCCCGCTGGGCTCAGCCTCCTCCTCCTCCTCTCCGGATAGAAACTGCTAATGAAGGATCCCTAATTAACGAGTGACTCGGGACCCCCCGCCCGCCGCCCCCTTGCTCCAGCCGCTCGGCCATCCCTCAGCTCAGCGGGTACCCCCAAAACGGGTCGCGGTCACTCTCCCCAGCGCAGGCTCAGGGAGCATCTTCCAGCCCAAAGCTCTCCAATACCCGCTTCTAGGGGCTCCCGCAGAAAAGCCGAGCAGGCAGGAGGTAAAAAACCACCTTCAAACTTTGGAGAACGACGGCAGAAAGCTGGTGCGGCTGGCGGGGAAGGGCCTTGGCTGGGTGGGTTCGCGCCCCCCAACAGCATCCACAGAGGGAGGGAGGAAGGGGCTGCTCAGGGCGATCTGCAGCCCGAAGGAGTTGGGGGATGCTGCGCTCATCCCTGGGAAAGGCGGGGAGAGTAGGCACCCACCCCGGCCCTGCGAGCCGCAGCGAGACCCCCCCCGCCACCATCCCCGGTCCATCTCCTCTCCCCGAATGACGCAGGTGCCGGGGGCCAAATTTCTCCTCATTCCACCAGCAAAACGAACTTGCACAAAGTGCAGCCCCCACCCTCCAAAAAACCCCCCAACAACCCTCAAACAACAAGGCAACACCTTCCCTCCCAGCGCCTCCTTTCCCCCTGCCCAGACCTAGGGACGGGGAGACGCAGCAGCGCGCCCGGGGAGGTGGGGGGTGGAAGGGAAGTGGGGGGCGGACAGACAGACCCGGACGGACAGAGGGACGGACGCGGCGCGGAGCTGTCCGCGGTGCTGAGGGACTCACCGGGCCGGGCAGGTCTCCTCCGAAGAGGGGTGAATGGGGGGTTCAGGGGGATTTGGAGCGGGGCGGCCCCGCTGCGCTCCAGGAGGGTCCCCGGGCGCGGCCCCGCGGATGCTGCGGCGACAGGAGCGAGCCCGGTCCGTGTCGCTGCCAGCGGCTCCTGCTTCGGGTTTTGTGGGTTTTTTCTTTTTTTTCCCTCNGCAGGAACATCCCATCGCAAAACCACCCCGCACCGCCGCATCGCATCCCACATCCCCCTGCCAGTCACCTCCGGCATCCCACCTCCGTCCCAGCAGCCCACACAAAAACACTCACCTGAGCCATACTGGGCTGTGAATACAAACCAGTGCCGGCATCAAAATGGTCCAAGGGTGGGACCACTTGCTGGAGAGTTGAGGGGTTTGGCTGGAGAAGAGAAGCTCTGGGAGACTTCAGTGCAGCCTTTCAGTGCTTGAAGAGGCCAGTGAGAAAGATGAAGAAAGATTTTTCAACAGGGGCTGTGGGACAGGAGGAGGGGGCATGGGTTGAACTAAGAGAGGGAGATTCAGACTAGAGAGAAAGAAGAAATTGTTGGTGCTGTGGGAGCTGAGACCCTGGCCCAGGTTGCCAGACAAGTGGGAGAAGCCCCAGCCCTGGAACCATCCCAGGTCAGGTTCGACCTTGGAGCTCTGAGCAACTTGCTCTAGCTGAGCAAAGGGTTGGACTGGATGAGCTTTGAAAGTCCCTTCAAGCCAGAGCACTGTGTGATACTATAATCCCAGACAATGTTTGGGTCTTGCCTCTCCTCTGAAGGTTGATTAACAGTCATCATTCTGAGAAGGTTCCTACCCAGCCTCAAGGTCAGGGTATCAAATCACACCTCTCTGGGTGGAAAGGACAGCTCAGCCTCAACAAGAGGGCTGAGGACCCTATCTGGAGGTCACACACATGCCCCTCTCCCTTTCCAAGCAGGAAAGAGACAGCAAGTAGCACTGGCATTGTCCAATGCCTACAACCACCCACCAGACCTTGGGGAAGCAGAAGGATAATCAGTCAGGCTGGCAGGAGGTATTTTTACCACTATCCTCACTTAACTCAAAGCCTAAAGACCAGCTCTGACCACTGCTTCTGTACAGTCAGAGACCAGCCCCACTGCAACTGGGAGAACCAACCCAGCAGTCACTGCCTCCAACACAACCAAGAGAAATGGTCAATGAAATTCTCTCCTTGCAGGTTGAGAGCTGCTGAAGCCATTTATGAATTCCCCACAAATTCACCCCAGCACTCGGACAAAGTAACATGGGAAAGATGCTGAAGAGGCTCCAACATTGTATTTTGACATATCCAGGAGCGCTCTAATTCCTTTTAACACCAGAACCTACTGGAGCACTGTTCATAATAAACCTCCAGAAGCTTTTTGCTCAGCAATGAGTTGAGTTGTAGGTGTTTTTCCAGTGAACCAAACATGAAAAGAGCAATTCAGTAGGGTTCCACACACAGGTTTAGACACAGTTCCCACAGGTGGCTCCGATATTTTCCTGGCAAGGTGCTCCATCAGCTGAGACGCTCCTGTCCTGGTGAGTTAAACCAGGCCTTCCTTAGTCATGGTAACAAGATGGCTCTATGCGTGTCAGTGACTCAGGAGCTATGAGTTCATTACCCAACTTCTCCACATCCCTTTGGGTAAATTGTCTGATCGACCTCCTACCTCCGTAAAAGGGGAGCTCATGAAGAGACACAAAACCCATTAACAACACTGAGATGCTTCATTCTGCAGATAAGTGCTGGCTTAGAGGTATAGAGAGTCACAGACCTGCACCTACACACACAGACATCTGACACGGGGTGAAACCCACAGCGTTGAGGGAGTAGGCAGCAATTTTTGATGGCCTGAGACACCAGCGCTGATTGAACTTGCTTGACCTACGCTCCAACAGGTGCCACCAGTGAAGTGGCATGAAACCTCCCCAGTTGCAATAAAAAAACGTGAGGAGTGACACACAACCCCTTCCACAAATTCAGAGCTAACTCCACCCTTACAGTGAGAAGCTGGAGCTGGGGACTCTGCCTTTACAGAAGGTGTTTGGGAAGTGGCTTTGACAACTCCTCCTCCCATCCCAAACGGTGGGGCTGGCAGCCCTGGGGACAAGCTTTCACACAGGGCTCTGTGTGTGAAGCAGAAGTGCCTCTTGGCAGCGGCGATTCTTCTGTGTGCGCAGAGGAACGAGCCGGGGCTCCCTGCTTGAATTACCAGAAAATTAAACATATGTCTCCATTCATCCAGGCGAGGAGCTAGACATTGATCCGTCCTGATTCCATCCATTTCAATTACAGCTGTGGACAGGCACTGCCTTCCCTGTGCAGAGACCCCAGGAAGGCTCCACAGCCCTCAAGAGGTCTCAGCTCAAAGGGCTTGTCCTGCCAGTGATGGACCCCGTGGCACTGCCATCCCTGTGAGTCCCCAGAGGAGGGATGTTCAGGGCTGTGGGATGATGCTCAGGGTCTTGGGGAGATGCCTGGTAGGCAGGCTGCAGACAGCTGCAGGGGATTTGGGGAGGCAGGAACCATGAGGCAGGCAGGGATGGAGAGGTTGTGTTGGGTTAAGGATCTAGAGATATCCTAAACCTACCTGGACATGTTCCTATGTGACCTACTTTAAGGGAACCTTCTCTGGCAGTGGGGTGAGACTAGATGATCTTCAGAGGTCTTTTTCAACCCCTGCCAGTCTGGGATCTCCTCTGTTAGCAAAACACAACCCAACCTCTCTGGTTCCAAGGTTCCATGCAAACCAAACTGGAAAGCAACACCTGCTCCCAGTGCATGGAGGCAGAGAGGGTGAGGCAGGAGTCAAGGCTCACCTGCTGACCACTCTGAACCTCACCTTTGCCAACAGATTAGAGTTGAGACCAGGCACTTCACGAGGTCCTGCCCCACCATGTGGTCTGGGGAGGGGATCGTCCTGTGAGGGACCAGCACGCAGGTACCAGAACTCCACCACCTGGCTGCACATAGTTTGTTAGGGGAAAAAAAGGATGATAAATAAAGATAAATGGAAGACAGTGGAGCGTGCCAGGAACCCTGCTCCATCATTCCTTTTCTTCCCTAAGTAGATCAAATTATGACCTGAAATCACTGAATACATATTTTATTAGGTGAATAGTTTAAAAATGAGGGTGAGACAGAGAATTCATAAGGTACAGTCATGTTTGAAGACAAAGAGCTCCCATTAATCTCCCATGGGGATCAGGAGAAAAGGGGGTGACACAGGTTGTAATGGATGCTGCTCTCTCCTCCTCCTTGTTCTGGGGGAGCTGGGACACATGGGGATGTCTCCTCCACAACATCCAGGTGTAAGCTGCTCCACATCTCACAAACCCAGTATCATGCTCCCAGGTCCTCCCAGCCCCACCACCCTTTGCCAGCAACAGGAACCTACCATACTGTGCTTGGAAGTGATCTCCTGTCCTCACTGGGCAGAGCCAAGGACATTGGGAGGGTGAGGACTCTGATAGCCCTTCCCCAGAGCTGGGCATGGCTGTCGCCCCACCCCCCCCAGCACTCACGGCCCCCAACCTGTCACTTGTCCTTGTGGGGCCATGTCTGGGGCAGAGCCATCATGGTCTGCTGGGCTTTGGCCCATTTACTCCCAGCTCAGGCACCCGTCTGGTGCCAGCTCAAGCATGATGCTCCTGTGACTTTGAGGGGTTGGCCCCACTCCAGTTGCCCTCAACCCCCCTGCTCCACTAAGTCATGCATTGCTCTGAACTCTGCGGATCAATGTCAGCTTCGGGATATTTTTCATTGCCATGGGGCCAGGGAAGAGTCACTGGCTTTTAACAATTGTTTTAACACCAGCTTTAAAAGTAAACAAATCCCATCTCCATAAGAAATAACTCCAACTACACACTGGGTTTGTAACAACTCCACACGTCGAGTCCATCAGTGGTTGGACTCAATCCTACAAGGCTTTTCCAGCCTAAGTGGTTGTGTGATTTAAGGGTTGCTGAGCCCTGGCACTGGGATGGGGTAGGGTGAGGGATGGAGGCAGCCCTCTTCAGCCTACAACCTGGGATACAGCTGGGCTGGTGGCTCTGGAGCAGGTCTAGGAGGAAGAGAGGAGCATGTTTTCCCCTCTTCAACATCTAAACTGTTTGCTGGGGGTTTTGGGAAGTCAGATTCAGAGCCATAATCAAGACAAACTTGTTAAATAATGTTCCTGAGGACAAACTGGAGCTGCTGAGTGTTCTCCCTCCCAACTCCACCTACCTCATAGGTGGCAGGATGGGATTCAGCACCACAAGTCACTGATCCTACAGTGGTCACTGTCCTCACCGCAGGATCCAGGGTCCCACCATGTGGGATAATCAAAGCGCCTTCACATCTCCCAGGCTCGATCCATTGGAGCAAACACCGTGCTCGTGACTCCCCACAGCCCCATGGCATGGACCAGCCCTTAGGAAAACAGAGTTCCTGCACGAGAAGCCTCTGGGGCTGCCCCTCCTTCCCAGGGGCATGGAGAGGGGCAATGGGAAGGATGCAGATGCCAGGACACATCACTGCTCAGCAAGGTCGGTGTCGGGCTGGGCTGCAGCTAATAAACCCTGCTGCTCGCAGCTCCCAAGGGTGGCCTTTACCCTTCAGCTTCTCTACTCTGAAAGTCTCCAAATTATTTTCCTTGGCTGCCTGAGGGGTTTTCAGGAGACTGAAGTGATGGCACATTTCCCAGCCCTTGTGGGGCAAATTTAGAGGATGATGGAGTTGGAGATGCTTGTGGAGCTCACACCATTGTGCTACTTGTCCCCAGGAGTCAAACTGGAGCATTGAGGTTAATCTCATCTCCCTGGACACATCGGGGAGACAGCAATGTCTTTGAGAGAAAGCAAAGCCAGGAGAGGGAAATAATTAATCTGCTTCTATCTGCCTTGGCCACCGCCTGGACCAGAGGCTCCAAGCAGGCAGCTATCGCAGATGAGATTGTTTTTCCCCCAGTCCCCAAGGAGCTGTTTTGCACAGCAGCCACTGATGGAGGAGCACATCGCACACACTCGCTCTTCCAGGCAGATGATGGGGTGAGAAGCCCTCCTGTACCTGAGGGTTCTTGAATCAGGGCGCCATGCGAGATGCTGTGGTCCCGGCAGAGCTGGAACAACCTTCTCCCCCTGCGCTGCAGACCAAGCAAGGAAGGTTCAGAGGTATTTTTCTCATCATTTATTTCCAGGAGATAAGAAAACACCTCAACTTTTTTCCTCTCTCAGGAGTTTGTCCTGGTGATTGATGTTAAAGATGAATTCCTGCCCTGCCTCTCCTGAGCAATAATGGGCAACCATCAGCCAGACCAAGGTTTAAGGTGTGAAAGTTAAGTTGCAAAGACTTAAAATGGTCTTTTGGCAAGATCTCCTCAACCCTTGACAGCTTAATGCACAGAGTAGGGGAAGGAATCTTGCTTTAACCCCCACAGTCCTTCCAATTTGTTTAGGAAGATGTTAATGACTTTGAATATCCAAATGCTGCCTCATGGTTGAACAGAAATAAAGGTGGGAAGACCCTCATTCCAAGAAGGCTGTGAAAGCAAAACTAAAGCAAACAATGCGGTGGTGATGACTAAAATGATGATGACTAGAGGTACAGGAATGTCTCCAGAAGAATGGAGGTGCTGGTCTGGTTTTTATGGTGCAGATGCTGCTATAGCTGATACCTTCCCACCAGCAAAACCCCACAGTTCCTCAGCATTTAAAGCAGGTGACAGCTTCATACCTCGTGCGGGTGCTTCCCACACCCATGGCCAAGGGCAGCAAGTGGTCTCTGCACTATCCACATAAAGGGAACCCCTCTGTGAGAGCAAAGACCTTGTGAGGCTGCCCCCAAGAACGAGTCTGTGTGGGCAGCAGTGGAGACAACGGGCAGGAGGTGGGATGTCCTATCCAGGGGCTGCTGGATAGGACGCTGGAGCTGATGCCACCAGCCCAGGATGATTTGCTCAAGGCAAACACTCCGCTTTGCCCTGAGACTGCTGCAGGTCTTTGCGGGGTAGTTCTGGCCTCTGACAATTCATAGAGAAAGGAAAGAAGACTTGTGAGCCAGGGAGGAGTTAGGTTTGCCTTCTCAATTATCCACAGCTGTCCTTGTAACCTTCTGTAGTTAAAGAGAAGTACCCTAAACCAACAAGGCTCCAGTGCTCGGGTCAAATGCTGGCATCAGCAGCCGCTGCTGAAAAGCCCCAGCACACTGATGTTAATTTGAATTTCCTCATGCCCCTTGTTTTTGATTCCCTACAGCACTGAACTTCTTAGCACTGAGGTTTGTTCCTCCTACTCTTCTATTAAATGTTCTAAAATTAATTAAAGAGACTGGATGGCCAGGCAGAGCTTAAATTCCCTTTCTTGGAGAAAAGTCTGACTCACCCAACACCTCTTGCAGGGCCACGAGTGCCAGAGGCAAAACCATTCTGGAGCAGCTGCCAGCCAAGGGCTCTGCAGCCCTCTTCTTTCAAAAGGAGAAAATGAGGATAAAGACTCAAATCCTCACCACTGCAATTAATTTTTGAGGGAGAGCTGTTAAAGGCCAGAATGAGTTTCCCAGACGGACATGGGAACCTCCATCCCTGGCTTGTTTGGGTTCTGACCATCTCCAAGCCCTATAGCAACCTCTGCTCTGGATAGGAGGTCAGAGCAGAGACGTCCAAAGGTGCATCCTAAGCTCAATCACCCACCAACACCGAGTTGGAGAGGAATCACCACAGCTAATTAATATTAGCACTGACCAAATGCTGTTAAAAACTCCCCACCCCATTACGGTCAGTAGTTCAATGTGACTTAATGTCAACTGCAAAGAGTCATCTGAAAGAAAGAAAATTAAGGGGATTAAAAGAAGGAGCAAAATAACAGCGCTTGAGGCAAAGAGACAAAGACGAAAGCCACCATCATCAACTTGTGTTTGTGAGCTGCTGTGATTCTAATTGGGGCCAGACACCAAAACTGCATTTTATCTTGATTGAAACAGAATGAAAACTAAAAAAACCACCCTAAAATAATCAAGGCAGATGATGTCAATTCAAGCAGTATCCTTACAGCATCCCAAGGAGCTGTTTGGGGGTGGTTCTTCTCTTCTAATGGAAAACCCATGCCTGAAACTTGGGGAAAGCAGCATGAGCACCAGCCATCACTCTCGACACAGCCCAGCACCACTTGCTCAGAAGATGCAGCAGAATGGGAACTGAGGCAGTGCTCAGCAGGACATGTCTAAAGCTGCCATCAGGCAGGAGACAATTTTGTCTCCTCCTGCTGTGGTGACTCACAGGACAGAGACCTGCAGGATATGCGCCAGCACATGCGCTTCTCCATCCCTTCTACCGCTCCTCACCCTCACACCCCCACTGGCACGTCAGAAACCATGTGAGGTGAGAAGGACCTCAGCACCATCCACACTTGGCTTGGAGCCCAGCACCTGTGTTTCTCCCCTTTGTAGGAACCAACAGTTTTAAGTGTCCCACATCCTTTGTGCTTTGAAGGAGCACAAAAACTGCTGCCAGGAACAGGCACCAGAGCTCAGTCAGGACAGGATCTGCCCCCAGCTCAGCCTGACTGCTGCTTGAGAAGATCACCTGCACCTTTGCAGCCACCACCAAAGCAACAAGGCCTCTCAGCATCAAAGTTTATTCCCCCTCTGTCTGTACCGGTGAGTGTATGCATGACCAGTAAAAATAAGGCTACTTATCCCATGGCTCTGAAACACACTATAGGCCACCTCAAACCCTGGTCTGGTTACACCACCCACACTGCTCCATGGTGTGCAGAGAAGGGCAGACATGATCAGACCACATGGGTGCTGCAGGGCTTTGGTAACTGGGTCTAGGAGCTTCCTCCTCCCACCTCCTCAGCCTCCTCCCCACATCAGCCACCTCAGTGAGAGAGAGATCATTATCTTGTGATGTCCTGGTGAGGTCAGTTGGATCCCAGGCAAGTGCAGGTCACCTCACCTCAGCAGCTTGCTGGTAGCCCAGGCACATGGGGATGGGAGGAAAACTCAACCTTCTCCTGTGGAGCTGACCTTTGGGGTCAAGCTGGGGTATAAGGAGAGGAGGAAAGGGAAGCTGCCCTTGTCTTCTCAATGACCAGAGGACTTCAGTCTCCACAGGTGTTGACCTGGGTGGCATTTCCCAACAGTTAAAGCATCTAAAAAACAGAAGTAATAAATCAAAACAACAACCAAATAGTGTCATGGGATCTCAAAGTCGATTGCTTGTATGTCCAGGTAAGGCTCTGAGATGTTTTTTTCCAATGGGGATGAAGACCAGTCCAGATGAAAGGAACTGGGGATGGAGGACAGCCCTGCAAGCTCCCTTTCCCAAGGAAATCTGTTCCCACATGCAACAACACAGAATCTTCCAGCTTCGGCTTGTGGCTCAATAAATTTTATTATTCCATTTTGTTTTTATTTAAAAGAATTTGTTTTCCTATCATAAAAATTAGACAACCATACCATCACCACCAGCAGCAACAAAGTCTGTGGAGTTCATGTTGATGGCAGACAGTTCACTGGTGTTTCCCAGTGACTCAAAAAGTCCTGGAGGGTCCTTACATGAAAAAAATCCCAAGTGTGATGGCTCTGGGGAGGAACATCAAGGTGGTTTCGGTTTCTTGTCCCACTGAGGATCCCAGGTGAATACTGAAGATTATCAGCAGGACCAAGTACCGCATGCCTTGAGAGAAAACCCTTCATACCAGTTCCAGTACCTAATTAGTAGGGAAGAAAGACACTTAAAATAGGAATTTATGACATTAATTAACTCCTACATCAGCGTATAGATCACCAGGACAGACGTGACCCTTCTGTCTCCACCCCTCACCCTTTATTCACTGGCCTACAATAATATGGGATAAGCAGTTGGCAACGTTCCCCATTCTGATGTCTGCTGGTGCTGTGATAAATTATGGCGTGGAGAAAGTCATCCACAATTGCCTGAGCTCCACTCCTCCCAACTAACCAGCACTTGGGAACCTTGTCAGGGACAGCAGAGGTTCTGTCCTCTCAGCCCTCTATGCTCCCATCTTCCTTGTCCACACTAGGATGGTGGAGCAGCCTGGATTAACCTGGTGTTACTGGGGAAAGCTCTATAGCTTGAGCCCATGGCTCCATCTGCCTCTAGCCTGGAATGGGATGTGCCAGCCCAGTCTTTTCCCAGTCCGTCGCATCACCCAGCTCTGCTGTTTGCAGAGCTCCGACAACCCTGCTGCCAGCGTGTTTCTACCTCTCCCTTCTCTCATTAGCAGAGTGGATGAGCAATCCCCTCCCTCTCCAGTAGGTCTCCTGGTGCTGCTGGATCCACTTCAAGGTATCAAGAGCACCTGTGCACTTGGTCCACTTTACAAGAAGTCAGTGCCCAGAGTAAAGGACAACCAATACCAACTAATCCCATCCCCTGTGGCATCACACAAGTAACCAACCACTTGGGGCTTGAAAAGGAAGGAAAAATTAGTCTTGACCTGCAGACCAGCACCACCCCATTACTGAGCTTTTTGGGACTGCTCAGACCAGCCACTCCAGCCTGGCTATGGAATAAAGCCCCTGATCAACAGCTGCTGCTGGGGCTCTGGGCTCCCAGTGAAGTGTCTCAGAGGTGGAGGTCCACACTACTGTGTACAGCTTGGGATGGCATCAAGTCTTGGGCTTCTCTAGAGGACCAGCACTGGGTTTGGCTTCTGGCTTTGGCTGGCTGATCAAGGCCTGAAGCACAAAGTCTTTTTACCAGACCACTTCATGACATTTCATGGATAAAAATGCAGTGAGCAGACACTCAGGAAGACTTTTAATGGAAGCCTTGGCCAAGCACTGGCTCCTGGATGTCCAGGAAAGGCTGGTGCTTTCACAGACACTGTGCTGGCAGCTGCTCTCTGGTACAGCTCAGCTCACCTCACGAGCTCAGTGTTGAGCTCTGCTGCTCAGGACAGGCTCCAGCTAACACCAGCAAGGTAATGGACAGCCTCTGTTACCACAAGACCCACCATGAGCTTGGGGAGAGGCTTTCCTACACCTCATCGTAACGGGGGTTTTGTTGCTGTCAGCCAGGGGCAAATACATTATCAGAGTGACAAAACTCTGAGGCTTGGGATGACCTCCCCTGGTGGCCTCAGTGTGGTTCCTCTGACCTTGCTCTTTACGAAGAGCAGATTCAAGTGTTTAAAGGGGAGATGCAGGGAATAACTTACCTTAATTGTACCCTGACTGTTAGCGGCAATCAGCACATTGGACTCCTGGAAAAAAGAGAAGAGGGACTATCACAACCAGCCACTGCTTTTGGGTTTTCCACCCCCTCTTCCTTTTTATTTGGAAGCAGCAGCAGAGAAGTTGTTTTTATCTTAAACATTTGAAGTATCTCTCATTTCAAAGACACTCAGCTCTTCCTGTTTGCAGGATGCTTTCAAGCCTAAAAGTCTTTAGAGAAGTTACACCACCTTGAAGAATTAAAAAGCTGTAATCCTCAGTGCTTACACCAAGCTTTAAATCTCCAAAGCAATTTACAAACACAAATTAATCCTCATGGCCTCCCTGTGAAGTGGGAAAATAATCATCATCAGCCTCATCATTTCCATCTTTTGGTAGTATATGGACAGAGGGCTCTGGCACACGAACTAAACCAACTAATCACCATGACAAAACTGCTCTGGCTCTGGCCACGGAGCCTCTCCCACAGCCCAGAGGCTTCAGACAAGTGAAACAAAGAGGAGTTTAGAAGGCAAGAGCAGAGACACCCAGTTTGGAAGGGAAGATGAACCAAGAGGGCTCCAGTCCTGCTTCTTTCAGCAACACAGTGTCCATTTGCTGCCTGCCAACCGATGGAGCTGCCTCTGGAGATACCCTGGTGGGCTGCCAGTTGATGCTCTGCTGCATCAGTCAGGCAGTTCCCAGGCTAAAACAGGGGTATACGGCCTCTGCCCAGCCACTGCATCTCTGATGCCACCAGCAATCCAAAAGCCAGATACAGCCAACCAAACCAGGATCATTCACACAGGGGGAACCCAAAGGAACAATATGGTGCCAATAACCCTATGTCACAGCACTGGGGCACCGAGGCTGAACCAGCTGCTCCCAGACCAGTGTCCCACAGCCATACTTGCACCAGTGCCACCTGCCCACCAAGAGCCACCTTCTCTAGGAAGGGCTGGCCTCTTTCCTCAGACACATTTTCAAGCTCTCTCGCTGCTGCTACCCATCCCTACTGTTACTTGCTGTAACGATCCCATCACTCAGCGTGTGCATTTTTAATAAACTCAGTGATGAGAAGATGTCTCATGCTGTGAGGAGTGGAGAGGTGGTTCAACTCAGCCCCATGCCAAGAGCTTGAGGACACAGCTTAGAAGCAAATGGAGAAAATCCCTTTTCAACACAAGAATCCACTTCTGAGGTAAGAACAGCCTTGTGGTGGACCACTGGGCTAATTGTTTGCTACAGACAGATTTGTTCACCCCTGGTGCAGTCATTAGGGGATTAGTTACAACTCCTGATATTATCTCACCAATGATCCCTCACGTCAAAGCTCCTGAGAAGAAAGCAGATACACCTATTCCCATTACTGCTGTGGCCAACTCAGTCTAATCCTGTGAACTGCTTGGTTTCTGGTTATCAGCATTAACATCAAAACCCACCGCACTGATCACAGCTACAAATGTGAACTGGGGACTACACTAGGGACCAGGATATGCTGGCAAGGTTGTGGGGGCAGCACCAGCAGCTGTCTGGTATGGGGCAGGGGGCCTGAACTCCCCAGTATGGATGCTGTGAATGATTCCTGTTTGCTCTGAGAGTGACTGGTAATTCATCCTGCTGCGGCAGTCTGCTGGGGTACCTCTGTAAACGAACTGCGGTTCGATGAACAGTTTTACCTGCTAAATAAAATAAAAATGCCAGAGGGTAATATACTCTCACTGCCTTGTTCTTCAGAAGGCACCAGGTGTTTCTTTCTTCAGCAGAGACTGAGCTAATAACTTCTCTGCTGCTTTCATCCTCAACCATGAGGCGCAAATGGGAGCAGACACCAGCAGAATTAGCACCAAATCTGTCATGGAACAAACAGTGACTTGCTTGTTAAGGCGCTCTGGCACCGCTTCCCCGACAACGCGGCTGAAAAACGCGTCCTTAATTCTCTGCAGAAATGATCTATTCCTGCCACGTCGCCTCTAAAAGGGCCAATGTGTTCAACACAGTCAACACCTAAGCCAGACGTGAAGTTGGTTTTGTCTGTAGGTGCATTGCTTGTCACAGCCTTGCGTGCGCTGAACCAGTCCTTGCACCAGGAGGAGTATGAATGGAGGCACCACATTCTCAGAAGACAGCTAATCACCACGACCATTTCACCAGCAGAACACCTACCGCACCACTGCGAGCACCTACATCACACACAGGTTGGAAATACCTTCAAGCTTCAACCATGTACCCAACTGTTCCAAGGCCACCACTAAACCCTGTCCCTAAGCTCCAGATCTCCACGACTGCGAAACACATCCAGGGATGGCAATTCAACCCCATCTCTGGGCAGCCTGTTCCAAGGTCTGATGACCCTTTCCAGGAAGAAGATTTTCCTCATGGCCAACCTAAACTTCCCCTGGTGCAACCTGAGGCCATTTCCTCTTGCCCTATCACTTGTTCCTTGCGAGAAGAGATCAACCCCCACTTCTCTGCACTCTCCTGTCAGATAGTTGCAGACAGCAATAAGTTCTCCCCTCAGTCTCCTCTTCCTCAAACTAACCAGACCCAGCTCCTCCAACAGATCCTCACAAGGTTTGTTCTCCAGACTCCTTCCCAACCTTCTCTGGACCTGCTCCAGCCCCTCGATGACTTTCCCATATTGAGAAGCCTAAAACTGACCCCAGCACTCGAGGTGTGGCCTCGACAGTAAAAACCAGAGAATCATCATTTGTTACATGTTCTACTTTCTCATAATCGCTTGTCATTTCTGCGTAGAGCTGGAAGGTTGAGCAGCTGGACCTTCCTCATTCTTCCCAAAGCAGAGGCAGGGCCCATGCTGGAGATCCATCCTGACTGAGTAGTTGTACTCTGAAGAAATCAGTTATTTAAGTGACTCTTCTATGCAGGCACCTCCTCCAGTGGGTGGTGAGCACCTGCAGCCCTTCTTAACAGGGGAGGCAGAAAGTGCCAGCTGCCTCTGTTGAAAGAAGATTGAGGAAATAAATGAGCAAACACAACAAAAAGCAGGAGATGAGGGTTGAGTGCCTGACGAGCGACAGCATTTTGTTCCACGTGGCTGCTTATCTTGAGTATTACTGCACCCTGTTGGGAAGCCACTGGCTGTGTAACCTCATGGAACATGGCAAGCTCCCCTCCACACATCAGCACAGATAAGGAGCAATTGGTGGAAACATGGCATGAGGCACTCGGGCTCCCTGCGATGAGATAACTGGTATCTCTACAAGGCAGGGAGAGCCAGCAAACTGATAGGAGACAGCTTAAGAGTTTTGGTCCTGTGAAGCCAATGCAACGAGTGAGGCTCTGGGGCTGTCACAAGGAGGTATCTCCTTGTCTCTTGGCATTATGCATGAATTATGCAGCTCAGGACTCACATGAAGGTTAACAGAGGGTGAAGGTTCAGAAGAACTCTGAGATGCTCCAGGGCTGAAGTCCTGTGCTAAGGCTTATGAAGAGCCTTCCACACGTGCCAAGTTTTTCCTCAGCTGCAGATACAGTATTACGGGAAGTCTGAAGGACAGTTCCTTGACATTGGGAAGGACTCAACTCCATCACAAATCTTTGTTATTGCCTACAGACTGGATGAATATCCACACAGAGAGTATGCAAAATGAAGCTGTAAATCAGTCCTGAGTGCAAAGAGAGCAGAGAGAAGCACCTCTGTCCTGGACCTGGCACATCCTCCTCCTCCTCCTGGATGTGGCACTGGATGAACGTGACTGGCCAACGCACAGGAACATTGGGGCTTTTGCCCTTGGGATTTGAAGGGACTTTCTTAGATTAATCCAAAAGAAGACATTTCTGCAGTACATTGTTGATGGCAGAGAAAAACAAAATCAAATTTAGGACCTTCCTGAGTGGATGAGATACCTGCTCCATTCGTCACTTGGAGAAATGATTCAGCCAGTGACAGCCGAGGTTTGAAGCACACACTGATCTCCTTCCCCCCTAGATGAGCCCTGCATTTGGATGGCCCTAGGGAAGCAATTTGTACAGGGAAGGAAAGGAGGAGAAGGGAAGTCTGGCTGACTGCTGGTATTCACGCAAGAGCAGTCGGCATTAAGAGAATCAGAAATGCTCTAGATGCTTCATGAAGCTTAAGGAAACTCAGCTGAATAACTCAAAAGTTGTTGGAGATGCTTCAGTGAAACACAGAGTAAAAGACAGCTCAGAGTGTAGACCTTCCACTTCCTGTGCAAGAAAACATGAGGAGGGAACTAAATGAATGTTAGCCGGGATGGACAGCTGTGGAAACCACACCGCGGTCCTTGGAGGGACTGACAGCCACGTGAACTCAAGAGAACAAGGGGAAGATCCACACAGATCCTCTAGTGAAGCTGTAAATCCAGTAATCAAAGGCTGATCCCTTCTCACTGATGAAGAGCTGCTATGGGTGCCCACCTGCAGCCCCTCTTGCCAGCAGACTCGGGCAAAATCACAGCTGAGTATTTAATCATCTTTCTTTACTGACTCAACACACAGAGCTTGTCCCTAACGGGCTCATCCCAGCAAGATGAGCACAAATAATTTGAATCTTTTAAAAATTCCTTTAATATAATCCTTTGTGAGACCACTTCTCCTCTGTTCTCCTACACATATGAATTCTCAGCGTGAAAACCAGAAGCTCACTCTGGAAAGAAAGCTGGAGCATGGTCTGCACAAAAGGAAGAGCCTTGACACTGGCTTTGAAACACCTCAGACCCATGTTGGGAGTGAAATTGGGAATCAGAACATTTCACAGAATCATCATGGCTGGAAAGGATCTCCAGGAGCATAAAGTCCAACCCTCAGCCCAACATCTCCTTAACTCCTAGACCGTGGCCTCAAGTGTTCTAGCTACTTGGTTTTTAAACACCTCCAGGGACAGTGACTCCACCACCTCCCTGGGTAGGCTGTTCCAGTGCCCAACCACTTTCTGAGGAAAGAACTTCTTCCTCAGATCCAATCTAATCCTCCCCTAACTCAACTTGAGGCCATTATGTTCATTTACACATGAACATAACCTACTCTTCTCTTGGTTGTAAATGCAACAATTTTTCAAAAGTCTTACCAGGAGGAGCAGAGGTTTCCACCTTGAAGGCTGGGAGCTGCAGTAGTAGCTAACGACCACAGCTTTGACCTCCTGAGCCAACAGGGTTGGTGAACCTGCAGCACTTCTCTGTGCCATCAGTCCCCCAAAAGTGACCTTTAGAGGACCGTACCCAGATAAGGCGCATTTGTCTCAAGCCTCCAGCGCAGCTGCTGCTGAGGAACGTGTGAAGTTTCTGGAGTTTCAGCCCAGGTTTGTTCCATGGAGGAGTCACAGTTAGGGCTCTCAAAGATCTCATTTTAAATTAACAACTTCTCACCTCCCCACCTCAACAGATGCTTGTGCTAACCAACGGCTGGTTCTTCGGCATTTCTCTTTCAAGCAGCCGGAGCAGCTGCCAGCGAACCCCGAGTACTTACACAATGCAACTGGAGCCTAACTAAGAAGAGTTGGTGATGCAGTGGGAAAATACAGGGGTTGAGAAAGCTCC
Source organism: Rhinopomastus cyanomelas (assembly GCA_013400115.1). Lineage (NCBI taxonomy): Eukaryota > Metazoa > Chordata > Aves > Bucerotiformes > Rhinopomastidae > Rhinopomastus > Rhinopomastus cyanomelas. The sequence continues at coordinate 525,752 of VXBP01010097.1, forward strand.
TGCTCAGGTGGCCACTGTCTTCTGTTATTTATAGGCAGAATGAAAGCATACAGCTGTTGTACAGAAAGCCCTTTCTCTTAAGTAAAGTCACTCAGTCCTTACCAAGGATGGCAAATATTACTACTTGGTTGTTAGGTTTTAGGACTGAGATGCAGTCCCTCCACAAGACTTATTTCACTGAAACTTTTCCTACAGATGTCACATGTGGAGCCTTCTCATACATCAAAACATATGAAAAGCTGTTCCCTAACAGACCACTGCTGCTTGACTGCTCTTCATCTTGTAATTAGCAGATTCTAACGGCTTTTCTCTCTGATTCCCCCAAGACCTGGTTATTTTCTTGTTTTGTGACTCAAGTCAGCTTTAATTTTCTCAAAGAAAATTACAAATGCTAACCCAGGAAACACAAAGAACCTCCAGCGTACAAAAGCCATGAGGTTTCTGAAAGCAGAACCGCTAGATGAGGTCTCCTCCTAGTAGGACAATTAGCTGCACGTCCAACTCAATTTTCCCTTTTCCCTTGTCTCAGTGCAATCATTCCCAATGAAATGGTTAGACAGGTGCTCAACCCTCCACCCCACAGTGTGCTGGAGTAGGGTTTACATGCCAACACACTCACCAACATGAGGTCTTCACAGAGCAGATAGAATCATAGAATCATTATAGCTGGAAAGGATCTCCAGGATCATCAAGTCCAACCCTCAGCCCAACAGCCCCCTAACTCCTAGACCACAGCCTCAAGCGCTCTAGCTACTTGGTTTTTAAACACCTCCAGGGATGGTGACTCCATCACCTCCCTAGGCAGCCTGTTCCAGTGCCCAACCACTCTCTCAGGAAAGAACTTCTTCCTAAGATCCAACCTAAACCTCCCCTGACACAACTTCAGGCCATTTCTCCTCGTCCTATCACTAGTAATCTGGAAGAAGAGACGAGCACCAGCCTCATTATAATCTCCTTTGAGACAGTCGTGAGAGAGCAGTAAGTTCTCCTCTCGGCCTCCTCTTCTCTAGACTAAATAACCCCAGTTCCCTCAGCTGCTCAGCTGGCCTCTTTTCCAGACCTCTCAACAGCCTCCTTACCCTTCTCTGGCCCCGCACCAGTACCTCACAGTCCTTCTGATACTGTGGCACCTGAAACTGGACCCAGTACTTAAGGTGCTGTCTCACAAGCGCAGAGCACAGGGATGCTATCACTTCCCCAACCCTGCTGGTTACACAGTTCCTGATCCAGGCCAGGATGACATTTGCCTTCTTGGCCACCTGGGCACCCTGCTGGCTCTTACTCAGCTGGCTGTCAACCAACCCCTGAACTGTGTCTGTTAACCTTTAGAAGCTTCACTTTTACCTCATTCTGAAAGCAATTCCTTGAAATTAAGCCTCTTTATCTGGGATCCCCCAAAAAGCAGCACCTCAATACACCTGTCTCATCTGTTCTTCCTTCTAGATCCAGCTGCACACACAGAAGCTTCTGGGTTTTTAAGTGTACAAATGCCATGTGATTACACCTGCACACCACAACAAAGGTGTCTTCTGAACACATTCACCCATGGATTGACAGCTGATGGTGCTCCTTTGGCTCGCGTCCCACACACATCCTTGCCCTCAGCCATATGCACACACGTATGGTTCCTCCTCACACAGGAATTCATGGACATGCTATAAAGAAGGAAAAAAAGCTTTCAAACAAATGTAGTGTTTTCATCATCCCTCATCACGCAGAGTTTGCAGCTGTGGCACAAGATGAAGCATGTCTCACTGGGAAACATGCTCAGGTGGAAATTCAACGTCTCCTTGAATCCCTCCACTCATTTTTCTGCAATTCCAGGCTTTAACCTCTGTCCCAGGGATGCTTTTATCAAGTTTTCTGAAGCTTCCTCATACGGTATTTTCTAAGCAGCCTCACACATGAATATATCCCCCTTTTCTGTGCCCTGAAGATGCTGGCTTCTCATTTTTGGATTTTGACACTTAATGCATTTTTCTACTCCTATTAAGGTCAAACCAGCAGAAGATGCCACTGCATAACTGGAGCTTATTTGCTATCACAGAGAGCCAGGTCTCTGCATTCACAGCACATGGGAGCCCAGAGCAAAGCCGCCAAAGGCTGGCTCCAGTGACACACTCAAATAAGTAGTAAGTGATCTCCCAGCCAAGTGAGAAATCACTTTTTCCTTACCATGACCTTTCTTTTCAGCGTGTAGCTCTCAAGAAAACAAGATCAACAAGGCAAGCAAAGACTGGCCTAGAAAAATATAGCAGCGTGCATGTGTGTGGTGCTGCACACAGCCATCACTCTGCTCTGTCCTACACCATTTTCCGAATCCAAGATGGAAACAGAGGCCAACGAGGCTCACGGGATGAGGGCAAAGGAAGCTCTGCCAAGGCAGGAGAGGCAGCCAGCAGAGCCCACCCCACAACTGCCAATGTATTACACGCAACTGCCTCTTTAATTTTGTTGTTCTGGAGTAAAAACTGGGTTTGATGAGCACCTAATTTATTTAGAATTCAAGACAAGAATAACTCATCAGACACTTATTATTCTGCAACTACAGCAAGGCAAAGCGCAGGGCTCCAGCAGCTGTTGCACACTCCCCACCAGGCAAGGCAAGGAGACATATATTAAACCCAAATTATGTCGACATTAACCTCCCTCCCACAAAGGGCAGGTCTCCTCCTCTGGATGAGGGGATATTGAGCCCTGCTGCACATCTATCTGTGACAAGTTCTCGAAAGCTACTTGTTCCTATGGCCATATATCCTGTAAATCCTGTACATCCTTTCAGAGGCCCCCATAAACAATATGCTCAAGGCCTTGAAGGGCAGCAGTTTATAAATAGAGCTTGCAAAGAGCCTACCCAAAACGTATACGGAACATGCCACACATTAGCATCAATACTGCAATTCCCCAGGAAATGATGAGGCAGTAGTTCAGTGAAAACAGTTTTTAGCATCTATTCCCTTCGTGCTTAAAGCTCCCAAATACTCATTTGGTGACTCTATATAATGTGCTGCTCTAAGTCACCTTATGATTGAGTGGTCCAAGACCTGAATTCCTACTACGAATACCTTTTTCTTCCTTCTTCTTATACTGCTTGCTGCAGTCAGTCATTACTTCATGCTGGAGGTGATGAATTTAATCTCTCCCCAGACAAGGTCATGCCGCCCTGCCCATCAGCAATGCACATGGCAAACCCAACCCAGGGTGCTATCGTTGTCATCGTGGCTTTACACCTTCTGCCCAAACCGTCATCAGAAGGAAATATGGGTGGTCTGGAGAAAACAGCCACTCAGCTGCACAAGAAAATCGTGACCTGAATCTGGCAGGTTTAGACTTGGGTCCTGTGCAGGCCAGTAGCAAATCATTTGGGATCACAGCTGTAAAGAGCAATCAGTAGGATGGGAAAGCCTTTTCAGCCCAAGCTACCCCAAACCAGACAGGCTAGGTCACAGAATCACAGAATCATTAGGGATTGGAAAGGACCTCGAAAGATCATCCAGTCCAATCCCCCTAACAAAGCAGGATCACCCAGACCAAGTTGCGCAGGAACACGTCTAGGCGGGTTTTAAAGGTCTCCAGCGAAGGAGACTCCACAACTCTCCTGGGCAGCCCGTTCCAGTGCTCTGTCATCTTCACTGGGAAAACTTTCCTTCAGATATTTATATGTTCCAGCCGACACCCACTGCCCCTCATCCTATCACTAGATGACACTGAGCAGATCCTGGCTCCATCCTCCTGACACCCACCCTTCAAATAATTATAGACATTAATGAGGTCACCCCNGCTGGACAGCCTGCTGGGGTGTCAGTGACACCACCCAGCTTTGTGTCATCAGCAAACTTGCTGACAGTGCACTCTAATCCTTCATCCAAGTCATCAATGAATAGATTGAACAGGACTGGTCCCAGTGCCGACCCCTGGGGCACTCCACTAGATCCAGGCCTCCAACTAGACTCTGTCCCATTGACCACTGGTCTCTGGCTTCTATCCTGCAGTTAGTTCACGACCCACGTTGCTACTGATCATCCAGTCTACACTGCCACAGCTTGGCTGTGTGGATGCTGTGTGAGACTGTGCTGAATGCCTTACTGAAGTCAAGGTCTACCCAACCAGCATGACACTGTGAGTACAACACAGCTCAGCCCTGAAACACAGCAAGGACCACCACTCCTGGCTGCTGCACTGGAATGGAATGGATGTTGCTGGGACACTCTCAAGAGATGCTACAAGGCATCTCTTTTGCCAGGCTCCCCAGGTACTCACTGCTCTTTAAATGACAATGCACTCCTTGCCCTACTGTGAAGGGCAAACTCCAATTTGCTTAAGTCCCATTTCATGTTAATTTGGCTCTCTTACACCTCTTTCCTTCACACACACGACATGTTCCTTCCATCCCTCTTTACCTTCTCTATTCTTGTCCTTTTTGCCAAGTCAGTACTTTCTCTTCCAGCTCAACTATATCCAGCACTCCTCAGCTGCTTGGCTTCCTCTTTCAAATATTCCTCTTCACACCTGAATCAGCAATTCTCTACCTCGTGCAAGAATGCTTTCATCTTCCCCATACCATCTGTCTTAGCTCCTTCGGGGCTTTAGTACTTGTGAGCTCTTTGTCCCTTGCATGGCAACTCTCATCAAAACTCTACTTTGAATGTTCTGTTCCTGAGCTTCAACCACCTCTTCTACAGCAGTGTGAGCACCTACTTTGCTGCTCCTGCTGCTGCCAGTGGCTTCCCATGGCCAGGCACTGGGAGTTGGAATCCTGTTTTTAAATCAGTCCCTGTGTAGAAATAATCCTGGCCCAACTCCTCCTTCCTCTCCCAGAGCCATCAGTTTCAGCCTCTAAATAGCTGAATGATCCAGCTTTAAAATTGACCCAACCGCCTTCATGTTAATATTTTAAATTATTAAGTCTCAGTTCTCCAGTGCCAATAAATCATTTGCGTGTGCAGATTTAATTAACAACCCAATCAGTAAAGACAACCTAGCGCTCACGCAGCACGTTTTATTCGAGGAACCAAAGCCACATCACAATGTTAATGAAAGGTAACAAATGCCCGTGCGAGGGAGCTGAGCATCACCCTGCTTTGACACGTGGGGAAACAGAGGCCAAGTATGCCCTGGGCTGGCCCAAAGTTAATACAGATGTTCACAATGAAGAGAAGAAGCAGCAAGGAATACCACTGGAACTGCATCGTCTCACTGCATCCCTTTTCTGAGCTACAGGATTTAGCTATTTGCTGTGAGAAATCCATTCTAGTTGCGTTCTTCTCCTGGACAGACTAGGAGCTCCAAGCACATCAAAACCTCAACCCTGTGTTGCAACAACTTGAACATCTTGGGTCCAGCACAATGCACAGCCAAGCGTTCTGGAGAACACTTAGTGACCCCTGTCACTCCCCAGTGCACACTCACAGGGTACAGGACGCTTACCATGCAGTCATAGGTCCTAGAGCTGCATGAGCATTCGGTATCTTTCAAATGCCCCAAAACCTCACCTAATCCTTGGGGAGTTTCATAGGAGCACAGGAAAAGACCAAGAAATTCCTGAAGGACACTGACTCTGCTCAAAGCACACTGAACAGTCATGAATCTTGATAAACACCAGATGTCCAAATATCCTCAACTCTTCTGCCAACCCACATCTTGACCAGTCTTTTCAGGCCATGCAGAAGCCCTCCTGCCTTCTCCTCTTCCCCGTTCCACATTCAGGAGAGGATCCTCACAGCGGTGCTCACACAACACTGGCAGCTGTTCGAGGATGTGCTCCTAAGTGCCCTCATCCTGCAGTTCTAGACCCAGCAGGTCTGCTTGCCTCCCCATCTGGCACTGAGAACCATCAGTTCCTGGGACTGAGCCCAACTGCTCTGCCCAAAGTATCGAGGACAGTTTCACTGACAGTGCCTGGCAGCCGTCTAGAATTCAATCCAGTAGCTCATACAAGTCCAGCCTTGTTTTGTCCAAGACTCATGAATTCTGCTCTGCATGCAAATCACATGCTGAGGAAACGCTTTAGCTTTCCCAATTATCCTGTGATTAAGCGTTTCAGAGGCAGAGGCAGATGATGCCTACTGTGAGTGCCTTCAACCCAAGCTGATGGTCTAGCTTGGATGGGATGGATTTTCAGAAGCTCTCGCTGAAACCAAGAGGACCTCATCTCCACATGACGAAGGGACCTGCAAAACACACTAACTATGCTGATGGTTTGTTCGTGCCAGCTGGAGAAGGACGATGGGCATCTGCACACCCTCTAATTGTGTTACTGAATGGACCAGAAGTCTGGCAGACACAGAAATCGAAGCCTGCCCATCTCTTTAAGCCAGGAACAGTATATCTACTCCTAGAAGAGGGAAGGGTACCTGCCTGCAAGATGACCTAGCTTGTAGCTGCAGGAACTACTAAAGAAAGAAGATAAAATTCTTACATTTTCTATGTGATACTTCTATAACTTCTAGATGTCACAGAACTTAAATCACCAGGACATGGTAAGATAAAAGAAGAGACCAACTGTTTCTTGCAAAGCAAAATCCAGGCACAAACATCAGCATGCGTATGGGCTTCATGAAATTACCCCTACGCTGACACGGTTTGTAACACGGACCTATTTGGGAAAGAGGACTTTGGTTTAAGGATTGGAAGTTTAATTAAGGTAAAACAAAAGGTTTCATTAATCTTGAAAGAATTCACAAGCTGCTGCTCTCCTCCCACATTCAATTCAGCTAATGCTGTGAGCAGATCAAGCACAGTGCTACGTACCTGAGACCCCCCGCAACGCAGACAAGCTCTATCAAGCCATGTGACCTCCAGTCTTGGGGTAACACTGAGCTTCCTCACCTCAAAACACTGCCTGAAAATGCCCTGAGTGCAGAGGGCAAAGATTTTCACTAGCTAGGGCATGCAGGAAAATCATGGAGGAGGAAAGAAGTTTATAAACTTGATGTTGGCAGTGAAGGATGAGTAGAGCTGAACACCTGATGCCACCCAAGCCTGCATTTAACGTCACAAACACTAGCTCACTCTGAAGTAGTAACTAGATACACCCCAGTGGTACTTAAATCGCCTCCCTGTATGTAGCTGAGCCAAAGGGCTGTGCTGATAAAGCTTCCAGTCCTCTCTGCCTGCAGTACAGGGTAAGCACAAGGCAAGGATGGGGTAGCAGAGTTGTGCACCCCCCTGAGCCAGCAGAACAATCTCTTCATCAACAGACAGGAACAGGGTCAGAGCTGGCCTGGCTCACCCTCTGCACGGTCCCTGTCAATCTATTATGGGAGCTGAGCTGGACTCTTAAGCTGTGTGGAAGAGAATTTGGTTTGCAAACTGGAGGTTCCTGAAATCTCTGGAAGAAGATGCATTGAAGCCCAAGAGCTACTTCTGCAGGTCAGTTTTTACAATGAGGCCACACTGCAAAATACCAGCTTTGACTAGCAAATTGTATGGCCGGGAAAGCGCCAGCGAGGTAAACTGAATTTTAATAAGGTCTGGCTGTACATAAAAGGTGAAGAACTTCATTAAACAAAACCACACAAAGCACAGACGACACATACGAGGTTACTACTTGAATATCCTACTCCTTGATGCTTTCTCCATTGTACCTGTGGGATGAGGGGGCAGAGAAGACAGCTGTGCCTTAGGTATTAAAACAACACGAATAGAGCTTTATGGCTTTGGCACAATAGATGCCAAGCATGACATCTTCTGGCTTAATTTCACAGAACAAAGTATTCAAAGGATAATAATGAACTTGACATCACCTAGAGGAATTGACTGTGCTCTGCTGCCAGCTCCCCTAATCCCACCCACCTAAACCGCTCCCGAAGTCAACAGGATGAGGCAAAACCAGCCACAGAAACACACCTGAGGAATCAGAAATCACTGGGTCATTCAGCTGTTGAAAAGCATTTCAGATCTAAAAACAAAGGATGCAAAGAAAAAGCACAACCCAATGTGGGAAGTCATTAGACAAGTTCAATGAGTGGGGGGAAAACACAAATTATCGTAACTGGACGCAAGGTTTTTACTTCCTATTCTTTCCTTTACCTTCCACTTTGCCACCCCCTGACTTGCTCACCCACCCTCCTGCAACTCACCATCCCCCAAGTAATGCCAAATTTTAATTTCCTTTGCTATGTAGAATTAAACGGGCAAAGCGCTAGTAGGACCTGCTGGTCACGAATTCTCCTCCATGTGGGATGACAAGAGTCACCTGAAGCTCTGGGTGAGCTTTGTTTTGTTTATGGCATTTAAATAATTCAGCAAGAAGAGTTGTCAGGCAGAATCTACAAAGCTCCCTTGACTTTGGGCTTCGGCTGTTTGGCTGCCTGGCTATTGTTCATAAAGACAAAAAGGAAACCGTTCTGGCATCATGTGTCTGTGTGGGAGGGGAGTCAAGGACTGAGAGAACAAGGGCTATCAGGACACAACTCATAAAAACCCAGTTGGGAAAGCAAGCGCCGGCAGTAGGTGAAATACAGACACACCACCAAGGCAGGGTGATGCTGCTTTGGTTGTGCTCTAAATAAACAATGCTGGCAGCTTCTCCTGTAGGGTGATGTCATTCCTTAAAAAAGGAAAACCCCCAAATGCAAATGGTAACTTTAATTAGCAATTAAAAGCACAACTTCCCAGCTCTACAGCTGCAGCCACCTCTCCCCGATCCGTCTCACTTCTGCAAAGCAGTGACAGTCATCAGGCACTGGGCCAGCACTTAATAATCATCCCAAAGCTCAGAGAGCACATTTTTATCCTTTATCCCTTTCTTCTCTTGCTTTTTTTTTTTTCCTGGGCTCTTTGGGCAGACAAAGATTTACCAGGTCTTGCCTGTGGGGCCACTAGCAAACCACAGGTGATGAATCCTAGCACCCCAGGATGCTCACAGGCTCCAAGGTGCCTTTTACATTCATTTATTCTTTTTTCCATAAATGACTCTGGGCCATGCAGGACTTTGATGGGGTTTTGCACAGTCATTTTCAATCAAAGCTGCAAACCTGACTTTACAGCAAATGACTGCTTTCTGAAGCTGTGAGGATGACTAGGAGGGAAGTGGAAGCTCAGGACATGCAGCACAGCTCCACCCTGCACATCCCTCCCACCGGAACACATTAATCCTACCGCCGCTCTGCAAACCCTAATGAGAGCCTGGAAAGTGACAAAGAGCATTTTAATACAAACTCCAGTAACTAGACTACAGACTTTAAACTGCCAAGCTGGATTAACTCTTGGTAATTCCACTTGGCTCCGGCTGCTGCAGAAAAACCTCTGTCCAAGGACTGTCCCCACGTGGTGGGAAATCATGGCTGGTCACTGCAGGAGCTCTTGCAGCTTGTTACGGGATACGTGTATGGAGGGGAACGATCTGGTTCAGTTGGCTGTCCCAAAGCAGACAGAGACCTCCACTTCACTCTAGGAAGACTGCAGCAATGGACAAAACATACATCTTTTGCCCATGATTGGTCCCAAGTGGTCCCAGCAGCTTCCAGTCCTAAAAAACTTTGTGATTAAACCAGCCTTTTATTACACTGTCTTTTATCCTGGGCTTCTGAGCATATCAAATCCTAAATGAATGTGATGCAATGCATGCAAATAAGCTGGAGAAAAGAGGATTCTTGTAATATAAAACATCATGAAGTGAGGAAGTTTAATTCATAGTCAAAATCACTCCTGTCAGAAGGAAGAGATGGCGCATGGAGCAGCTCAATGCCCTAAACGCAGCCCCAACGGCTACTTTCTCACCTGCTCTGTGACTTACAGCCATCAGCAGGGCCTGAAGCTGCAGTGCTGTATCAGAATCACAGAATTAACGAGGCTGGAAAAGATCTCCAAGATCATCCAGCCCAGCCCATGACCTAACATCACCAAAGTCACCTAGACCAGGGCACTAAGTGCCACATCCAGTCTGTCCTTAAACACCTCCAGGGATGGGGACTCCACCACCACCCTTGGTAGTCCATTCCAGTGCCTGATCACCCCTTCCATGAGGAAGGGCTTCCTAACATCCAACCTAATGTGCCCTCACATCCTGTGGGTAGTTGCCTGAAAGGAAAAAACTTCACCCCCACCTGACTACAACCTCCCTTCATGGAGTTACAGAGAGCAGTAAGGTCGCCACAAGTCTCCTCTTCTCCAGGCTAAACACCCCCAGCTCCCTCAGCCTCCCCTCCTCAGACTTTCCCTCTAGTCCCTTCCTCTGTCTCGTTGCTCCTCTAGACCCACTCCAGCACCTCAGTCTCTTTCTTGAAGTGAGGGGCCCAGAACTGCCCCCAGTACTCGAGGGGAGGCCACCCCAGTGCCCAGTACAGGGGCAGAATTATGTCCCTAGTCCTGCTGGCCACACTATTGCTGATACAAGCCAGGATGCCATTGGCCTTCTGGGCTACGGCTGCTCTCCAGCCACACATCCCCAGTCTGTTGTCAATCAGTACTGCCAGGTCCCTCTCTGCCAGGCTGCTCTCCAGCCACACATCCCCCAGTCTGTAGTGCAGGGCGTTGTGGTGGTCAAAGAGTAGGACCATGCACCTGGCCCTGTTAAACCTCATCCCACTGGCCTCAGCCCATTGACCCAACCTGTTAATGACTCCCAAACTCTCCTGACCTTGAACATTCTCATGGACTCAAGGGAAGAGCTACGCTGAGGGTGGGCTGCCTGCCAGCTGCCTTACAGCAAGGCCATTTAACAGCATGCTGCTTTTTTCCCTTTTTAAAAAAAACTTGAATTTAAATCTTTAATTCAATTTTAAAAATGCAATACAAATTTTAAATGTCCTTTGTAACCTAAAATTTTAAAATGTAATTTTAAATTTTAACTTAAGCTTAATAAATTCATTTTTAAAAAATCTGAAACTAGTGGTACCCAGCTCTCCAGCATCTCCCCCATTGCCTCTTGGAATCACAGAACGTTACGGGTTGGAAGGGACCTCGACAGATCATCTAAGTCTAAACAGCTCCTGATGGACCAGGATCACAGAAGGGTCTTGAAATGGACTGAGGGACCATCACACTCACACAGCCTGGACACTCTAGAATTAAGTGCCCCTTGGAAAGGGCAAAACCTCAATGCCATCACACTCTGTTGGAGGCTAGAGCTGGCTGCTGGTTTCTCAGCACCATGAGACACAAAGGCTTCTGATGAAGTGAGGTTTGGGTAACGTACCGCATGGCTGTTTAAGGACGGCTCAATCATTGCTGTTCTGGATTGAAGTCCTGCTCCTCATTAATCATAAAAAGAGCAGTGAAGAGGAAATCCCCGTCCCAGGACACAGGGAAGATCTTTATCTTTAAACCCAATTCACAAGTGAACTCATCTTCCTTGCAATGGGTAAATGTGGTACTGTTTGAGTTATTTTCACTCAACGGGTAAAAAAAAACCAACTCTCTAGATCTGTGAACTGAACTGCCTGCTTTTAACGCTCCCCATCATTTTGAATTCGTGTGAAGACTAACAACGCTGCACCAAAATAATGGATTTCCTGATTGCCAAGCTCCTTAAGCTACCAATGACACTAATGGCAAAAGAAAAGAAGTTTGAAAAGACTCAGGTTTATAGAGGAACAAAAATTAATGTCATTTGGATTACAGGAACAAACAAACCCCTTTTGCAGTGTGAGGCACTACCTCTGTTTTTATAATATCCCTTGGCTACATAAATATTGGAACACAAACCAAGCGCCACTGACAAGGGGCAAGGGAAGACAAACAAACACTCTGGCATTTGATTTTTCTCAGCTAATCTGCTTCACCCTCTCTTGGTTTTAGATGTTTTGCCTGAAGAGCTGCTGCTCCTCAGCCAACACCACTGAGACAAAGCACATGGCAGGGATCCCTCAGCTTTTCCCTCAGTCCGAAGACACCTCAAAGGCTTCAAGGTCAAGAAATACAGGACAAAATAGAATGTATAAAAATAGTTAAAAGCAAACAAACTCAACCCAATTTAATTATAAAATGAAGAAAAAGAAATAAGAGAAAAGTAAATAAGACAAATAATAATAAGTAAATAAAGCCAGATAAAGATACATAAAACCAAATAATAAAAATAAACAAAAACCAAGAAAAATATCTGTTCTCTGTCAGGACTGCACACTGCATTTATTGTCACAGCAAACTCGTGTTACTGCAGCTCCTGTGAGTTCATGATGATACACTGCCCTGGCTATGGCTTCCAAGGAAGAAATAAATGACTGAAAAAGAAATAGCCTTTGTATATTAAATATGAAAAGATATCACTATTCTATAAATATAAAATATTATGTATATATTTATGGGCTATACATTAAATATAAGTTATGCAAATATTATGCACGTGTTATCCCAAATTAATGCAGAAGCCCCAGATGGACTGAGAATACACAGAAACTCATTTCAGACCTGCTGGCAAAGGAAAACAACTGACACTTCAAAGAAACTGTTCAGAAAGGAGTTTTCCCACCTTTTTTGGCCAGGTAAATAACAATGTTCTGAAGATTCAAAACAACTAACCCTTTCAGCTCCCAGCAGTGAAGGAAAAAGTCTCACAAGCTGCTAACTCTGGCTTTACTTCAGGTTTTCACACGTTTGCCAACAATCTAAATCTCTTTTTTTGCACTGTTAAGCAAGGCATCCTCCTGGAAAAGCTGGCAGCTCATGGCTTGGGTGGGTACACCCTCCACTGCGTTAAAAACTGCTTGGATGACCGGGCACAGAGAGTGGTTGTGAATGGTGCTGCATCCAGTTGGTATCCAGTTACCAGTGGTGTCCCTCAGGGACCAGTGCTGGGCCCAGTTCTATTCAACATCTTTACTGGTGACCTGGATGAGGGGATTGAGTCTGCCCTTGGTAAATTCTTGGATGACATCAAGTTGGGAGGAAGTGTCGATCTGCTGGAGGGGAAGAAGACATGGCAGAGACCTGGACAGCCTGGGTCAATGGGCAGAAGCCAACTACTCAGTGTCGTGATGTTAGGTCATGGTCTGGGCTGGATGATCTTAGAAGTCTTTTCCAGCCTCAGTAATTCTGTGAATGTGCAAACAGAGCTAGCAGCGAGATGAATCCTTTTGGACTAAACAAGAACATTTGTATTTCACCTCCAGCTCATTTTCTCTCCTTGTTTTTTCCCTTCCTGCTGGCTGCTATTTCTCTTCCCAAATGCTGGTGCTAATGTGCAAGTTGTGAGGCGAAGCACAGGTGGCAACACGATAACCACATCCTGTAAGCAGGGATCTCTCACTCCAAATGAGCCATGTCACCCCCTAAGCACATTCTCTGCAACAAGGAGGGTCTGCCATTACTTGGCCATCAGAGGAAACCTGGCCAGAAGGTTTTTCTTGGAAGAAAAATGCAATGAGGTCTCAACTGATAGACCCAGACACCAGGAATTAAAATTCACGTATGATGTACACTGGGACTCTTGGCTGACAGTGCTGAACCTCTGCCAGCTCAGGTAGTGAGGAGGGACATGGCTCCTCCTCCTGCTACGGTTCATTTATGTTCTGTCAGCACAGTGCAGGAAAAAGGAACTTTTTTGTTTTAATCTGATGGATCTGAAACAACCCTTCCTCACAGTCTACTGTTGCTTAAAGATATGGAGCTCATGGACATGGTTTAGCAGTGGTCTTGGCACAGCTGGGTTAATGGTTGGACTTGATGAACTTAAAGGTCTCTTCCAACCTAAATGATTCTGTGATTCAGTATTTCTTGCTAGGACTAATAAATGGGAAACAACACAGTTTCACCTGCCAGACCCCCAGGCTGCCCTGGACACTTAAATTGGCTTTGGATGCACCAAGGTAAACCCTGGCAACTAGCAGTGTGCCATCAGCTCAGAGCCCACAAGGAGCTAGAAGCGATTATGACAGACAATGACATGCAAGAGACGTAATTGCTTGAAGCAGCATTTCTCTTGCAGGGTTCCAAACATCTCAAGCACTGCTGAACGCAGCTCCTGAATTTAACAGCATCACTTCTGTTGGGAAGACCCTCATTAAATTACCAACCACAACTTCTCCTGCCACACCGGCTGTCTCATCCTTCGAAAGGGCTGATTATTATAATTCTGAGTGTATCCTATATAAAATAATTACATACTCTAATTGCACATTCAGGTAGCTTCAATTCAGCCAGGAGACTGCGGCTGTTTCCGTTCCACGCACATTGCCGGCTCATCTGGCATGAACTAGAATTAGAATCAGAACACCCCCGAAAGGAAACTGAGTCTGATTTAAATAGGTTAAAAAGGATAAAAACCTGTGTTTCTGCTGGAAACCCAGCCCGAGCACTTGTTTTTACAAGGAGTCTCGTAAAAACCTTAATTCTTTACTCACTAACATGCTGGCATTGAGCTAGTCACAAGTCACTGGGTTTCAAAACATGATGGTGGGGTTTTGCTCCCAGTGCCTATGAAAACCTTCAGCAGAGTTGCCCCAAAGCCAGGCAGCAAGTAGATTAAACACAGACCTACACAAAATAAAGCTGGAGAGAAAACCACTTGTACATGGACCCTTCCACTTCCGTTTCCCCCAGAGGTTAAACTACGTGATCCAAGCCTTGTGCTGCGTGGGAGAAAAAAAATTAATTAGAAAAACCCAGTCCGTATGTTTTTCCACTTCATTTCCACCCTGTAAGACATTAGATCCTGCCATTTAAAATTGCTTAATTAGGAGCACTAGAGCGAAAGATTGATGTGGCTCATGAGCTGCAGCTCATGAATGAAGGTGGTGGCCAGGCAACAGTGAAGAATGGAGGAAAATAACCCCCAAAAGACAATCGTGTGAGTAGCTTTGGCTGAAACTAAAGCAGTGTGGAGACTTCAGCAGATAATAATAAAGCCAGCCAGCTGTGGAAAGGACAGCAAAGGCTGTTCATGCAGGAGATGCTCTGACTCAGAGGAGATCAGGCAGTAGATGCTGCCTCAGGACCTGCAAGACTTACCTGGCTCCTACAATGACTTGCTGCTTTCAGATGGCTCTGCTCTAGAACACTAACTACACATTATAAAATCCTCAGAAGATGCTAGGGATGAGCCTTCCAAAGGTTCAGAGCTGTGGGAAAGAGGGTGAGCACACCTGAGTCCTCTAATCACAACGGCAACCAAGCCCATGAGACAGAAGAATACAAAGCAGTAGTACAGGGGAAGCAGTGGAAGGAGCTTACAGCTCACAATAAGCAGGTTTCCAGACATCACCTGAAAACAGCAAACCCTGACCACCACCCAGACTTTACAAGAGGCTGATCAATTATTTACTCCACCTCTCTAGAACCCAGTGGGACTTCTATCAGTGCTCAGAGAAAGAGAACCAGCAGCAGCACTGCAGAGGTCAGACAGGGAGGGAAAACAGTTGTCCAACAATTAAATTCTAAAAGCAAATGCTCTCTGAATACAAATCTGTTCTCTAGCCACCCCATTATATAAGAGTGATCCTGACTATCATCCTAATAGAAATTATTTTCTAAGGCTATTTGGGCCACCCCTTACCCAAAGAGAACGTACTGCTGCCCTTCAGCTGGTACCATGTTAACACCATGGATCATCAGGGAGCTGGGAATGGAATGAGAAATGAAGTCCAGGTTCCAGGTGAATTCCTTGCTTGGGTTCATCTGTTGTAAAGCTCCAGTAACGAACTGACAGTTACTAAAGCAGCAGAATCCCAACAGGAGAGAAGCATCCGCTTACAAGCTTAACGACAGCTGCAGCGAGACTCCTTCACATCCCCTGCCCAATGTGTACCACAGCAATACAATCTGTGACTGCTTGGGGAGGCTCTTGATTTTTCACAGCCTAGGAAACAGCAGCAGCCTTCCTGGAATTCTTCTTCCACTGGTGGCAAACAGCAATCCATTACCCCTGCAGCTGCACCATCGGGATCAACTGACGGAATCAAAGAGTCAACAACACTGAAAGAGCTATGTCATGGAATCAGAGAAGCATCTAGGTTGGAAAAGACCTTTAAGCTCACCAAGTCCAACCACTACCCCAACTGTTCCAAGGCCACCACTAAACCCTGTCCATGAGCTCCAGGTGTCCATGACTCTGAAACACATCCAGGAATTCAACCTCCACTCTGGGCAACCTATTCCAGGAAGTTTTCCCTCACAGCCAATCTAAACTTCTCCTGATGTTTGATGTTGAAGCCACTGCCTCTTGTTCTAT
Organism: Rhinopomastus cyanomelas; assembly: GCA_013400115.1. Taxonomy (NCBI): domain Eukaryota; kingdom Metazoa; phylum Chordata; class Aves; order Bucerotiformes; family Rhinopomastidae; genus Rhinopomastus; species Rhinopomastus cyanomelas. The sequence continues at coordinate 541,860 of VXBP01010097.1, forward strand.
CACTTGTTCCTTGCTAGAAAAGACCAACCCCCACTTCTCTACATGCTCCTGTCAGGTAGTTGCAGACAGCAGTAAGGTCTCCCCTCAGCCTTATCTTCGTCAGACTAATCAACCCCAGCTCCCTCAACTGCTCCTCACAAGGTTTGTTCTCCAGACCCTTCCCCAGCCTTGCTGCCCTTCTCTGCACCTGCTCCAGCATCTCAATGTCTTTCTCATATTGAGAAGCCTAAAACTGACTCCAGTACTTCAGGTGTGGTTTCACCAGTGCCCAGTACAGGGACACAATTGCTTCTCTACTCCTGCTGGCCACACTATTTCTGATACAGGTCAGGATGCTGTTGGTCTTCTTGGCCACCTGAGCACACTGTTGGCTCTCATTGATGATCAATCAACTCCCCCAGGTCTCTTTCCATTGGGCAGCTTTCCAGCCACACTGCCCCAAACCTGTAACAGTGCACTGGGTTACTGTGATCAAAGGGCAGGACCTGGTACTTGGTCTTGTTGAAGCCCAAACAACAGGATTCAACCCATCAGCCTGTCCAGATCTCTTCTGTTGACCACACGCTCAGGGAAAGAGATGACTGATGAGGAGGACCTCTGGCCTATCTCAGCATGCTGTCTGCTTCTCTCAGCATTGGATGACACTTTAGCAAGCAAATATCAGCTGTCTGAAGGAGTAAATGCTGCCTTCATTCAAGGAACACACAGGACTTTGATCTGCCTTCACTTCACAAACCCCATCAACCCCGTGGCAATCTTCTGCCATTATGCAGAGAGTTAAAAAAGGTGCCTCACGTCTTGAAGGAGAGAGAAATTGAGTTTGCAAATGTAAACTTAAAACCAACAAAGAAGAAAAGCCTGAGCCACCTACATTGCTCAGAGAAGCTATTCTTAAAATAGAAGCTGGGACAGTCACAGAGCTCTGCAGCACCACAGGGGATCTGAACTTTGAGTGTCGAACAAAAGCGACAGACTCATCCCGTTTGCCATGGTGGTATGGCTGGCTGCTCTGGCTCTAGAAAAGGAAGAGTTAACACAGGTCTGAGACACCAGCTACCTGCTCAAGCCCTGAAACAGCAAAGTAAATGGTGCAATATCCCTTTTTCCCCCAACCCAAACACAGAGGTTGGGGTTATCACGGCATCACTTGCAGCAGTGGTGGGGCAGAGCTCAGAGGGTGTTGGGCAACCAGGGAGAAGACAAGAAGAACATTTACCAATATTTTTCTTCTACTACAGAAGCCTCAAAATTAAACACTTTCTCCTCAAGCCCATCATTTGCATAATCACATTATCAAGACAGTCTTTCACATGGACCCAACTGTCAACACACTGCGAATTCAACAGAACACACCAACTGTTAATAATAGAGGCTGATTTATTTTTTCCCCACAAAGTTCTCTGCAGTCAGACTCCCGGGGTTGTGACGAGGAGTAAAATATTGCCAGTCACCTGAGAGTATTTTTTAATTAATTCTCCTTAGCCACTGCAAAAACCAGAGCCCCAAATGAGCATGTGAAGAGACAGAGGTATGAAAGTACATGAGGACACTCAGCACAAAAAAACCTGTACTGAACCTGTGACATCATCTATCTGTGCGGTGGGCATGATTCTGCATAGGAAAGGGGTTTTCAACCAGCAAAGAAAACAACGTGGGCAGCGTGTGTTGCTGTTACACATAGATAATATGCTAAATTTTGGGGGAAAATAATAATTGAGCATGCATGATGCATGATTTATCTTTTGATATTCTGGGTTCCGCTTGTTTTCTATGAAGACTTGGGATCTTCAAAGGGGTAAGGGATGTGAAAGAGGTAGGATGGAAGTGAGACATATTTACTACCTATGGAAAGCACAGAGCGCAAAGAAGTTGAAGAACACCTCTTGTTTAAAGCATTGCCAGTGGCCAGAGAGCAGAGGGNTGTTTGATGTTGAAGCCACTGCCTCTTGTTCTATCACTTGTTCCTTGCTAGAAAAGACCAACCCCCACTTCTCTACATGCTCCTGTCAGGTAGTTGCAGACAGCAGTAAGGTCTCCCCTCAGCCTTATCTTCGTCAGACTAATCAACCCTTGCTAGAAAAGACCAACCCCCACTTCTCTACATGCTCCTGTCAGGTAGTTGCAGACAGCAGTAAGGTCTCCCCTCAGCCTTATCTTCGTCAGACTAATCAACCCCAGCTCCCTCAACTGCTCCTCACAAGGTTTGTTCTCCAGACCCTTCCCCAGCCTTGCTGCCCTTCTCTGCACCTGCTCCAGCATCTCAATGTCTTTCTCATATTGAGAAGCCTAAAACTGACTCCAGTACTTCAGGTGTGGTTTCACCAGCGCCCAGTACAGGGACACAATTGCTTCTCTACTCCTGCTGGCCACACTATTTCTGATACAGGTCAGGATGCTGTTGGTCTTCTTGGCCACCTGAGCACACTGTTGGCTCTCATTGATGATCAATCAACTCCCCCAGGTCTCTTTCCATTGGGCAGCTTTCCAGCCACACTGCCCCAAACCTGTAACAGTGCACTGGGTTACTGTGATCAAAGGGCAGGACCTGGTACTTGGTCTTGTTGAAGCCCAAACAACAGGATTCAACCCATCAGCCTGTCCAGATCTCTTCTGTTGACCACACGCTCAGGGAAAGAGATGACTGATGAGGAGGACCTCTGGCCTATCTCAGCATGCTGTCTGCTTCTCTCAGCATTGGATGACACTTTAGCAAGCAAATATCAGCTGTCTGAAGGAGTAAATGCTGCCTTCATTCAAGGAACACACAGGACTTTGATCTGCCTTCACTTCACAAACCCCATCAACCCCGTGGCAATCTTCTGCCATTATGCAGAGAGTTAAAAAAGGTGCCTCACGTCTTGAAGGAGAGAGAAATTGAGTTTGCAAATGTAAACTTAAAACCAACAAAGAAGAAAAGCCTGAGCCACCTACATTGCTCAGAGAAGCTATTCTTAAAATAGAAGCTGGGACAGTCACAGAGCTCTGCAGCACCACAGGGGATCTGAACTTTGAGTGTCGAACAAAAGCGACAGACTCATCCCGTTTGCCATGGTGGTATGGCTGGCTGCTCTGGCTCTAGAAAAGGAAGAGTTAACACAGGTCTGAGACACCAGCTACCTGCTCAAGCCCTGAAACAGCAAAGTAAATGGTGCAATATCCCTTTTTCCCCCAACCGAAACACAGAGGTTGGGGTTATCACGGCATCACTTGCAGCAGTGGTGGGGCAGAGCTCAGAGGGTGTTGGGCAACCAGGGAGAAGACAAGAAGAACATTTACCAATATTTTTCTTCTACTACAGAAGCCTCAAAATTAAACACTTTCTCCTCAAGCCCATCATTTGCATAATCACATTATCAAGACAGTCTTTCACATGGACCCAACTGTCAACACACTGCGAATTCAACAGAACACACCAACTGTTAATAATAGAGGCTGATTTATTTTTTCCCCACAAAGTTCTCTGCAGTCAGACTCCCGGGGTTGTGACGAGGAGTAAAATATTGCCAGTCACCTGAGAGTATTTTTTAATTAATTCTCCTTAGCCACTGCAAAAACCAGAGCCCCAAATGAGCATGTGAAGAGACAGAGGTATGAAAGTACATGAGGACACTCAGCACAAAAAAACCTGTACTGAACCTGTGACATCATCTATCTGTGCGGTGGGCATGATTCTGCATAGGAAAGGGGTTTTCAACCAGCAAAGAAAACAACGTGGGCAGCGTGTGTTGCTGTTACACATAGATAATATGCTAAATTTTGGGGGAAAATAATAATTGAGCATGCATGATGCATGATTTATCTTTTGATATTCTGGGTTCCGCTTGTTTTCTATGAAGACTTGGGATCTTCAAAGGGGTAAGGGATGTGAAAGAGGTAGGATGGAAGTGAGACATATTTACTACCTATGGAAAGCACAGAGCGCAAAGAAGTTGAAGAACACCTCTTGTTTAAAGCATTGCCAGTGGCCAGAGAGCAGAGGGCATGTCAAGAGGAGTGGGAAGCCGCTATGCAGACAGCTGCAAGGCTCAGGCAGCTTCCATGGGAGGGAGGGGAATCTTTGAAGATTTTCAGGAGGAGGAGAAAAAACCCACTAGAATAAACCTGATCAAAGTCACATCTTGCTTTCTTTAAAAACTGATTGCTGCCAGCCTCCCATAAACCACTGCACATGTCAATCACAAGACAGAAGATGAAGACTACTACGTTTCCAGGAGTAAGCAGTTGTATGGAGTTGGAAAAAATCCCCCAAGAAACCTAGTTTGGGAGATGCTGTCCTGGTCTAGGCAAAAAATACCAAGTCTTACACTTGTTTTCTCCCATAAAATCCCAGAGTATGGGATTTACACTCTGAGGTACAAGAGCTGCAGTCAATCCAAGTTACTCAAAGACACTGAATAAGCATTTGGTTATCTGAGAATGACAAAGGAGGTTTCATTTTTAATGTTCATAAGTCATCCAAATTAATTAGCACTTTAGAACAGCAATGAATCACTTCCCCAAATAATTTGTATTGGCTAAATTAACTCCAGAGAAGGGAGCCAATTTGCTAGCTGTAAATTATCAGAGTCCCCGAGTAGCTTGCATAGACATTGTGTACCTAGTAGCCAAGGTACTACCAGGAAACAAAAGATGGCCATGCTTCTCATCAGCCAACGAGATTACAGCCCTGTCCAGTGACCAGCTCATTGTGCTGCAATTACAGGCTTCTATTTAAAGAATCCAAGCTGGGCATCATTAAGAAAAAAAAAGGAGCTGAATGTTCAGAGGAGAGGAACAACAAAGGGAAGAAAAGGTCTTTTTTTTCCTGAAGAGATGCACCAAAATTTTCTGAGAGGAATGTTTCCATCCTCCTGCATTAACAAAGAGAAGTTTGAAGATGCAGGACTAATGATAAAGATACTTCCATAGCATGGCAGTACGTGAAGGCAACATGCAGCCTGGAGCCCCAGAGCCTGTGTGTCTGGCTCAGGGCTGGGTAATTTTAATTTAGGGGAGTCTGAAAACAACTACTTGAAAAGCAGTGATGAGGCGAGAGAACACATACACAGGGGGTTCCTGCTGTCTATGAGACAGAGGAGATGTTTTCCCAGCACCAGGAGAACCTCTGCATCCACCATGCACGTACCACCACCCACCCGCCGTCGCAAGAGGACTTGGTTAAGAGTGCAGTGCTGGTCTCGGTGGATTTTCCTTCTCTGTCCCTCACAAAGAGGGGGGAAAAGCCCATCAACCTTTACCTGAGTTAATTTGCATGGCATTCTCCTGCTCTTATCTGCATCTCCTCGGTACTATCAAAGCTTAGACATTCTGCTTGAGAAACCTTTCCCTGGCTAACTTGCTTATCAGCAGTAATGAATACTCAGGCAAACAGGTACAGAATTAAATGGCTTCTTTACAGTGATTATGACAGATTGAGCCCAGCTCAATCTATGTAATCAAATTGCTTCTGTGCTCGGCAGCAATACCTCTGTGCTGGCCTGGGAAGGGGTTCAGCCACGGGCTATCCTTTGACAGCTTCTGAGAAACGCTAAGTGTGACTGAGAAAGGGGTTACTAAGACGTAGTTCTTTAGCACAGCTATACGGGGTGCACCTGGAGCTCTGCCATATGCCAAAGCAGCTCCAAAACAAAAGGTGTCTCCATTAGGGAAAGGGAAAATATCATGTAGGACATGTAAAGGAAAAAGAACAAACCAGCAGAGGGAATGGCCCTTCCAATGCAGGTAAAACAGTTCTGCCCACCTACTTGCAGCAAGCTACCTGTTGAAACCTTAACTTCCTTTCTCTACGTGCAAGAGCATCATCCGCTTACACACTCATGAAACACAAGAGTGGGTTTTCCAGTCTTAAGTCCACATTCCTGGTTCCAATCAAGTTGCCTAAGTCTTGTCAAGGTGCCAAAAACTAAAAGGATGACACAGGTATATAATAAAATCCTTGGCTTTGGGAATAAAAGGATTTGGTTCACAGAAGGTTCTGAAAAGCATCTTTAAGCCCAATCCATGTATATAAGGTGCCTTAAGCCAAGCGTGTCCTGAAGCTTTCGCTGCTTTTAAATATCAGTCAATTCTTCAAGATAAAATGAGCAATTATTTTCCCCACTAACTATGAGTAAGGGCTCCTTACAAAAATATTAACCAGACTTTGCTTTAGTACAAATAACAGCACTTGAAAGAAATGAACGTTTTGCTCCCCGCTGAGAGGTATTTGTTTGGGATGTTTTATAGTTCTTATTTCTAAATGTTACCTCAGAGCTGAAGTGTGATTAAAGCCCAATGCAAAATGCCAATAAGCTCTTAGAGAGGACAACTTCCCCCCCTCGTTATGGCTTGGCCACAGGTGGAAGGAAGGTGCTGGCTGTGGCTGAAAAGGTGTCAGCTCTAGCGAAATGGTCCCTGTGTCTTGGTGAGCAAAGGAAAACCAAGGCAGGGTGGGGAGGAAAAGATGCGTTCTGGCACGGGCTGCTGGCACAGCTTGACTTTGGCTTAGGAGGAAGTAAAAACTTGAATTACATAAAAACAGATTTAAGAAAGAATCAATGACATTTCATGTGAAAGTTTCAGCTGAGTTTTAATTAGGAGCCACGATTCCACGCTCAAGTGCGTGAAGTGAAGGAGCACACGTTCTTGCGCTTCCCCAGATAACTGACAGCTCCAAAACTTACTCATCTCATCTCCAAAGGTTAATTAAAGAACGATCCTTGAGAGCAATGCCAAGGAGAGAGGCTGCTCCACAGGGAGCACACAGCTTCCCCCTCAGAAACACCCCAGGCAGGGAATCGAAGCTGCTGCCCAGTGCCATGGCACGGAGACAAGTAAGGTGGCTTTGCCCCAGCCCAAGGCATAGAGACCAGGGTGTCCACCTCACCGTGCTCCTCACTGGGCTCCTGCAGGGCAGCTCATCAACACAGCACCCCTCAGGAGAGCAGGTACAAGCTGTGGTAACACTTCTTTACAGTAAGCTGAGGCAGAGTGACTCACTCAGGATCAAAGTCTGTGATGAAGCCAGAAATAGGCTGTCGGTTCCCTGACTCCCACAGATTCCAACAGCACTGTGAGGCAAAGGGCTGCTCTAGTTCACGAGGCATCATTGAACAATGGGTCAGCTTATAGGAAAGTTTGTGTGCATGAAGATTGTTTGAAGAAAATATTATGCCAAATATAACACAAATGAAGGATAGAAGGGCTTCATTATTCCAGCAAGACTTGGACACCAGGACAAGTTCCTATGGGATCTTTCTAAGGGATCTTTCTGTGGCAGAGGGTTGGACTATATGATCTCCAGAGGCCCCTTCCAACCCCTACCAGTCTAGGACTGTGGAACAGATCATCCCCGAGTATCATTATGTGGTACTTGCAGAATAACCAGGGGGATCAGGCCCAGTTAGTAGGGGTCCATGAAGGGCAGGTCCTGTCTGACTAATTACATCCCCTTCTGTGACAGGGTGACCCACTCACTGGATGAGGGAAGGGTTGTGGATGTTGTCTACCTTGATTTTAGCAAGGCCTTGGGCACAGTTTCCCACAGCACTCTCCTGGAGAAGCTGGGTGTCCATGGACTGGATGTACATACACTTGTCTGGATTAGAAACTGGTTGGATGGCCAGGCCTGAGGAGCTGTGGTCAATGGAGTTAAATCCAGATGGCAGCCAGTCACCAGTGGTGTCCCCCAGGGCTCAGTGCTGTGGGACCACTGTTGTTTAATACCTTTATCAATGACCTGAGTGAGGGGATCAAGTGTAGCCTCAGTCAGTTTGCAGATGACACCAAGTTGGGTGGGAATGTCAAACTGCTGGAGAGTAGGGAGGCTCTGCAGAAAGATCTGGACAGGTTGGATCAACACGCAGAGGCCAGCTGTAAGAGGTTCAATAGGGTCCTGCACCTTGGTAGCAACAAGCCCTAGCAGCTACATGCTCAGAGAGGAGTGGCTGGAGAGCTGAGAAGATAGACAGCTGGTGAGAATGCACCAGCAATGTGCCCAGGTGGCCAAGGCAGCCAATGGTATCCTGACCCGCATCAGCAGCAGTGTGTCCAGCAGGACCAAGGAGGTGATCTTGCTCCTATGCTTGGCCCTGAAGGGAGGTTGTATTGATGTGGGTGTTGACCTCTTCTCCCTGGGGACTAGCGACAGTACAAGAAGAAATGGTGTCAAGTTGTGCCAGGAAGGGTCAGATTTGATCTCAGGAAAAGCTTCTTCCCAGAAATAGTGGGGAAGCCTTGGAACAGGCTGCCCAGGGAGGGCACAGAGGTACTGTCCCTGGAGGGTTCAACAAACATGCAATCATGGTGTTTCAGGAGATGGGTCAGTGGTTGTTGGGTGAGCAGTTGGGCTTGAAGATCTTCAAGATCTTCTGCTACCCTGATGATTTTATGATTCTAACTTTGACAGAAGTGACCTTTGGTTGTGCAGTGATTTAATTTCCTAAGAGAAGTCTCAATCAGGTTGGAGAAATGTGTGTCTGCAAGTGTGAGGGCACTTCTGTCCTGAGATGACGGAGACACGGAGTGAGGCAGCAAAGACCTGGCAAAAGCAGCTGAGGCTGCGGGCTCAGTGTGTAAGGTGGGATGGCAGAGGTAAGCCACGGTAGAAGCATTTTGCTTTCTTTACCAGTGAGAGCCAGGGACTGTGGCTGCCATGGGAAAAACAGGCTGATTCAGACAGAATCAGACCAGGGAAAAACAGAGGAAGGATGGAGGGGAAAAAAAAAAAGAGGATGAAAATAGCAATGGATTCTGAATGGTGCTTAATGAGGTGAAGCCTGAACATTTATTTGGTGCACGCTGATAGGCCTGATTTAACTACTGCATTTTTGCACAGTATTTTTCATGGCTGGTTATGAAGAATCGCTTGACAGCCCTTGGTAACTGCTCAGAAGTTTCTCAGTCACTTAAGCAGAAGGTCCATGGAGTAAAGAACATTAATCAGAGAAAAGACTGATCAGGAGCAACAGAAATAACACAGGGGCGAGACATCCCTGTTGTCTGTTTCCTATAGAAAAGCAACCCACAAGGTCAGTGGACAGGACAGACCCCATCGAAAGACAGAAGCTGAGGGAAAGGTGTCTGACACACAGGTTCCCACAGCACGATTTTATCCAGCAGAAAGACCAATTACACAACTTCCACGAGCTACTCTTCATCTGAGACATGGTGTCTCAGATGAAGTCCCCTGGAGAACAGAGCTGGTTACCCTGCATTGTCAAGTCTCACGCTCACCAATCCAACCACAAGGGCCACTGTAAACCTCAGGTTTATTTCTGTTTTGGTTCAGAAGTCTCTCTGAAGTGAGTTTCTGCCAGTGACAACTGAATCACGGCTGTGGGGGCAGTTTATCCATGCAGGAACAGATTGGTAGACATTAGCCTTCCAAAGCGCTGTCTTGTGAAGGCAACATCAACATCTCAGGACATCAATTAGGCACCGTTCCACCACAGCTACTTAGAAAACTGCATTTATGATGAGCAACCTTCCTCCCCCTCCCAACATGGCCAACATATATCTGATCTGCAAACTCTTGTACAAGCAAGAGAGTTACTTGCTTGAGTGCCTCTGCAACAGTCACAGAGGTGACTGTGGATTGGTCTTGTCTCCACTACTTATCTGCTCATCTGAACACAGGGTTGGGTTTCAATGCAGACACACTAACATTGAGAGATGGCTCCACAGTGACTATCTGCAAGTCCTTGCATTAAAGCAACAAAAAACCTGCTAATGTGTCCACAAAAAACCATAAAGTGCCAGAAATTCAAAGCTGCTTTTGGGATTTCAGATACCAAAGAAAAATATTCCCACCCCCAGGCATGGCAGTCCTCTCTACCCAGCACTGTGGTTACTCCTCAGATCTTCACACCCTCGCTCCAGTCTGCAGTATCCGTAAGTGTTGAAATACCAAGTGCAATCAAACCCTCAGCAGTGCTGTGAGGAAGCAGAGACCCTTTTTCTGGGCTCCTGGGCAGAAAGCTTACCCCATCTGGCAGCGCCCTCCAGCACACAGCGCTCACAAACTCGTTTGTGTCATCTTCTTTCCGGTCCTTGTCCAGGACACTTTTGACTGTATCAAACTTGAACGTCAGCAGCGTCTTCGAGAGGCCCTTGTAGTATAGGTAAAGGGAATTATTTTCACTTCCTAGGAAATAAGTAAAATAAATATGCAAGATTAGGTTCTAGTGGCAGGAAGTGAAATAAACAATGACAGAGCTAAGAAGTCTTATGACAAGCCCAAGTACATTTTCTCCTCCTCTTTCATGAGGTTTCCATCACGCTTGTGGTGCCCTGGCAACTGGGAACGCTCTACAAACTTTCACAACGCTTAACAACAGGGCTGGGTTTTACCACAGCACGATGCACTTCTAGAACACACAGGATCCCACCCAAGCCCCACAGCTTCCCTAGGGCACAGCATTTTGAGCAGTGCATCTGTGCTATGGCATAGAATGCTGCTGTGCGCAGCCGGCTTGGCTTATGCAGGCTGCGCTGTCACAGCTCTGCTTGCTGTAATCAAGTGTGACAGCTTGGTCTGTGGAGGTTTAAGTAAGAGTAGACAGTGCACAGACTTTATTTAGAAATCCATCCCCATTTCTGCCTTGCAAGCTGCACAGAGATCAGGAAACACGCAGGCTAAGGTCCACCCTTCAGTGCTGGCTTGGCTATTCTGCTCTTCCCACAGCTCCCGGCCTGTCACAAAGACCTGTGGATCTGCAGAGCTTCAACAGGATGACTTCAGCAGTGGAAGGACAAAACAGCCAAAGGGTAACTGCTTAAGGGTGATTCCATCTTCTTGTGAGCTGTTTGCAATGAGGAGTCACTGCTGTGCTGTGCAAATACCACACTAAGTGACAAGTATGAGACCCTTGCGTGGTCCAGCCTGCTACCCCTCCTCAGGAAGAGGTGGCAGGATGTGTCAGTTGAGAAACCTGACAGACATGAGTCTCATCAACTGTAGCTTACAGCAGCAGTTGAGTTTTGCTGACAACAAGTCTGAATCCTCATATACAAAGAGCTCAACTCAAACAGGAAGAACCCACTACAGACCTCATGGGCCACCTCAGGAAGTGGAGGAAGCTAGAAGCTCCGAGCAATCCACTATTAAGACACTTGTACAGCTCTGTAGCACAGAAGTCTGTGTGCTCTGCAGCTGGAGAAGGCACTAGCCCCACTGAGTCCCCTCACTGCTCTACTCACCACAGGCGATGTAGTCACCATTGGACGCAAGCCCTACAAAATTCTTCTCGTTGATGTGACCCTTGAAGGAGCGCAAGCAGTGAGGCTTCCCTACGTTCCACAGCTTCAGCTGACTGTCTGTCGACCTGGAAACAACACCCAGAGTTACCCCACTGCCATATGGCAGGAACTCCTCACTCGCAGCCCTGCTCCTTACACCCTACTTGCCATGGGAACGGAGGAGGTCTCTGTGCACTCCGGGCGGTTTATCCCACTTTCAGTCACATGCAGCTCAGCCTGAGCTTGGAAAGGTATCATGTTATTTTAGAAGCCTGTCACAATACATTACATGTTTGAATAAAAACTTCTCACAAGTTATTGCTCTTCTTCTCTCCTATCACTTGCAGAGTCCTCCACTGAACCACACAGCCCTTGGGCTACCACTGCCTTCTCCTCCAGAGCCTCACAGACCAGGATATGCTGAATTTATTCTTTTTAAACCTTGACAGCACAGATAAAGCCTGGTCCCTTCTCTGTCAGGCTGCAGCTCTCACTGGTGTCTGTGGGGATGAGGTGGAAGCTGTCTCCCCACTTCTCCTGCTGCCCCAAAAGCACATTCTCCATCTGCCCAACATCAACAGTTAAACACCAACGGAGGCTCAAGAACTGATCTTACCATCACACTGATGTGGCTTTCCTGCATGTAATGAGCCTACACAGACACTGAGCTCCAGCTTCCACTTCCTCTCACCTCAGCAGCAAAGCTAAACATCACTATTAAAAATCCACAAGCACTGTTGGGATTAAATCAAAATTGATGCTTTCCATTGTTCCCCCACATGCAAACACAGCTGCCTTCAAAACGGCTTTTCTATTTACTGTGAGCAAACATTTCCCCCTTTGGCAAAAGAAAGGAGGAGGAGGAAGAGGAGGAGGAGGCGACGGCAGCAGCCTCCTCACCTGGCAGAGCTCAAGTGAGATGGGAAGATCACAGAATTACTGAAGCTGGAAAAGACCTCTGAGCTCATCAAGCCCAGACTATAACCCAGCATCACTCCATCTGCCTGACTATGACACTAAGGGCCACAGCCAGTCTGTCCCTAAACACCTCCAGAGATGGGGACTCCACCACTTTCTGGGACAGTCCATTCCAGTGTCTGATCAGACGGAGGATTAGTTTATTCCCCTCAGACAGGAGGGGACATGAACCCCTCTCACTTGGCAGGGTTTATTCTTCAGGTTCTGTTGTTCTGGCACTCACTGACTCATGGTGGTCCCCAGCAGTGGAACAAACTGTGGTGAGACTAGGGGAAAGCAAAGCCCTTACTGAGGACAAGGATCATGCTGCTCTTATCTTCCATTTGAAGGAGACTGGGAGCAGGACTGGGCTCATACCACCCACCCAGGTTTGCTGCTTTCTGAATGGTTAAAGGGAAAAATCCCCCATCCAGCATCCATCAGATATCACAGATGGCATAATACATGAGCCCTACTCCAGAGTCATATACACCTAAAATTACAGCACAGGAGAGACACACCTCTTGTTAACACTGTACTCCCTTATCTCGGTCCCCAGTGAAGGCTGGAATGACAAAAGAGTGATAAAGGAGCTGCAGCAAGGTTAGTCAATCATGTGTAATAAGTGTAATAACAGTACGAGATCAGATAGGCACAGAGGGGTGGACATCAGCTGCAACAGTGGGACTTAAGCAGGAGCACATTCCTCATCCCAAGTCTCAACCTGGGGGGGGGACTAAAATAAAGAGCATCCAGCTTTTCTGTCCAATGCTTGCTCCATCTCACCCACTGCATGCCTCACACAAACTTACACACCACTGCTCTATGGACCCCAAATACATAGAGGTGCCCTCAGTGCTATCAGGGCAGCCGTTGTTTTTAAAATGTGGCAAAAGGCTCAGGAGTTGCCTGGAAACTGAACTTCTCTGAAGGCAGGGAAAAGCAACAGACTAATCCCTAGTCTGAGTGCTGTCAGATGCCTGTGACGGCTTCTGCTCTTAGCTAAGCCAACAGTAAGACCTCATATATACCCAGACACTTAACCTCTGTATTTTAGTGTATATTCTGCATCTCTTCATTAAAATAAAACCACTTAACTTCTATTATTAATGGTATGCTTTTACTGTTAACCAATTCCTATCAAGCTCCAGCCATGCTTGTGGTGCCACAGAAGAAGGGCCATAGAGGAAAAGGCCATTGATCCTGCTGGCAAGTGGCTGCTCTACTGGCTTCATACCCTCTCCAAAACAGTATCATGGACATGTTGTTCTGCTGCCTGTGTCTCTCTGTAAATCAGCACCACAATCAACACATCGTACTAAACACCAGGCAGCTCTGAGTACCTGCAAGGTCAGGACCAAACTCTGCACAGTAAATCACTGCAATCTATAGAAGAGCTCTGCCTGGAAATCTAGAGGATCTGAATATAGCCATAATTTTTTCTTAAAAGAAATTGTTGCTTGATTTTTGGGAGTCACTACTGCTGTCTCCATTCCTCAGCAAAGACAAGGCACAAAAATTAACCTGTTCTCTCTGCCTTGCCTGAAGAAGATCGGTGAATCTCCAGTTGGACCCCTCACCTCTGAGTCATAGAGCCCTATAGATATTCCCCCCAAGGACTGTGGAACAAGCTTCCTCATGTGGCAGGCTGAAGCAGAGCAGGGCCATTCTGTCCTGAAACATGCCATAGACCACTTGACCATTGTGGCTGTACAGCATTCCCTGCTTCCTCCTGCCTCTGCTAAACAATTACTTCTTGCCAAGATCTGAGGCAAAGCACTAAATTAAATTTTCTCTGTGTTCTAGGTACAATTCTGCAGTTTTACAGAGTTATAATGCTAATGGAAATAAGAAGAAAGGAGCTGATTAAATATAAACAGCACCAGAAGCCACTGGGGAATCTTCCATCACATAGCTCCGTGCATAGTAACTCACCAGCAGCCTTAATGCACCTTCAAGTGCCCTGCTGAGGCTCCAGGCTTCTAGAACAAACTGTGTGACCACAGCACTGAGAGCAGAGCTGGACTATCACTGGCTCACTATGCAGCAACAGATGTTCTTTCTGGGATTGGATCAACCTCTGTGATCCAACCCAGTGCAATGTCCCTCATAGGGGTGAGGGCAATCCAAAGCAGAAACCCAGGCTGGGTGATGAGTGGATGAAGAGCAGCCTTGAGGAGAAGGACTTGGGATGTTGGTGGAAGGAAAAACTGAGTATGAGGCAGTGATGTGTGCTCATAACCTAAAAAGCCAATGGCATCCAGAGGTGCATCTATAGACCGGTGGAGTGGCCAGCAAGTACAGTATACTGCCCCTCAGCATAGGAGGAACAAAGAGCTGTTGGAGCAGGACCAGAGGTGGCCCCAGAAATGCTGCTTTGACAGTGCTCTGCTGCTGTGAGGTCAGACTAGGAGAGTTGGGAGTGTTCAGCTGGAGAAGAGAGGGTCTAAGGAGACCTTTGTGCAGCCTTTCAGTCTTTAAAGGGGCTGATAAAGCTGGGAAACAGACTTCTTAGCAGGGGCTGTTGTGACAGAACAACCTAAGGGAGATTAGATCCTGGCCCAGGCTGCCCTAACCCTAACCTTGAGAGGTGTGGGAAGCACCTGGAAGCACTTCAGGTCAGGTTGGACCTTGGGGCTCTGAGCAACCAGATCTAGTAATGGAAGATGCCCATGGCAGATGCAGTAGAACTGGATGACATTTAAGGTCCGCTCAAACCCATTGTATGATTCTAGGATCCACGCTGACTTCAGGTGAAACATGTTGAGATCAAAGTTTCCTCTGCAGCCACCTGAGGTTGCACAAACTCCTTCCCAAATAATTGCAAAACTTACCTCTAATAGAGGCAGCCACATCTGGCTTAGGGACAGCCACATCTGGTCATGCAACTGAACAGAAGCTATACATTATTCTTTGGGATCTCCACAGCAGACCCTACAGCCCACCCTGGCTGAAAAGCTGCAGGCCATTGAGATGACAAAACACAACTTCTCCTTGTTTACTTTCTAAGCTGAATATAATCTTGCAAAGGGGCCTTGCAGAGCAGATCAGTAAACCACCAGAGAACAGATCGATCAGTCCTACTCAAGGTGCTTCCAGCTGGTGGCTAAACCTCCTCGTCAGACACAGCAGTGCCACCTAACCACTCCTGTCTCTCATCAGCTGTGTTGTACTGCAGGTTATCATCTCCAGGGCTCTGCCAGCAGTTATCTCTAGAGCACAGCTCTGCTCACAGTGCTCTGTAAGGGGGAGGAGAGCCTACCTATAGCTTTCCAGACTTGGACCTTAAGGCCAGCAGCTGCATCTGACCATCTTCATATTTCTCTTAAGCATTTCAGCTCCACAAGGCTGAGCAGAGCCAAGTGACACCAGGAACACACTTCTATTTTTGTTTCAGAAAAAACCCAACCGATCTGCTGCCCAAAAGCACAGCAACCTGTGAGTTCACCCACCCTCCCACCCACACGGTGGCCTTGGAACTCCAGGAAAGTGAAGGCTGCTGAGTTCTCAGTCTACACGAAGGCAATACTTACGCTGAGACTATTTCCTCCCCGCTCACAAACTTGGCGTAGGAGACTGCCTTGCGATGCCCTTTGAATACCATGATGGGCTGCTTAGTGTTGCGGAGATCATAGTAGTGAACGCAGTGATCTAGAGAGGAGGGAGAAGAAGGGCACAAGTTTATCAGCAGGGAAGGATGGATGGGACCTCCAACAGTTGGTTCACAACAAAAGTCCTGCCAGCAGCCTCTATATGCCACTGACAGCCTCACCCAGGATAAATACTCTGTGCTACAGAAGAGAAATCTTTAATCTGGTGGCATAAAATGGCCCCTAAGCTCAGCCTGGAAAAGTCTCAAAGAGTCCACAAGGGAAGATGCACCCACGTGTGTGTGCAGATGTGTCCTCCACATGGGCCAAAATGCAGCTCACCTCCAGCTGAGGAGAACCTGAGGCTCTGCCTCTGCTACTCAAATTGGATTGTGGAAAACAGAGATTAAGTTTCTCACTCTAAATGAGTAACCTTCCCAATTTTGGTTTTTCCTCCCTCTTTTGATTGTTTTACTAATTGAGAGAATTAGCTTTCATGCTAATAAGAACAGAATTCCAGCACCCCTCCAGATTTAATTGACAGATGTGCCATCACCATATAAAAGGCACTGCTGTGGAATTAGTGACATGTTGCATTTTCTGCACAGATAAATGTCAATCCCAAGAAGAGAGAAAAATAACAAGAGAAAACCCCCATGAGCCTCAAGTCTCAACCCCCCCACAAGCCCTCTGCCCAGCTCCATGAGGTTGATAAGCTTCTTCCTTCCTAACTTGCAGCCTTTAATGTTGAACTTCATGTAATTATCTGCTATTACTGCAAAGGGCAGGGAGGGGAGGCCACGTACACACGAGGAACACAAGCAATTCTCACCAAGCAACGTGTGATACATCCAGACATCAGTGAAAACCTTCTCTGACCCTCCTCTCACTGAAATAACACCTCACTGACATAAGTTTATCATGCAGACTGCACAGATATGAATTTAAATGCCAATGGCCACTTATTTTTGTATTTGCACAGTGTTTCAGAGCCATTTTGGGGCTCTCAGCCACACAAACAGCATCCAGCTGTCTCCAAATCCCATGTGGTTCCAGAGATAACTAGATTTACATTGATCAGGCTACAAGCAAGAGGAGCTTCTCTCCACTATTAACAGGGTGATTGGTGGCTGTAGTAGGATGGGTGGCTGCATCAGAAACACCTCCAGAAAAACAGCACAAGAGAAGATATCACCGTCCCCTCAGCTGCTGTCATATCCTGTGCCCTGAATGACACAATGGGTTGAGAGGCTCCTGCTTATGAGGGTCCTGCGTCCAAGCAGTCACACCAAGTTTTCTCCTCTTGCCCAGGGAGGTTGTGGCTACTCCATCCCTGGAACTGTTGAAGGCCAGGCTGGATGTGGCTCTGGGCAACCTGGTGTGGTGACAAGAGTCCCTGACCCATGGCAGGGGGTTGGAGTGGGATGAGCTCTGAGGTTCCTTCCAACCTCAGCTAGTCTGTGATTCTATGAAGTGCTGCACCCACCAGCCTCTTTCCAAGCTCATGTTCCTTCCACCTCTGAACAGCGAACACCAATCAACCATCACTCTAGCGCTTTCCTAGCATGTGGCTGTTTTTAATTAGGTGTAGAACAGGCTTATTCAATTAAGAGGTTGAACTTCAAGAGGACTTTGAAAGGAGCATTAACAAGATTTGTTCATTCAGGTCCCTTACACCTCTCTGAAACATCGAGCTCACCCAGCTCCCCATTTTCTCATCAGGCTGGTGGGAACTACAAAACAGTTAACTGGAAATTGCTGGTGTAAGGAACAGAATAACCCTAGTAGGGCTTTCTATGAGGAGCCAGTTTGTGGATAACCCTTTCAAGTCTCTTTTTGCTTTGAGTTTCAACCTCCCCTCCACTGTCCAGTATCAGGATACCTTTGGAGCATGAAATATTATCATTCAGAGGGTGGCAGGGAATGGGTGAGCAGCTAGAGCCAGAGCCACAGGTAGGAGAGACAAGTGTCAGGAGTGATAAGTCCATCTGCAGAGCAGAGGCACAACATCCCATTCACCTTCTAACACAGCAATAACCAACTTGGAGCCTGCTGGCATCCAGCCCCAGCACCGTGTGTGCCTCTCGGCATTGGCAGGGCGATCAATCACTGTCTGCTCTGATCACGGCGAATCCAAGGCAACGGACAAGGCCAGGGGGTTCTAAAATTAGCCACTTAATTATTAATTGATTATTTCAGCATCCAGAGCGTTGGTGCCCAATTGAGGTTGGGTTGTTTGCTTTTTAAAATTTAATTCAAGGAGTTATTTTTAAGCAGATACATGAAGAAGAATGCTCTCTGCATTCATTAAAGTCAGAACATGTGGTCATGGTTTACAATTAAAGAGCTCCTCTCTCTTGTAGGCCATATGGACTTTCTGAAAACGTGATAAAAACTCCATCTGCTGAGGAAGCAGAGATCCCCAAAATGAAGCTAAATGGGAAAAATACAACTCTCAGGTAGCCTGGCTGTAGCCTTGCCAGGTGAAGGTTGGTGAGCTGAACTTGTCAGTGATGGGCAGCATCCCAGCAGCTCTGAGGTGAGGTGGGCAAGGTGTTCTGGACTGCTTGGAAAATTCTTTGGTCCTGTGATGTAGCTGAAGGTAAGGAAAAGAGGGCGGGACTGGAAAAGACTCAGTCTTCCTCCCAAACTCTGCAAGAGCCCATAGGTTCCTCCAGCATCCCACCACTCAACATTTCCTGCTTGAGCAAGTGGGTTGGACTCTATGACCCCTGGAGGTCTCTTCCATCTCCTGATGATCTGTGTATTGCTGGGAGACCCAAGCATGTATTCCACTGCTACCCAGCGACGTGACGCATGGGGCTACCTGCTTCTCGTTGTGCTCCTCAAACAGAAGCGATTTATCATTGGGCTTTATTTTTGAATTGAAAAATATTTTCATTTTATTTAATGATTTATCATTATATTTTTTTGCAGCTCTACAGTTCCCAGCCCCACTAGAAATCTCACTTAGAACAACTTCAACTTGGAAATGACACTGCTAAAAGCCTTGTGTCTAACCCTTGGGCAGCAACTGCTCAGTGCTTTTACTCTTTCTTCCGCATTCAGACTTAATTGAAATATATATGAGATAATGGAAAGGAACATGTATACATACCATAACAAATTAAACACTCTGAAGCAATTCTCTTCTAGTTCAATGTCATCGCCGACACTGAGCATGACAGAATCCCGCCGCTGCGCTTTCCACATTCAAACGCTCGCTGGCAAACCACGGTTTCATTTCATATTATTTTAAGGGCTCTCAAAAGGGATAAAAGGGCAGCTGAGCTGCAGAGAGGTCTCCGACCACAAGCCCTAGTTTTTAAATAGCACTTTCCCAGGACACTTGAGAACTGCTCCCTCCCCTTAAAACACTTTTGAGTTTCCCAGAGACAATTAATCAAGGATTCAGGCTTTTCCATGCTCCAAAAGATCTCACCAACTCTTCAGCACGTATCACCCGCCTCAGCAAAGGGAGGCATCATGCCCTCATGGCTCAGCAATACACAAAACTCCAGCCAAAGAAAAGGTTGGGGTCATAAGGCACATGGAGAGGTGATAAGCACCTTCTCAGTCTCAGTCTTTGCGCTCAGCTCAGTATCATCAGCAAACAAACTGATGAGGTGGTTACACAAGCTTAGGAAATGGGCTCACAGACATCTAAAATAAAACCCAAAAGAGGTGGGAACAGCTAATGGAGCCACAGTAGGCATCTTATGTAATTTCCTCAGAAAGATGGAATCACTCCTGAATTTTTGGTTAAAAAAAAGGACATGAAAAAGCCTGTTTTGGTCAAAGTGATTTCCCTTAAAATTCCCAACAGGCTCTTCCTATCCAGCTTCAGCTTTGCCATCACCTACTGCAAAGCTCTACATGTGCACTGAGGAGCAGCAGCTCCAGGAGCAGGCGACGGTTACCCAAGAGCCTCACACAGCAGCACTTCATGTTTCAGTACATCCAGGGAAGCAACACACCCAACTCAAAGAGCAGAAGATATTGAACTCACCAGGCATTCAGTGATCCTCAGTATCATTCACCTTTCAGCTCACACCCTTCACTCACCTTCACTAGCCCGTCTATGACATGAGCTCCCTCCCAGAGCCCCCAGACTTTTTTCAACCATGAATCTCTCACTTGAAGGGACTTCAAGCCAAGGGCAGCAAAACAACATCAACCTGCAACGCAACAGCTATATATTCATCAGGTGTAATGACCAGAAAGCCCCAAGAGCTGCATACAAAGGTTCTGCAGCTCTCCTCAGGAAAAGCTAATTGCTGGAGAATCAATGACCATTTTTCTTATTTCCATCATTTAGAAATGCTTATTTCTCAGCTGTTCAATATTTAGATTATTGATCCATTAAAAAAAACCCATCAAGCTCTCAGGCTTTTCAGGGCTCATAGACTTCAGAGCAGAAGTGCTCACTCCTACACATCAAACAAGCATTACAGCCAAGAAGATGCCGCTACTCTAACAGAAGGTTGCAGGGTGGAGCTAGAGGTTAATCAGGTGCTCTGATACCAGTCTGCTGTCATCCAGGCACATTTGTGACTTTTATTTTACTACCACCAGACTTTGGTGTTAAATTGTTTTTGAATAGTAACGCTCTGGTTACACTTCCTGAAAGGGGAAGTCCAGGCTAAACCTGTAAGTGGGTTTGTTTCTCGCTTCCTTGCCCATAATGGTCTAGTAACTCACATTCTCCACTTGTACATCAAACTTGGCTGAAGGCTGCCTGTTTTCACTGGCAAAACTCTGTAAACCTGTGCTAAGAGACATCTATAGTCTGAGGGTTGTATTTAAATGAGTGGTTTATCAACACTTAAATCAAGTCAGAGGAAATCTGGTGCAAGGCACTGTTTGCTTACCTCCAACTGGGTTATCCTGAAGAAGCTAAGAGTACTTTGTGTACCTGATCTTTCCTTTATCTTGTTTCTTCTCTATACAAAGCATCAGTCAAATAGCTCAGCACAGAGTGGCTGGATAAAGCCTTCAAAGCTCCCCAGAATTGTATCCAGGCAACTTGTTCAGCAGGAAAGCCTAACCCTATCCTTATGCCTTCAAGCATCCAGAGCCCAATCATTGTGTTCAGGTGTCTCTAGGTGAAAATGCTCCTGCTGCCATTCCCCTAAGGGACACGCCTCGAAGGAGAGGGCAAGGCATCCTAACAGATTTCTGTTGAACACAAAGGAGCAGCAGCAGAACAGAAGTTGAACATCCAGATGGGTTAATGAATGGTCTGTTTCAGCCCAATGCATTGTGAGCTCTCTTGCCCTCAGATGTAAAGCCTCTGGTTAGACTATAAATGGAAAGAATATCATGAGGTTCACATGCAACCTCAGTTTTCATTGTTAAAAACCTCTTCTGTTAGTGAAGAGAAAGAAGTAGGAAATCAAAAGGAACAACATCCCAATTTAAAAATAAACTCGAGTCGGCAGCAGCAGTCAGTACTCCAGAGCACTGTACTGCAGTACCCTGAAGATGACTTGGCACATTGGATGCCTCAGCCCTTACAGAAACCTGAAAGGGAGCCAAGTAAACAAGAGCTGCTCTTTCTCCAAAACCTGTGAAAAGACAGACAGCTGCTATCAGAACCCAAACCTCCAAGCCGAAACGCTTTAAAATAGATTTCCGTTAATTTGAGAGGAGATCTACAGGAGCCTCAGCACTCTCTTGACCTCAAAGCCATCTAACAAGCTGCACAGTTACTTAAAGACTAACTGAACAGCTATTAATAAGAAAGCAGAACCTCTCTGCCGGTCGTTCTACAGACCTTCCACAGCAGGAAGCAACTTCCCCGCAAAGGCAGCGACACCATCATCAAAGGCTGGTCAGACAACTCAGCACTTAATTATGCAGAAGGCCAAACTGAACCTAGTCCTACGCAGAGCACAGCTTCTGTCTGAAACCCATTTCTGCTTGAGGGCTCCGAAAGTCGTGGAGTGACAAAGGTTGGAAGGGACCTCTGGAATCCAGCCAGTCCAACTTCTCACTCAAGGCAGGGATGGCTGCAAAATCTGATTCAACTTCCAAGTTCAATAATTGTGTTTGAGGGTCCTACTGAGCTGAGCTCTGAGGGTTTCCAGACACACAAGCTCTGCAAGCTCTTCACTCATCTTGGCTGCCTCGAAAAGCACACTCATGGCAAAGGATTAGGGAGATGGGTGTTTTAAATCCAAATTTGCTTTAGCTATTTGCTGTCAACACAAGGCAGAACATCAGCCCACCCCCTCCCAGGATCACAGCATCCACGTCTAGGCTGTGTTTTGCTGCATGAGTTACAGGCTTCTCCAATCTTTCAGGTTTTGTCTACCTACTCCCACACAATGAGGGTGGCAAGAAGCTCTGCTGCACAACCTTAGTTCTCCCTTAATTCAGTTACTGCCTTCTAGAGAAAAAAGAAAACAGAACTGCTGAACGTTAAGTGCTATCAAACCAGTAAGACCAAACAGCAGCTCTTTGTGTGGCTGAGGTGACTTGGATAAAGGTTTAGGGTGGAAATTTAATCTCCACTACAACAGAGAGGTAGGCTGGAGTCTCAACAGCCACATGTGGGTCTTGGTCTGGAGAGAATCACAGAATTATTGAGGCTGGAAAAGAACTCCAAGATCATCAAGCCCAGCCCATGACCTAACATCACCACAGCCTAGACCACAGCAGTAAGTACCACAGCCAGTCTGGCATTAAACATCTCCAGGGATGGGGAATCCATCACTGCCCTGGGCACTCCATTCCAGTGTCTGATCATCCTTTCCACGAGGAAGGGCTAACTAACATCCAGCCTAACCCTCCCTTGGTGCAGCTTCAGGCCCTGCCCTCTCATCCTATCACTACTTGCCTGGGAGAAGAGTCCAACCCCCATCTGACTACAACCTCCCTTCAGGGAGCTGCAGACAGGGAGAAGGTCCCCTGTGAGTCTCCTCCAGGCTAAACCACCTCAGCTCCCAGACTCTCCTCATCAGAGTTTCCAACCCACTCCTCAGCTTCATTGCTTCTCTGCACCTGCTCCAGCACCTCAATCTCTTTCTTGAAGTGAGGGGCCCAGAACTGCCCCCAGTACTCGAGGGGAGGCCTCCCCAGTGCCCAGTACAGGGGGAGAATAATGTCCTTACTCCTGCTGGCCACACTATTGCTGATACACACTAGGATGCCACTGGCCTTTTATGTGACCTGGGCACCCTGCTGACACCTGTTCAGCTGGTTGTCAGTCAGTACTGCCAGGTCCCTCTCTGCCAGCCTGCTCTCCAGCCACTCATCCCCCAGTCTGTAGCTGCAGGGGGTTCTTGTGGCCAAAATGTAGGTCCCTGTACTTGGTCCTGTTAAACCCCATCCTGTTTCAGATCTTTTTGCAGCATCTTCCTCCCTCCCTTCTAGCTGATCAACAGGCCTCCCTGAACTTGCAAATTTACTAAGGGTAGACTCAATCCCCTCATCCAGGTCATCAGTAAAGATGTTGACTAGAACCGGGCCAAGCACTGATCCCTGGGGAACACCAGCGTTCACTGGACACCAACTGGATGCAGCATCATTCACAGCCACTCTGAATGAGGGTACAGAACAGCTGATCACTCCATCTTTTGGACCCATGTCACTCAACAAGACAGGTGAACCTTCATGTAGGAACCAAAAAAAAAAGCCTATTTTAAATCTGGGGTCTCTTCTAGAGCAGAAGAATGTATGGAAGGGAAAAAAAGGGTCTTTATAATAGAAACAGACATGCAGGTTGGCATTTGGGCACTGGACAACGCCTGGCGAGGAAGCCTTCCAGCCATCGTAATGCTATACAGAGATTTATTTCACTTGACAGAATAATCCCGGGATGGGATATGATCAGTGCAGGCTTTGGCCCATCACAAACCATTTCAGGGAGAGAAGGCATGCTCAAATACATAAAGGAAATAGATGCACTTAGAAAAGAAAAAAACGACAATGCATTCGGGGCAGGAAATAAATGGACCCAAGTCCCAGCAAACAAAGCCCTACACCAAAAATTAACAAAGAATTTTCTGAAGAGGAAATCAGATGATATCGACAACGATAAACTGACACTGGTGCCCTCTTTACAAACCATTTCCCCTACTGTAAGGAAGGAGATTAAAAAATGGGTTCGATACAGCCTGAAGCAAAGAACCTTTGACAGACGGAGCGTGTTGCTGAAGAACACGGTGTGCTGTTTTCCACTTGCAGCATGACAAATCACATGAGGAGGAGAGAGCAGAAATAAATCCATTTCACCCCAGCATCTCCTGATAGGACACTGCAGCACAGGTAAAGCTAACTGGTAGTTTGTTTTCTTCTTGTCTGTATCTTAAAAAAAAAAAAAGACAAAACCCAACCAACAAAACAAGACAATTTAATCCCAACAGCCACTGTTAGAGGCACATTAAAATGTTTGCTGGATGTGGCTTTGTATTCTCAAATCTCTCCTCCTGCCAAAATTGCGAGCGCTTTGTTTCTGCAAGAAGGCAAAATTACCCGCCTGATGCCTCTGCTTTTTCCTTTTTTTTACCTGGAGTTCCCTCTGCAGTAAAGGAACCATTTTCCTCTGAATAACCATTTCCTGTTGCCCTGGGGGAATCTCAATCTCTTCTAGAAGCTAGACTCTGGTCCACAGCAGCCAAGTGGAACAATGGCCTTAGTTTGTATTCCATGTGTCCGCCTGGGATGATTTGGGATGCGGGGTTTCAACTGTGTTTGCTACTGGAGTTCTGTCTAGACAGGAGGTCTCGTACACCACCATCACACCAGGCTCCCCAGGAGCTTCTGCATGCCTTGTCCTTGCAGCTGTCAAACACCCAGCAGCCACCCAAAAAGAGCCAGAACTTTGGGAAAGCAGTCAGTAGGTATTCTCCCTGCAGGTCAAAGCCTCTCACCATGTGCTCTGAAAGCTGCAGAAGATGAAGCAAGGGCTGCCGGATTTATTTTGCTGCTGGCAAAATCTTAAAAAATACAACCAAGCAACAACTGCAAAGTAAGGAAGCCACAGAGCCCGTGACGTGCACGAGGAGGTGAACCAGCATTTCAAAGCAGAGGAAGGCACACTGACATTTGGGGTGACATTGTCTTATACTGCAGCACACACGACAGGCAACAGCCTTCAAAAACCTAACTAATCCAGCTCAGGTTTTCATTCAAAGGCAGTGCCCCATTTAGCAGGCTGGGAGAAAAAGGAAGGAAAGGTCCACCCCATGAAAACTGAACTACAGAGGGCTAAGGTTAAGCACGTCTAGTAGCCTCAACTTAATCTCTGGCCAAACCAATAGCACAATAAGCGCCTTCTGCCAAGGAAGGGCTCAAGGATGTGACAGCAGAGGGTTTTAGCTTAGTACTTGAAATATTTTGACAGGGCTCTGCAGGGAAGTCTCTGCCCCACTTCAGCCAGTGATTTTAATCTCTCACTAACAACAAATGTACTTTTTTTCAGAATGTATATCAACACCAGCATTTCACTACAGATCTATATCTCCCTCTGCTGAACAGATGAAGGGAACAGCAGCCTTGATGGGAACCGCCAACTGGGTTTCTAACCTTTGTATTCAACAGATTCCCTATGGCTCCAAGTTACAGATGGCATTTGCTGGGTTATGGATAATGGTCTTTACACGCTGGGGACATTTTTTACTGGCTTGTCTAAAGCTTTTGACACAGCAGCCCATAAAAAGCTCTACCCTAAATAACTTGCCTCATACTAAGGAGAGGAGGAGACATAAAACATTAGAGATCTTAATCAGTTAAGAAAAGGGCTCAGATGAGGAGGAGAAGCAAAACCGATTTCTCTAGAACTCCTTTGAAACTTTGACCTTTATGGCTTTAAAGAACTATCAAAATTTCTCAGAGGAAGAAGGGGTAGGTGGGTTTTGTGCTATTCAGACTTTGCCATCTCTCTGGCTGCTGGAGAAACAAAGTATTTGGTCCGCCTAAGGAAGATTTACTTACATTACAAAGCCAGAGAAGACAATAACAGCAAGCACCTGCAGCTTTTCAAGAATTCAAACTTCATGTCTGACTGAGAAAAAAGATCTTTGCACTGCTCAGCCTCTTAACCCAGCTTTTTCATTGACTATGACTGGTGCATGTAGGCTGATGTCCAAAATGAATTTCACTACAGCAGAACACGAGAAGAACAGTCATGTTACAGCAAACGGTGCTTCAACCCATGGACCACATCTCAGAAGAGCTGAAGCTTCTGGCATGAGCCCCAGAATCACAGAATTAATGAGGCTGGAAAAGACCTCTAAGATCAGCCCATGACCTAACATTAACACAGTGCCAGACCAGGGCACTAAGTGCCACATCCAGTCTGTCCTTAAACACTTCCAGGGATGGGGACTCCACCACTGCCCTGGGTAGTCCATTCCAGTGTCTGATCACCCTTTCCATGAGGAAGGGCTTCCTAACACCCGACCTAACCCTCTCCTGGCAGCTTCAGGCCCTGCCCTCTCACCCTGTCACTAGTTGCCTGGGACAAGAGCCTGATCTCCACCTGACTACAACCTCCCTTCAGGTACTTGTAAGAGAGGGAGAAGGTCCTCTGAGTCTTCTCTTCTCCAAGCTAAACAACCCCAGCTCCCTCAGCTTTTCCTCATCAGACTCTTCCTCCAGTCATTTCCCAAACCTCATTGCTTTCCTCTGGACCCGCTACAGGAGCTTAATATCTCTGTTGAATCATATTTGCATGAGTGTTGGCTTCCTCTACCAAAGCAAGAAGTCCAACCTCATTTGCTGAATGGACCTCTCCAGATTTAATACATTTATTGCACAACACTATTTCAGTATCACAGTACATGAGGGATTGGAAGGGACCTCGAAAGATGATCTAGTCCAATCCCCCTGCCAGGGTGAGAACTGTTGGCATTTCCAGAAGCATATGCTTAGTCATAAGCAAAAAGTAAGCAAAGCAGTTAAGAGTTATTTGTTCTTAGAGCAAACATGCTTCAGCTCACATTTTTGAGTGACTCCAAGATGTGCATGACAGAGCTGAGAGGAGGGAAAGGGCAGCACAGTTACATTCCTGGAAACCACAGCCTCCAAGATCACATCTTTAAGAGCTAGAGACATTAAGAAAGGTAGGTATGAAAAGGAAACACCCACCCTAAAATGTTAGGGAAGCATTTATGAAGCAGCAGCTTCAAGGTTTTTGCCACAGGAAGAACCAAACAGGCTGCAGAGCAGCCAAACGGCTCTCAGGAATCACAGGCTGCTGCCATTTGCTTACACAATTTGTAGCTGAGAACACAGGTCTGCTAAAGGATCAGACTTAATTTTAGTCCAGGACTACATCTTGCCTCGTTAGCCCAAGGAGATTGCAGTCTTCTTGCACTGAGTTCTGGAGACAGCCATCTGATTCATCACCTGAACTGCCCTCAAAGCAGACTCCACTGCAGGAGACCATGGACATTAAAAGCAGTTGCTAATATTGCAGCTTCAGGAAAGAACGCCTGTACCACAACCCCAAAGGTACAGCGATCCTGCAGACAAGGGAAAGCACATGATGATTCACAGGTCTCCAGTGTGGAAAAGCACAAAGTACACCCTCACTAGGCAACCAAATACGTCATGGGGAGAGCAATTAGATTTGTACACACCATCTACAGCCTTACACTGTCATCTTCCTCAGACTTCCATGGCTAATGGGGCATCTTTAGAGGAACCTGGTCCAAATGTTCACTAACTCTTCTCTTAAAAGCTCAGGCAAAGCATAGATGGACGCTCAGATCCAATGAGAATATTCCTTGATATGAGAGCTCACCTGGCATTCACAGGTTATGGATTCTCCTAGGCAGTGTGGAAATCTTCACCAGTTTGTATGGGAAGAGTAGTGTATGTGGTAAAAGTCTTAACAGGCACAGTCCCCAGATAAAAGGCTGGAACAGTTCATCAAGCAGCAGCCCGAACCGGAGATAACGCAGGAAGCCATTTCGGAGGATGTGCCTGCAGTGAGCAATCCCTTTAAATGAGCTACTCCGAAAAACTGCAGCTTTGGAAACCACTGAGGTTGGAAAGGATTAAACTCCAAGGGATACAGCAACAGCCAATAGCAAGAGCAACTTGGCATCCTGAGGAAAGGATGAATCTCGGAGTTGCCTATCTGCTCCTGAATTTCAAGGCTCATTTCAATTTAAATTTGAATTTTATAACATTGACTAAATGACTTCTATGCTGGTCGTAAGACAAAATGTTCAGGAAAAAAATATTTAACCAAACAATTAGCACACTCATTTCTGCTAATGACAGATTCATCCTTCTCTCCAGAGAATCAAATGGAGCTTTTCAAGTTCATTTTGTTCGTTCACTTGTTACTGAAGTGTGACGACCTCTGGGATAAAGCTACAGAACTCCCCCTAGGTCTCTATTGTTACTCAAAATTCACTGCCGATGCTTTATCCAACACAAGTCAGAGACTACTTCTCCTGTGCAAGTAAAAAGTTAGACAAGCTTCAAACTCTGAAGTTTAAAGTGTGCCCATTTCCAGGAGCAACATGCCCTGCAAATCTACGGGTGGCTTCACATCCCTTCCTGATGTCCTAGGCAGCAGCTGCCACAAGGCAGGAGGATGCTGTGCAGTGCCTGGCTGATCTGGCAGCATCTCTGATGGGCAGATCCAGCCCAGCCAGCTGAGCTGCCAAGCCTTGTAGGCTTAAATACCACAGCATGACTGCAGTCCTTCTCATTGTGAGACCCAAGCAGCAGCAGAACAAGATCTACCTACCAGTGCCAGGAAGTTCATCTTCAGCAGGACAGCAGAAGGCATGGTTTGATATTTTGCTTTCATTTATATCTCAGCCTCCACAAAGAGGGCTAACATTTGAGTCAGACCTTCACAGTGTGGTGTTCAAAGCCGAAACAATCCCACTAAGCTCAGTGCTTCCCCCACACTAAGTACTGCTGGGACCACAGTGCCTAGAAATACAGATTCCTCCAAAGGATCCTCAGCTGTGAAATGCTGCAGATGCTTTCAAAAGCAATAATACAGGAAACCTTTGCAATTCATTCCAGAATGAGTTTAAATTATAAGGTTACTCGGCATAAGAAAGACATGGAGCTGTTGGAGAAGGTCCAGCTGAGTCACAAAAATGGTCAGAGTGCTGGAATTCCTCTGCTGTAAGGCCAGGCTGGGAGAGTTGGGATTGCTCAGTCTGGAGAAGAGAAGCTGCAGGGAGACCTTAGTGCAGCCTTTCTGTGCTTGAACAGGCCGGTAAGAAAGATGAAGAAAGATTTTTCAACAGGGTCTGTAGGACAGGACAAGGCATGATGGGTTAAACTAGGAGACGGAGAGTCAGACTAGAAAGAAGAAACTGTTAATGATGAGAGTGGTCAGACCCTGGCCCAGAGAGATGGGAGAAGCAGCATTTCTGAAACCATCCTAGGTCAGGCTGGACCTTGGGGATCCAAGCAACCTGCTATGGTTGGGGACGTCCCTGGTCACTGCAGAGAGCTGGACTTTATGCACTCTGAAGGTCTCTTCAACCCAGAGCACAGTGTGACTCTAAGTGTGTACTTTCAGAATGTAGACCTTGTCCCCTCTTTTCTCCTACCAACCATGTCAGGGATCACAGCTTAGAGGAAGATTACTGAATTCTTGCAAAAACAAAAGGCATCCTGCAGCACAAGTCCAACAAAGAAGCAGCCAAGCCCAGGACTGCCACATGCCGTAGCAGCTTCAGGATGGCAGAAGTCTGAGCACTGCTGAGAGGTTTTTCCAGGAGCTTAAATGAATACCAACCCTCTGTGTGTAAATTAATACCATCCCTTTGTGTGTGCCTTTGGACACCATGCTCCATTCCTACACTGAGCATAATCTTGTACCTTAAGCTGCCTAACTCCACCCTTAACAAGCCCTACATTGGCACAAACAGACTGAGTCACTGCAGGCTTTCGATTGAGGCGAGTGCTTACCCATGAGAAACTATTAAAGTAAGACCTTGCTTTCTACTGGAAAATATTAATTCTCTTCCAAAAAGGCATGTTGCCTTTTTGGTTGTTAATATCACATCATTCTTGTGAACAGAGCAACAAGCCAGGCAAGTCACCCCATTTCAAGGCACAGTAAAAGGCCAGTTCTACAGAGAGAAATCATCGCTCCAGTTACTGCAGCGAAAAATTAATTCTTCACTGGAGAAGGATGGTCTCCAAAGTGGTCCTGCTTGGACTGTAAGGTGTAACAAAACCAAGCAATGCTGATAAAAAAGGCACAGATGATCCTGATCCGTAAGCACATCAGGGCAACACAGACATCCTAAGGGGTGGGCAAAAAGTCGTAAAAGAAAACCAGGGTTCTTCAGCCCACTGGGCACTGTACAGTGGTAGCGCTGGTTTTGTGGCTGTTCAACAATTGAACAATTGATGGTGGCATTCAAAGCCAGAACATGATGCTCTTCTACAGTGCTGAACACGGTGCCTAGGAAAGATCCTTAAACAGAAAGTAAAAACTGCTGAGAAAGGGCAAATGGTCCTGAGAGGAAAAGCACTTTCTTGGGATGTGTTTGTGCTCAGTGTCACAATGCAAGTGTGGAAGGCAACAAGGAGGAGAGACCTCAGGACTTGGAGGAGACCTCATGGTCACTAAGGATTTGCTCCTACTTAGCTAATACTGACCTCAATTCAGGCTGCCAGAAGCCTTGCTGGGGCTGGCACCGGTGCTCTACAATCAGGGCATGAGCTGATGCAGAAAAAGGGTGACCAGTTTTGGCCACACAACTGCTGATACAAAGGAAGACATAGAAAAGCAGAATTAGAAATATTTAGGAGAGAGCAACCTTCTAGAGAGAGGTGTCCCTAGCCATAGCAGGGTGGAACAGGATGGTCTTTGAGGTCCCTTTCAACCCAAACCATTCCATGATTCTAACTCAGGCATTTTCCTGCCCTGATCACTTCATCTGAAGCTACACTGTCAAGTTTGTGATGACACAGTGAAGCAGCTTAGAGACCTAATTAGTTAGAACTAAACCAGCAAAGCTGAACGCTCAGACTGTTGCAGCTCTCCTGTTGCCCTGTTCTGTCCCATGGTACTTGCTTGCTGCTTCCACAGAATTTGTAGAGATTCTGCAGAGCAGGCAGCATTTGTCCTGCATCTCTGTGGCCCTGAGGAACTCCTGTCACCCCCCAATCCAGCCTGCTAGATTTGTGGGTCCCTTGTATCACACAGAGGATAAAGCCAGTGTGGAAGAAGATGAGGTGTCTAATGGAAGAACTTGGGAATCTGGAGTTTTGCTGACACAATCTCTGCATAATATATGGGCAAGGAAAGGTCAGGGGTAGCTGCTGACAGTGTCACAGCATGCTGGGAATAAACCATCACCAGTGCTGATTACTATGCTGAGCTCACCGTGGGAGCAGACAAGCTGATCTCACCCTGGCTGCACAACTTGAACATCTCAGTTGCAGACCTCATGCACTTCCAGTCCTTTGTTTTCTTAAAGCAGGGTGGAAATGGTGCTGCTAGGAAATATACGGGTGGAGGGCATCAGTGCTATAGCTGAGGCAAAACAATAACAACTTCAGCCATGATTTATGTAACTAATTTCAGGATAAAACCCCATCTTATTTTTAAAAAGAGGAAAAGACGAGAGAATTACCTGATTCTGTATTCGGCAGTGCTTATGGTTTATACTGCCCAATGTTTTAACCCAGTGAGCATGCAAATAGACTATTTTATTAAAGTAGCAGACAAAAGCTATCGTTTCTTCTTTATGTGCCCTCTCCGCCACAACAGATCGTATCAGCCTGCAGCCAGACACACCAGCTTCCCTCTCACCTGAAGGGCCTGCCTGATTTCCAGAGAATTATTTCCCAAACCAACTCCCCATTCCTCTCCCGCATAGGCTCTATTTCCAGTTTATTGCTCATTTGTTCAGTTTTAAGCTACCAAAATTATCTTCTGATCATCTAAAAGCACTCGGAGTGAAGAGCCCAGAATAAAAACATCTATATTATCCGTATCAGACGGCAATCCTGGGATTTGCTGCTACAGCAGCAGCTAAAGGGTGGTTCTCCACGGCCTGTGAAGCCAGGGCAGCAATCTCCACCGTAGGATAGCACAGTACACGGAGAGGCACAGCCTAACACTTTTGACTGCGGCTACATGTAAATCAAAATCAAAGTATCGCAGCAGCTTCTTCCATGACCCCCACTCACATTTACCAACATAATATCACAGGACATTAGGGATTGGAAAGGACTTTGAAAGATCATCTAGTCCAATCTGCCTGCCAGAGCAGAATCTCACAGGAACACGGCCAGGCAGGTTTTAAACATCTCCAGAGAAGGAGACATCACAACCTCCCTGGGAAGCCCCTTCCAGTGCTGTCACTGTCATTGTGAGAAAGTTCCTTCTCATATTTGTGTGGAACCTCCTGTGTTCCAGCTGACACCTGTTGCCCCTTGTCCTATCATTGGATGCCACTGAGCAGCCTGGCTCCATCCTCCTGACACTCTTTACGTATTTATAAACATCAAGGATTTATAAATATCAAGTATTAGGTACTAATACTTTGCCCTCTCCATCCTTCTCATCAGTTGCTGATCTCACCAAGTCTCAAACTTTAAGTACATAAATGTACCCCACCCAAGCACAGAGACATCTGCAGCATCAGGCTCCATCAAATCTAAAACTGAACAAGTGAGGATATGTGGGAGCAGCAATTCTGCCTATGTATTCCACAAACCTGTGTTGGGCTCTTTTACCAGGGACTAAAATCACTGAATAAGTGAAACTGAAACCATTGTCCAGCCCAGCTGGATCCCTCTGGGAAAACCTCCCAATCCTCCAGCAGATCAACACACCCATCTTCCTGGGTATCATCTGCAGAGATTACTGATGATGCACTTGATGCCCTCACCCATGTCATTAATAGAGGCATTGAAGAGAACAGGATGGAGGTCACAAAAACAATGTCCAGTATTTCTTTTAATTCCATGCACCATTTTTTCCCCGTGTATTTACAGTTGAAAAATCAATTAGCAACCCTTTGTGGGAAGTTGCTCCCATCAGTTCAATTACTTCCTGTAATTGTTTCAGCAATTGTAGTTAAATATCCATTTTAATTTTTATTTAAAGACTCAATTACCAAGCATCAAGCAGATGTAAACACTTTTAAAATTTTATCTTCTCTCCCTCCTACACCTTCTCCTTCCCAGTAAGAAGTCTACCCCT
The DNA here is from genome assembly GCA_013400115.1 of Rhinopomastus cyanomelas. Lineage (NCBI taxonomy): Eukaryota > Metazoa > Chordata > Aves > Bucerotiformes > Rhinopomastidae > Rhinopomastus > Rhinopomastus cyanomelas. Next base: position 574,779 of record VXBP01010097.1, read on the forward strand.
TGGCACTCTCTAAATCATAAAGAGGCACAGATAGTCATTAAAAGCTTCCACAGAACTCACAGCATCACTAATGCTCCTTTCTCAGGCGCTTGTTGAGGACCAGCCCATGTGGTTCATAGATGTGAGGACAGAAACGCTCCTCTCTGCTCCCATCCCACATACCCTACAGCTCCAGAAGCCTTCACAGACCTACCTGTGCCTCATCCCCCTCTGTGGGAGGCAGTGGTGGTGGTTGATTTATCATGAAGGATTCTCTTTTGGGGTGGTTTTACATATCTATTTTAATCAGCAGCTGATCCTTTTGGAGCTGCTGCTCTCCCCTCTCCCCAGAGCCTTTCACCGATAGTCCCCTTCATTCCATTGCTGCTGGTATTGTAATTCAATTCTATTCTTGCATGTGATTCACTAAACTTGGGTGAGATGCCTGTCAAGCAAGTCAATATTTTACACTCCAGCTTGAAACTATTTTTTTTTGCAGTTTATCAAAATGTAAATTTATATCTTTTTTTTCCTCCCTTAGAGTCACAATCGAAGTAGAACCAGCCTGCAAATTGGAACACCTTGATGAAATGGTAAACCATAGTTGCACAACAATCAGGGTATCTCCTTACATCCAGAGATAGTGAGTCTTGTCAGAACATCTAGTTACAGGTGCATTAGAATTCCCCGAGGGAACAGAAGACACAGAGCTCGTTAAACATTTACAGGTACTGCACGCACAGAGCTACCTCCCAAAGCTCTGCTCTCAAATCCTGGTATCACCACCACAACTATTCCATCTAACTGAATAAAAGGCTTGTTGTGCCTTTCCCCACTGACTACTTCAAAAAACCCCATGAACAGTATAGACCAGTGTAGGAAAGCACAAGCCCGCCTACAGGGATGGTAGTTACAGGTAAAACAAGTTACAATCCTCAATATGGCCCTGTATCAATCCAAAATCACCACTTTAACACTGTAAATTGGATGTAGGGCTCTCAAAGCTGAGCTCTGCTGGCTGCCAGTGTGATTCAGTGAACACGCAAGGTAAATGGCTTCCCTCAGATTCTCTCTGAAGTAGCATCTACACTACAAAGCGGGGTGAAAATTACACGAGGGCATCACAGCATCATCTGGGGACATCTGAACTGCAAAGCCACCTCAGTCCCAGGCACAGCAGCCAACCTCACATCTCTGGGGGACAATAAGATGCAAAGGAAGGAAGAAACACTGTCTCCATCCGAATCCCTTTTACCTACCTGCACAGCCAAAAGCGAGGTGATACCTAGATGAGGGGCTGAACTTGACACAACAGACATTAGCCTTGGCCTCGATGCTTGCGACAGAGTTGTCCAAGTTGGTAGACCACAGTTTCACTAGAGAAACAAAAAGAGAAGTTAGTAAATGAAAGCACACAACAAATAAAATCAACCTAGTCTGAAAGGCACAAATCCAAGGTATTACAGAATATTCTCCCAAGCCTCATTTGGAGGGATGTCTGTGGCACAAAGGGTGAGTGGTTCTCAGGAGCACACTGTCAATATCCTGCCCACCTTATCCACCTGGAAAACGTGGAGAACATCAGAGCACGTGGCATGTTGGAACCTTCATGTTTAAGGCTGCTGCGTGGAGAACATCAGAGCAGGTGGCATGTTGGAACCTTCATGTTTAAAGCTGCTAGAGTGCAGAATCATGGAACCAAGAGCAGCAAACTCACGTCCCTTTTATTATTTGTCCCTTAGCTGGGCTACAAGAAGCCCATGGTAAAACTGCTCTGTACAGAATCACAGATAGGTTAGAGCTGGAAGATGCTTTAAAGATAAGTTACAACCCCCTTGAATGGACAGGGACAACTCTCACTAGACTGGGTTGGCACAGTCCCATCCAACCTGGCCTCGAACATTTCCAAGGATGGAGCAGCCACAGCCTCCTTGTGCAGCCTGTTACAGTATCTTGATACCCTCACAGTAAATAACTTCTTCCTAATCTCCAACCTAAATCTCTCATCTTTCAGTTTAAAACCATTACTCCTTGTCCTCTTACCCCTAAAATACATACACCAAACTGCATGCTTGGGCACAGGAAGCACACAATTCTGTTTAGTCTCAAGAAGCTGGCACGGACAAGGAAGAAATCAGTGTGCTGGCTTCCCACAGAGACCAGTTTCCTTGGAACAAGTAGCTCTACTGTCCTAGAAGACTATGGTGTGAACACTAAATCACAGCCAATGTGCTGAGGCAGGAAGTAGAGCAAGCTGAAGCCAATGTTTGACATAGCAGGAGCTACATGAAGTCTTAATCCCCTAAAGAGCTCCCACAAGCTGCTTGGGTTCTTCAGACAGCAGCTCACTTTGAAATGAGCAAAACCAGCAGAACAGGAACCTTGTCATCCACTGTGGTCAATACACAAGGGTAGGCTGTCTCATGGTTATGTGTCCCTATCTGCTAGAGTGTCCTCTGGATCACTTCTTGGTTTCAGTGGCCCACCCAAGGATGTTTCAGATGGTCAAGGAAAAGGCTCATTCTAGTGCATCTACCTCTTCATAAGATGGGAATCAATGAAAAACAAGAAGACTGCACTAATTCGTACCATGCCTCAGAGAGCCCCTTCAAAGGCAAAGGAAAGACAAGTGCTGAGGGCATAGCAAGGATTAATTCTGAACACAGTACTGTGTGGGTGCCTGACATTATTACGAAGCAGCACATCCACCCCAGAGGTAAAGCCTGGTGCACACCATATGTGAATATGCATATGTAAAAGCCAATGAGAACAGCATCCATCCTGCTGTTGGTTTTCAAAAGTATGTCCAGAGTTACAAGAGTAATCCCTAAAAACATCTAGAGCTACCCTTCTAAACAGAACCAACAGCTCTGCAAGCTTGGCTTAAAGTGCTCTCTTGTCTCAGGCAAGACTAGACAGAAGAATCATGGATTCGCAGAATCATTAGGGACTGGAAGGGATCTTGAAAGGCAGGGCAGCCTGTTCCAGTGCTCTGTCATCCTCACTGTGAAGAAGTTCTTCTGATATTTATATGGAACCTCCTATGTTCCAGCTTACACCCATGTCCCCATCTCCTATCACTAGATGACACTGATAAGAGCCTAGCTCAATCCTTCTGACACCTGCCCTTCACATATTTATAGACATTAATGAGGTCACCCCTCAGTCTCCTTTTTTCCACATCCATAGGATGATACTAGATAACTGCCTCCATGTTTTGTGCCGGGGGAGCAAAGCCAGAAAAGACAAAACAGTAAAAGGTTTGCTTTTTGCTTTAATGAGTCTGGAGACGCAGAGGTAACTTGCAGCAGAGGCCAGCAGCTTTATGGATGAGATGGGGTAAGAAGGAAAAGATCCCATGTCTCTAAGATGGCACTGCTGGCAGACAGTGTCCAGGGAGGTTATGGGATCTCACAGTTCAGAGCAATATTCTGTCCAACTCCAGCACTGGCTTGTGTCAAAGGCTTCCAACCAGGTATCCGTATCTGAAGTGGCCAAGTCCCTAACAAGCCAACAGCTACCTAGTCTTGGTTTTGCAGCAAAAACTAATTGAGTACTCTGGTTCAAGTTGGCTCCTTCTTTCACTCGTTTTCAGGCCATAAGCTGAGCCATTTAATCCTGTGAAGAGTCAACTGGTGTGTTCAAAGCCTTGATAACACTCGTTAAGACAGAGAGGCAGATTAGAGCGTGCAGCTCCCGTGATGTAACTGCTATGGGATACACTGGGCTCCAATTATACCCGAGTCAGTGCTGTAAAAAACCCAATCTATGTAACATATACCACCACATAATGGAATGCATCGAGTTTTACCTGCAACTCCCATTATTTTTAGAGACGACCTGACAGGTTAATTAAGCATAATTCATAAGGGTAGGGTTTATTTGCTGTAGCTTCCAGCAATTTTGCTGAGGTTGAGGCAGTTAACTATAAAACATGCAGATGTCTCAGTAACACCTAGAATTGTTTTGATGAGACAAGCAACCATCTGAGATTGACTATTTCCTAAAATACACGTTCTCACAGCATATGGTTCTTAATTTTGCAGCTGCTGAGAGAGAGAGAGAGAGAGATGTTGACATGGCCAACCCTTCCCCAAACAAGGAGATGCCTCCAGAACAGCTCTTATGATTTTAAAACAAACAAAAAAGAATAGTGTATTAGGTTGGAGCTTTGTACCACACGCATAAGTTTATAAATTAATTTTACGTGCATCAGTTAACAGTGTCCAAACACTGAGTGAAACAGTCAGAAGCCTGTCCTGCAATGGCTGAAGGGGTGGATGCTGTAAGGAAGGACCTGCCATTCTTGGGACTTTGCTTTTCTGATGGAGAGGCAGCTGTTAAAAAAAGCTGGAACCAAAAAAGCTATAAACCAGGAAGGAACAGGATGCTGCTAGCAGAAAAGATGCTTGCACACAAAGGGATTTCTAGGAAAGAAGGAAGGTGCTGAACTGTCCTGCTTGACAAAATGCTCTGATCCACTGTCTTGTGTGGCTCAGGAGCACGATGTGAACCAACGACTCCTAGCAGAGTATCTCTCCTGCATAAAGCACAGCCAGACAGGTACTTTGGTTGGTATTTTGACTACCAACAATCTTCCTGACCTTTCAAGGTATTCCCACTGGAATCCAACTACCCTACAGATCTCCAGGAAATTACTGAACTTCTTTTAGCTGGGAAAATGAGCAAACTCAAAGTTCAGTCTGGTATTTTAAGGGCAATAAACACCTATACCTCCAGATAAAGGCAGCAGAGGCTGAAGAAGTGAAGTATCACAAAAGTAATGTCCCAAACAAGCTCCTAGAAGTCCTCAACAAGGTTGGGGAATAAACTCTGGGCTCCAGTTCTCTGCTTAATTCCCCTCTAAAAGGCCACGTCGCTTTTTTATGAAGCCAACACTGCAAATCCACTCTGCCCCACTGAATTCAGGGACACCACAAAACCAGCCATGGTCTCGCTGACCAAGGCAGCATGGAAATGACTTTCCTGATGTGTGATGACCCAAAGCTTTGCACTCTTCCTTGCTAAGAGACAATAAATGGAAATATCTTGCTCTGGCTCAGAGTCCTCACGTGCTTCTGTTCTGCTTCACTTCTCCATTTAGATCTGTCAGTACCACTTGCACCCTTCTGAGCTTCAAAACCCACTCCAGAGTAGAGAACAAATGCTTCATCACTCCATATCTCTACCACAGCAGAGACTTAAATTCTCCTCAAACGGCGTGACAAAATACTTTTTAGCTCTCTCTCATCTGCTGACTCTCCCACTGCCATTAAACACCACATCTAGAGCAGACAGCGACGTAGGGCTGAGCACTAAGTGAAGTAGCTCCAGACCTATCCTGGCACTTTGAGAGCATCATTCTGCCTTCACCAAATTAAATAATCTTCTCTGCTCAAACAGCAAAAAAACAACCAACCCCAAATCACCCTTTTTCGCTTACACGCAACTCGTAGTTCCTGCCATTGTTCTGTGCATAAAAGAGCTGAAATTAAGACTGTGCCATGTCCCCAAGCTGCTTGTAGCACAAGTAAACACTTTAATTTTGCTCACTGCTGTCTAGCTGGGTCACATCTTTAGGTCCCTATAGATACAGGCAACTATCTTTGTCCCTTGTAAAAGGAAAGAGCCTGACAACTGCAGATAAAAGTGAGGTTTTCATACACACTGTGGTTCCTTCAAACACAATAATGCTTTTATGCTCTCATTATCTGCTATTAAAGTAGAAAGAGCCTCCACAAACAAGCATCCTGGATTATCTTCATCTAACATGGACAACAAAGCAGTACTTGAGGCCCAGGGATGCTGTTTCTAATTGTATCAGAACCATTTTATGTCTAACAGCCCCTCCCTTCGTTAGCATCTCCTGTGCTGTGCAGTCTCTCTCAACTCAGTGTTTTACCATCTAACAGCTCCTTCCCCTCTACATATCGACTGAGCACACCCAGTGCTTTCAAAATTAGTTTCCAGCTTGAAAAGACCAAGCAGACACAGGCAAGCAAGAGGAACTAGCAAAACTGTCAGTTTTTTGCTGGCTTGTCCCCATCACTTGACAGGAGAACATTGTACTTGTGATTCTGGGGGAAGTATGCTGAGATTAGCTGTGATTGCTCTGGGCACACCAGTATCTATCAGCACAGAGATTTCTTGTTAGGAAGCCCAATGTGGATTCATACAAGTGGAGGAGTAGGAGGGGAATGGTAGCTCTTGGCTATCCCAGCAGATAAATGAGTATCCCAGCCAAATGAGTATTGCTGGTACCCAAAGCTGGCCAGAACCCAACCGACCACTCCTAAACATCAGCAGAAGGACAAAAATGTAAGTCAGGAAGTTAAGACACTTGTCATAGGTGCTATCTTTTCTTCACATTAAACCCAACCGCTGCAATGGAACGTTGACACTGTATTGGTCATTTGGACATTGACTACTACTGCCCTCTTCTTTATGACTTCTGCATCTGAGCCCACTCCAACCACTTTCACACGAGACTGCATTTGTCTCTGAGGGGCTTGTGGCACATGAAAACCACAGGCAAATCAGGGCAGAAGGATTAAATGCTCCAGCCTAGTTTTATTCATCACCCTCACCAACACACCTTCAGAAGACCTTCTGGGAAATCGAAATGCAGGTTATGTTCATCTGCAGACTTTATTGCAATTAATTCCTAAGTGAACACCACGCTTGCAGAGGCTGTTCCTGAGGATCTGTTAGAGCAGAGGCAGGAGCTCTGCTGGCAGCTGGCTTTGCAAACCCAGACAACTTGTTAACATGCTAATAAATGCAGGTCCTACCAGCAGATAAGCCTCTGCGAATGCAGAGCATGAGTGGGGAGCAACGTGATGAAGAAGTTGATAATTCACAAGGTGAGTGTTCACACCTGCTGCATTTAAGCACACAGAAAACACTCCTGATGTCCCCCTTTTTTTGGTGAAAGGGTGTTAACAACATTTAAAAGTACCTTAAATATAAAATAATCAATAGAGCAGCACTTTGTAAGTGAAACTACCAGCTCTGTTAAGTTTGCCAAGTGCAACTGAGGAACAGGTTTCTTTTGAGAGGATTTAAAAGCCTTTTACAGGGGGAAGCAGCTTGCAAGGTTTAATGTTTGTGGAAAGTTAATTTATTGTCTCAAAGCTCATTGGGGCATATAATGAAGAGCTCTGTCCACAGCTCTATCTGGGAGATCTGATCCCCACTGACTGAACAGGACTCCAAAGCTCTTGCTGCTTAGTAGCTCCAATTTGATACTGCACACAGAGACAAAATCCTGTTGCCTAGGGATGAGGGATACTATGTTTAAGGATGTAGTTTAACCATGTCCTTCAGGCAGTTGGATTAATGGTTGGACTCAATGCTCTTGAAAGTCTTTTCCAACCTAAACAATTCCATGGCTCCAATATCACTCAGGGCTATCCTTTCCTTACAAGTTTCCTATTGCTACTGGGAGGAGAAACCTTTACTCACTGTTGGGAAAAGGCTTATGTCAATGGTTCTACGAAAGCCCCTTGGTCAAATGGACCCCAGAGCATGCAAAGCCAAGAGTTGCTTCCTACGCTCCCCTTCAGTCCACCCACAAAACTCCAGCTGTGAGAGCGAGGAGGTGCCTGGTGTGCATAGTGTTTAACATTCAGAGCTACAGGCAGACGAGCAATGGGCATTTTTAACTGCTGCTTTCTTCCCGACAAGCTTGTTTTTGAAATATAAACACATGCTGTTCTTCAGAAACGCCCCAAGGCTGTAGCTCAACAAGCCTAACTAATGTTAAAACACATTTTGCTTTGTTTAGTGTCCCAGAAAATGCTAGAGAGCACATTACCCACAAAATGTGAACATTGCATCAGGAAATGTTAATCCCAACAAAGCTTCTCTTCCTCTTAGATGTGAGCAGTTCAGTAATATCTTCACACAACACATCAACTGCAATAGTGAATGCAGCTGAGGGATCAACTACTGAAAATACCCCAGTTGTGCTCCGCAAAGGGAACACACGGAGCATAAACCTTCTGCACAGAGACTGAGAAAGAACAATACCTTTGGCATCATCAGAGCCTGAAGCCAACAGCTTTGGATCCATCAGGTTAAAGTCAACACTCCAGCACCTTTTCTCATGCTCCTGTTCAGAGAAACAAGAAAAATATAGCAAGGTAGTGAGCTGTATCCTGATAAAGAGTAAAAGAAAAAAACATGTGCTCTGCCATAAACTGTCAGCAGAGGCTTGGGCAGGTCTTACTGTAGTTAATATCTAAAAAAATAGTGCCTTTTCTCCCAATCAGACTGATGCTTCTGGTAGCCAGACAAGCCATGAGAGCAGAACCAGTACAGCAGCAATTTAAAAAAATGAAAGTTTTTTTTTACTTTAAAGGAAAAAAAGATAATGACTTCAGAAAATAGCTATTAAAGGTCTGATTTGGCAGCATGGGTTGACTGGCTGTGACTCCTCTATGTGCTACTTCCTGTTCTAGTAAATGACAGTTGTCGCTCCCAATACCAGTAAGAAGCTGGTATAATGCCATTTTTGCTTCCAACAGCTCTTCTTCCAAAGTACAGGAAATCCTCCCCTTCCTGCTGAGCTGTTAAACAAAACTTCTGGTGTCCAATCGCACATTATTCTGCTCAAATGATCTTACAGGAAAAAGCCTCCACAGGCACATCCCACACCGAAGCAAAATGCTGCCATGGAATGGCACCTGAAATTGAGTCAAAGCCTTTAAAACCTTTGCTTAAAGGCTTTGCACAGCCTTGCGAGGCAAAGACATGAAAAACTTGTCAGGACACAGCCGCTGAAGGATTCCTAATGTGTGCGAAGCAGATGCCAGGATGCCACTATGCAAATCCAAAATAAAAAACGCAAGTAATCTGATAGAAAGCAAAACGAGCTTGTCTTAGCATAAGCAACAGCTGGTCCTCTCTAGGTTCATTATTTAGCCTCATGAAGAAATGCACAACGCATTCGAGAGGAAGAAACAGAAGATTTATTTTGTCCAGTATAATTTCTTTTTAATTGAGATATGCGAAGGATTAGTGAAAACGGGTGCTCTAAGGCATCCAAAACAGAAGAGTTAACAGAAGGCTTAAACAGAAATTAAAACTTGTACTGAACTGTCAGTGAGGACGAAGCCAAGGCCAGTGTGCAGGTCATTTGTTAGCACTGACCCATCTGAACACACTGTGGGACCTATGAAACAGCCTGCAGCACTTGCAGCTTCTCCCAACCCCTCCACATTCTGATCAGGAGTCCCTCCGGATCTACTTAGAATCCCAGAATCACTCAGGTTGGAAGAGACCTACAAGATCATCCAGTTCAACCATCAATCCAAACCCACCCTGTCCACTAAATCACGTCCCCCAGGGCTACACCTGTTTGTTTTTTGAACATCTCCAGGGACAGCACCTTCACCTCCCTGGGCAGCCTGTTTCAATTCTTCACCTTTCAGCGAGGAAATTTTTCTTAATGTCTAATATTTAGGAGCATCCACAGCAGCAACAGCTGCAGGACTGCACAAAAGACTTCTGACACAGCCTCAAGCAAAAAAAGGTCAGGGAAGCAGTGGTTTCTAAAGAGAATTTAGACAAATCACCTCCAAAAGCTCATTTCTCTCTGTGCAGGTTCCCTGCCTGAAAGCAGCAGCAAGAAAACATCAACCACCTCACAACTGTGACAAGGTAACAGAGCTACTCCCTTGGAGGATCAGAGCTCAACAGGTTGAAACATCAACAAAAACGGAGAAGCCAGGTCACCCCATGGAAGGGAAATGTCTGTTGATGGAGCAGAAGCAGAACCTCAGACCAAACACTGCTCTCCTGGCGCGAACCATGGGTGAGGGTGGGTGTCACTCATTACCTGGTAGACCTTGGATCTTTGTCCCGTGAATCCATCCCAAAGGATGACGGTGCCTTCATAGTCACTGCTGGCTAGCAGGTTCTTGTGGTAACTACTCCAGCTGATACAGCTTGAAAAGAAAAAAAAAAAAAGAGTCCCAGTCAGTCCCTCATTCAATCACACACCACCAAAACAGTTCTTGGAAAGCACCAGGCAACTGATGTCAGGACAAACCCAAACTCCACCACAAGCATGACAAACCTTCCTCCACAAACCAGAAGTAAAGCTTTACTGGCTCAAGTGATGTAGCTCCCCTCAGTATGAAGCCCTAGGTGTTGAGATTTCTTGTCATACGTTCGTGCAGTTGTTTTACTCTTTGAATTCCACACAAGTTCTTAGAGAGCACTAACGACTGGGCTTCTCTGTCTCGTGCAAAATATATCACATGGGTTTGCATTTTAAGCTGAATTAAATGGTCATGCAAAACTGAGTGACAATTCTAGCGACACACTCCAGCAACCAGCAGAAAGAACCAGGGCAGTGACAGCACCAAGTTGCACTGGGAGAAGCATCCCAGCACCCTGCCCCACTGTGACTCCCAAAAAGCATGACAGAGGTAAGAGAATTTGTAATACTTGTTCACCAATGTTTGGACCATCTGGCAGAGATGTGGGCCAGTTGGTATCAACTGCCACACGCGGGGCAGCGGCTTGGCTGGCAGATCCAATTAGTGCAGGTCAGACAGCTTGGACACAGTTAACTGGATTAAGGCAGATTTGGGGACAATTTTGAACCAACACTATGAAGTCCATGGTTCTGTACCTTTCACTACTGCTTTGATCAGTGCAGTTACACACTGAAATACAATGTAGACATACAGACGCTGACTGAGGAGTATCATCCCTTGGTACATTCTTGGTTCCACTGTTCACTCACATCCTGTTTCTTCAGGAATTTACACAGAAAGGGGAAATCCTTTTCCTTTTTTAAGGTAGTTACATACAAGCCACTTGTTTTTTACTTAGCAAGGAGCACTGGTGATCTGAAGTCAAACTCCACTGCCTAGGGTGTGTGTTTTACAACAGCAGAGTCACTGACCTGCTGATACCCAGACCAGGCACTGATCACAGCTCACCACTACTGAGCTATGTGCAGTCAACACACTTATCTGAGGTTCCAGAGCAGCCAAGTGATGTGGGGCAAGGAAATAATCTGTACTTTACACCAAATTTGAAGACTTACAAGGAAGGAACATCATGCTTTTGGTGCTTGCATCAGCAAGGAACTTAACAAGGTGATCCAAGACTTCCATTTCTGTCTGCATAACTTAGGGATTAACTTATGGAAACAAGATAGTCAGCCAGCAGCAGCTTTCTGCAAACCTCTCTGCACTGTGTGATGCTTGGAGAAAGTCTTCAGGACACCCCCTCCCCAGTGGATCACTGGGAACTTCCTTGAGAGCAGCCAGTGCAGAGGGATAATTCACAGAATCACAGAACATTAGAGATTGGAAGGAACCTCAAAAGATCATCTAGTCCAATCCCCCTGCCACAGCAGGATCACCTAGTCACACAAACATATTCAGGTGAGTTTTAAATGTCTCCAGAGAAGGAGACTCCACAACTACCTCGGGCAGCCTGTTTCAGTGCTGTCATTTGATAACACCATGCTCAACTTGTCAAACACTTGTCACCATGTGCATTTCTATCTCCCCACAATCTGTTCACATACCACACATTTCCTCCTTTGGAAGGAATCATCCTTGGCTTTAAGACTTGGCCCTCAGAGACTGAAGAGGTTTTATTTACCCACTGTAAGTCACTGTCTTTCACTTGCTGCTAAGGAGATGGTTGAGGTGACACAACTCAGGCAGCACTTCCTCTGGTTTTGCCTCTTCCACTACACATCATTAATTAGCACAAGTATGTGTCTTCAGCCCTGGTATTTACAAGGACTGTCCACAAACACTGTCAAGGAGTATCATTACACCAGCTCTGCTACTATCATGTACCCACACAGAAATAAGGTCTTGACAGTCTGATTTACTAGCAGCTTCAGTCAGAGATGCTTAAATGACTCCCTGAGGACCTGCTGAGGCTAGCAAGTGCTGTCCACCAAGGCTGTGAGGTGAAGGTTGTGGCAGCTCAGAGATAACATCTGATGGCTGGAGTCTAGTTTGCAGGCAGTGCAGTCAGTCATTGATGGAAGCAGCAGCAGCTCAGACACTAGAGCTCCAACACTGCCAGGATCTGGGCTGGGAGCAGTCTCCAAATAATAGAAGAGGAGACACTGCATTAGACGTTTATTGGGTCAAACTGGCTTCCTCCTGTGTCTTATCTCCGCTCTAGTCAGGGCTTCAGGGAGCTTAAGGCAAAATAAATAAATCTCTGTGTTCAGCCATCACACAAAGACAGGAGCAGAAGATCCCATCTGACCGGCAGAAGAGAGCCGGCAGCACAAGCCGAAGAGAACGATCACAGAACTACAGACCTTGTCAACAGAGAAATCACCCCAGACGACTGAAATTAGGAATGACTGGGTAGGTAGAAAAGTAGAAAGGACAGAATTCAACATTTGTTTGAGATGTGACAGATCTATGAATAAAAAAAAGGTGTCACAGGTAAGAGATACCAGGTTTATAGGGAGACATTTGATCAGCTCAAACCATACAGACTGAAGAAAATCAAGAGTCTGGGAGGTCTGGCACATCAAGATCAAGCAGAGGATTTGTTAACACTAGCCAGCTGGAGTGGAACCAAAGGGTTAACTCTCTCTTGTAAAGCATTTGCTGCTGAGGCAGACTGACAGGGGGAAAAAAGGAACTGACAGGTGAAAAATGTTTAGGGATTTGCAGCCACTAAGTGGTTCAATTAACACCTTTTCAGTCTCACACACCATAAATCTTCCATTTTTAAAAAATATCATTAAAGAATCATAATCACGGAATCATTAGGGATTGGAAGAGACCTTGAAAGATCATCTAGTCCAATCCCCCTGCTACAGCAGGATCACCTAGACCAAGTCACACAGGAACACATCCAGGCAGGTCTTAAAATGTCTCCAGTGAAAGAGACTACACAACTACCCTGGCCAGTCTGTTCCAGTGCTCTGTCACCCTCACTGGGAAGAGGTTCCTTCTGATATTTGTGTGGAACCTCCTACATTCCTCCTTACATACACTGCCCTGCGTCCTATCATTAGGAGACATTGAGAAGAGCCTGCTCCCTGTTTAACCATGCAGTCCCTTCCTTGACTTCTGTCCTGTAGGTCTTCCAACAAATATCAGGGTAGTTAAAATCCCCCATGAGAACCAGAGCCTGTAGCCCTGGCTGCTGTCAGCTGCCTGTAGAAGACCTCATCAACTTCTTCATTCTGATCTGGTGGCCTGTAATAAGACACCCACAACACTGTCACCGATGCCAGCCTGCCCCTTAATACACACCCACAAACTCTCAACTCTCTCTTCATCTGCACTTGGACAACTCTATACATTCCAGTTGCTCTCTCCCGCAGAGAGCAACTCCTCCACCCTGCCTTGCTGACCTCTCCCTCCTGAAAAGGACACAGCCATCCATGATCACATTCCAGTCATGCAAGCCATCTCACCAGGTCTCTGTAATTGCCACCAGATCATAATCACCTGACTGGACACAGATTTCTAACTCCTCTTGCTTATTCTCCATGCTCCGTACATTGGTGTACAGGCATTTCAGGGAGTGAGCTGAGCACTCCGATTTCACCCTAGGATATCAAGAGGCCATCCGGTTTTCATTAAGACCAGAGCTCTGTCCCACTGGTGTGCACCCATCACTTATCCCACCCACCTTGAATTTAGTTTAAATTCCTCAGAATGAGTCCTGCCAACTTCTGCCTCAGAACCCTTTTTCCCTTCTGAGATAAACCCCTCCCATTTGTATCTACAAGGTCTGGTGTCTGATAAAACCATTTATTATCAAAGAACCCAAAGCCCTGCCTGTAGCACCAGTCTCACAGCCAGGCATTAACGGACTGAGTCCTTCTATTCCAGCCAGTGTCCTCACCCCAAAATGGAAGAAATGATGAGAATACAATTTGTGCCCCAGACTCTTTTACCAAACAACCTAATGCTTCGAGGTCTTTCTTCGTTCCCCTCAGGCTATGGAATACAGGTTCCTCCCCACCTGTCTGGAAGATCAGCAAGTGGGTTATAGTCAGCTGATCTCACCAGCTTAGGGAGCAACCTAGTGATGTCCCTGATTTGGGCTCTGAGTAAACTGCAGACTTCCCTGTGATGAGGGTCAGCTCTGCATATTGGGCCCTCAGTCCCTTTCAGGAACAAGTCTCTAATAACTAGGACCCTTCTCTTCTTTGTGGAGGAGGCTGTCACATTACTGGAAGACTTCCTGGATTTATGCGACTTTGCCAGGACCTCCGGTATGGGTTCTCTATCCTCTGTATCCTTATTAGAATGTTTTCCAATAAGGGCTTATACCTACTACTCAGTGGCAACTGGGGAGATGAGGCAGGCACAGGTGGTACTCAAGAGTCTTCCATGACCCTGCACTTGCCTCCACTCACCCCTTCTACTTGGGCTACTGTCCTCCACCTGAGAACTATAGGATACAGGCCTCCACATTCTCAAAAGTAACCTCTGGAGCACAACCTGGGGTTGGATTAGGCAGAGGGCAGCTCCCTCTCCAAGTAAAGATGCTTTTTACCCAGGAATGACTGTCCTCTGAAAAGAGGGTGTAGAGAGATGGGGATTGGTCTCCTCTCACAACTAACAAGCAACAAGACAAGAGGAAATAGCCTCAAGTTGCACCAGAAGTTTAGGAGAAGCAGAATGGGCAAAAGGTGAGATGGACAAACAATGCAGCTGATACTGTCCTCTAAGAGTTTACACATGGAACCCCCAGAAATTCATAGAAACAATAACTAGACCAGCATTTCAATGCGCTGCAGCCCCATCTAGGGATAAATGGAAACATAGGGGCCACTATACGAAAGCCCAGCTACCTAAGGCTGACATAACCTGTAATTCAGCACAGGATTAAAAGGAGTTGTGTAAAGGCATCTTTTGTTTTCAATACCAGTAGCTGTATTTATCTTTTTCCAGGTTTTGCTTCATTCTTTAATCCAGAAACAGGACAATGGTTCCACCCAGAAGCTCACGTTACTGTGAGCCACAACAGCTTCTCTCTCTAGGACACGAGCCTGAAGAAACTCCACTGAAAGCTAATCATCCACCTCTGAAACTGTCTCCTGCCCTCAGCACCTGATCCAGACAGACAGAAATCTTGACCCCATAAAGATTTATGTGCGTCCTTTGTTTTATTCGAAGACACAAGTGGACCAGCTCGGTCAGTGCTGTCAGTCACACTGATGTTTCTTTCATGAGCCACTGTTTTTATTGCTGAAATCTCTCAAATCCAGGATCAAGTTACCTGGTGTCAACCATCCCTCTGGCGGCAAGTTAAACGGAGTTAAAGCTTTTCATAAGGCACAAACTGCTGTGGTCTGACCTGCTTCAGAGTGCCAAGTGCTTCAGATCCAGTCTATTACCATGAGTAAACCCAGTGGTTTTAGAACTAAAACATTTTAAAGGGAGCAACCTCGTACTGCAAGGAACATTTACAGAATCATTTAGGTTTGAAAAGACCTTTAAGCTCACCGAGTCCAACCGTTAACCCAACTGTCCCAAGCCCATCATTTCCCTCAGCTCCAGATCAACAGGACTTCTAAACATGTCTGCATGAACAGCAGCACAACCCAAATACTCCAGACACACACAGAATTATACCTCCAGCATGAATGTTTAAAAAACTCCTCACTTTTATCTAATCAATCCAAAGTAGGGTTCAGAAATATTTCCAAGGAAAAACTTCATCTTACTGCAAAATGAGGCAGTTGCTCTGAGAACTAGAATTAATGAAAATTGATGGTGTGTTTCCTTAGAATCTGTTTAGCATCAAAGATTTTCTGTGTTGGAACTAGGGGCACCCAATAAACCACACAGGAGGTGCTTCAGCATCAGGAGACCTCAAACCTCTCCAGCTAGCACAGACCATACAACAAAAACCACCATAAAGCAACTTTTTGCTCAATTTAAAGTTCCTGATGAGAACTGCCTGCCAGCAAACACCCATGAACTGCTCTTTGGACATAGCAATCACACGTTAGATTTATCGATACCAAAAATAACAAAAATAAAGTACTAGCAGCCTCCTAAAAAACCACCCCAGAATAAAAGAGCCTGCGGATGCTTTTACTGCAGTTGACTAAACAGATGCAGCTGATCTGGGAGGTTTGTGGTAACATCTATCACAGAGGTACAGATGCTGTGAACACACAGCAGTGAGTACACAGAATACTAAATACAGACCTGCGGCTGCCTGACCACACTTGTGCATCACCTAGTGTAGATTAACGAGCCCTAAAGCAAATTTCTCTTACTTGAACACCAGATCTCCTTATTTTTCTCCCCCACCCCCTCCCCATGACCTATAGCAAAACAACAGATCCGCTTCTTGAGCGAATCTGAGAGGAGCTGTGGCTTGTCACTGGCCATTCATCCTCTTCTCGTCCTTTCTCTATGCTCCCCCCCATAGCAGGTTATTGTCTGCCACAGCTCGGGACACAGTGACTTGTAATTAGCTCACAGGGCGCTGTTTATAGCTGCTGCACAAAGCCAGGATTTGTTTCTTGTACTGAAGCTATGAATCTGTAAATGGGATTTTTATGAGGATTTATGTGTCATCCTGTGCTTTTCCTGGAAACTTATGCTGCTGTCGGTCCCGGGGGATGCGATGCACATTTGCCACAAATCCAACGCATTGACTCCCTCCCTATTCTTAAAATTTTAAAAATAGGGATGAGAAAGCTCAACAGATGATGAAAAAAGAATGTATTTAAGAAGCAGGTGGGTGTAAAAAAAAAGGGGGGGGTGCAAAAGAGGAAGAAAGACTCAGCTACAGCTGGTACCAGGGCTCTGCTCCAGAAAAACCTACAATCAATTACTGCTGGCATGAAGCTCAACCTTTCAGCAGGCGCCCAGCTGGCAGAGGGCAGGGCTGGGCTGGTGCCAGTCCTGTCCCGGGCATGGGCTTCCCTTTCCACAGCTGCTCTGAGCCAGACAAGTCACTCCTGGCCAGACACAAGTCCTCACGGATGCCGTCACCTGTCTGCTCTTATAAAAGCCCATCAGAGATGCTGCTCCTCCAAGAGCTGAGTCAACAATGTGATCACTAACAATTTGTGTTCTGGCATTCTCACTCTGATTAAAGTTAACCAGGATCAATTTAGGGTAAGCTTCTGGTGACCTGCCTTTGGAAAGCCAAGACACCTGCAGACAGCCTGCACCAGTGCCACAGGAGGGACATTCCAAGCCGTGGCACTGTCACACACCAGCTTCAAGAGAAGAGATGTCACCAGATCCCGGCTGCACAGGGACCCCCACATCTCTGCTGGGAAGAGAGGTTCCACCCCTGTACCACAGCAGAAAGAGGTCTGCCTGATATCAGAAAGGACATAGAATCAGAGAAGTGTTTAGGCTGGAAAACATCTTCAAGCTCATATAGTTCAACCATTAACCCAACTGCCCCAAGGCCACTGCTAAACCCTGTCCCTAAGCTCCAGATCTCCACGACCCTGAAACACATCCAGTGATGGTGATTCAACCCCCTGCGTGGGCAGCCTATTCCAAGGCCTGATGGCCTTTTCCTCAAGTCTGAGCAGGCCCCTGCAAGAAGCTGATCTTCACTGGGGTGGAGCTGCAACAGCTCGAAGCCAATGCTCTGGACAAGCAGCAGGCTCCATTTGTTCAGTGCTCTTTATTCTAGCACAGGCACATTCCCTGCACACTGTAATATCCCATAATGAAACTGCAGCCTTCATATGGAGCATCTCCCTGCAGCTACACCACTCCAGAAGAGCGAGTTGTTATTGTGCCGCTCGATGCTGCACCACTGAGCCCAGCACTGACGACTGGCAGCACAGCTAACGGGGACGGTGAGGATGTGTCTGACTGACAGCTTCACTTTAGTTGTCACAGCCACAAGCACCCGAATGCTGAAGAAAGGTTGATGAAACATGGAGGTGCCAACAAAAAAAAAAAAGCATTTTTCCACAGGAATGAGAGAAACTAGGGCAAGAAAATGAGAGAAGAGGGGACCCTATTCACCCCTGCTGAAGCACATAGTGTTGGAGGACAATGCTTTGAGCATCATCATGACTTGCACAATGTATGTGTGCTTGAGATTTGAGGAGGAGAAGAAACCTGGAATGCAAGAGGTGTGTCACCTGGAGCACAGAGCTGACAAGAACGTCACTGGAGGAGCTAATGCAGCTCTCCTCGTCGGCAAAGAGACAGCAAACCACTTCCTAATGCCTGTCAGGAGCATCAGGGTAAATCCTTGCAAATTTGAAGCAGCAAGGCTGGAAGTTATCTCAGGCAGAGCAAGAAATCCCAAATGCACGCTGCTTTTCCTCTTCTATTTCAAGCAAGAGGTATTAATGGACTGCTGGAGGGTTCTATCACCCTGCTCTCTCTCCAGAATAATGAAGCTGAATGGGGTGAACTCTGCTGTTCAAAACCACTGAATGTTCCACAAGGCCAGCAAAAAATGAGCCCCACAACAGCCATGATATGTCAATGCAAATCCTTCTAGAAAACTACCCTTGACTTTTACACTATAAAACAGACTTGAGGACATCTTGAAGCACAGTTTTGTTCTTGTAGAAGCTGAATGTTACATTAATTTATTACTTACATTTCTGTGAGAGGTCTGCTGTTTGAAGTGTTGAGTGCCAAAACAAAGCAAATCAGTTCAGCAGAGGTGCTGAAGCCTTGCATCAGTGGTAGCACTGAACTGATTGCCTTTATAACTTACCTTTGAGTTTTAACAGTTTCGAATTAGGATTAAGTTATGTTGGATGGATTCTTTCAATTGAAGTTCTGATGTGATGGTCTATATGTCTTTGCTTAAATCATCCAAAGACTTTAAAATAAACACAGTAAGTGGACAGTAATGATAGCATCACAGAACAAAAGTCAAGTGAGATCTTTTCCTAAGAGGGTCTGCAGAACAGTATTCCAGACAGATAGGATCTTTCGAGGTCCCTTCCAATCCCTAACGTTCTGTGATTCTGTGAAAATTCAGAAGATGCAAACAAGGTACGTTTCCTGAGGACTAGCAGCCTCTCAGCAAAGGGGGAAGGGTGTAGAGAAGAGAGCACACTAGGCTGGTTGCTGTTAGGGAAGTCTCCAGCTTTCCTCCTTTCCCCTCCCACTCCCACAAAGGACAGAGAAAGGAACACAGTTACTGCATATGAACAGGCAAATAGAAAAAGCCCTCCAAGACCAAATGCAAAGGCAGCACTTACCTGATTTTGGAATTACAGGTCATTTCATTCTCAGGGTAGTGAATATCCACTGCGTCCTGAATGACTGTATCATACTCATAGACTTTAATCTTCTTTGTCACCCCAGCGATGGCAAAGTAGTCACAGTCTCGGTCGAACTCAATACTGAGAGACAAAGGCACAGGTTGAGAAGTGAGTAAGAGTCACCAGCAGTGTTTTACCACCCAAACATTTCA
The DNA here is from genome assembly GCA_013400115.1 of Rhinopomastus cyanomelas. NCBI lineage: Eukaryota > Metazoa > Chordata > Aves > Bucerotiformes > Rhinopomastidae > Rhinopomastus > Rhinopomastus cyanomelas. Next base: position 594,153 of record VXBP01010097.1, read on the forward strand.
GTATGACAAATCTGAGAGGCAGAGTGCTCAGAACACCTCAGTTAGGTCTGGTACATGCCAACAGCAGGGAGTTCTTACTCTCAGGCACCATTTCCTAATCCCTTTCAACATACTCACATCTCCACTTACTGAAATGGACTTGAAGTTGTAGCATCACCTCCCTCTGACAGCTGAGACCTTTGCTGAGGTGCTCTAGAGATTTTCTAGCTCAGCTACACCATCACTGTGGGGCACCCACACAGCAAAGCTAATGCTTGCCCTAGAAATGTGCTTTATGTTCAGCTGTATGCTCTGCAATCAGCAGGGTGACTGCCCATTGATTGTCTCTCAGTTGCACTGCTGCAACCCTCAGCTCCCACATACACAGCATCTTGGTGAACCTGGAAGTGTTAAGCAGTATTTGTGGAGAAAAACCCATCTAAAGTCCCTGAGTAAGCATCAAGGGTCAAAATATCCGTTATGGGTACTGTTAAAGAGCACACACACTCCACAACAGCTACTTGGAGCAACTCCTGGAAACCAAAGAACCTTTCTTCTGCAAATGCAGGGCAAATTTGTAATAGATAGTGCTGGAGTTACAAGTAAAAGCAGTCACCTCTTAACAAAGTTACACTGCAAATGAGAAAAGCCTGAGGTTGTACATGAAACACAACTAAGAGAACAGCAGGCAGCAGGTTATAAACAGCTGATGTCATCACTGCCTTCGTCACTTGGAAGGGCTCGAGAGAAATCTATTAGACATCCAGCAGGCAGGGGGGCAGACTGGCTCTCCAGGAGCAACTGCTCACTGTGGGCAGAGTGGGATGTGTAGACACATCCCCACCAAAGCAGCAGCCTCTGACACTGATTTGGGGTGGCACTGCCCTCAAGTCTCCCTGATCAGATCTCTAGGTTTCCACAATCAGTCTCTTGACGAAACGAGCCTCCTACATTGAGAGGTCTCTTTTGTAGTTCTTCCCCCAGTAACTCACTTCTATAGCTGCTGTCCTCACCACTTTTTTTCCTGATCACATTTTTTTCTACCCAAGCCACCAGAGTATTTGTGAGCCAGGCAAGTTCTGAAGAGCAGAGAAGACTGAGCTTATGCTGATTTTGTAGAGCCTGAAGAATCCTCAAAGCAGGGGGATTTAAGGTACCTTTCTACAATTAGAAAGCATTAAAGCAATTACAAGACGACAGAGGGCTCCTCAGGTTGCTTCTATAGCTGGAACAGCAAGAGTTTTCTACCCCTCAACGTAGCCAGGAAGTCAAAGGCACCAAGATGCTTTCAAAGATGACGAACTGAAATGCCAACAGTTTTCAAGTCTTTGCAAAGGAGATATCAAGTTATTTTTAAACTATGGAGAAAAAGGATTGTTGGTACTTCTGGTGGTATAAAATAAGTTAGTGAAACAGCTTGTGACTTGGCTTTTTAAATTCAAGCAGCTCAACTTCAAAGCAGGGGCGGGAGATGGTCCCATTCACCATTAAGCACTTGCTTGAGGAGGACTGAGTTAAGTTGGGTCAAGCCTGAAGAACTATGAGGATCCAGAAAGCAAAGGAAAGGACCATCTTACAGTTGGGGACTGAAGCAGGCAAGGACATCTACTTCAGTAAAACAGGAAAGTGGAAGAATTCACCTAGGCAAGCCAGGGGCTCTCTCCCCAGCCCAGATCTGCCCATGTCTAATCGCTTCTTATGTGAACACGACAAAAGCCCCATTCAAGTCTGTCTTGTCAGCTTGCCCTGTTCTGTGGAAGAATTTTATAATCGAAAGCCTCTATAACAATAGAATGGATTTACTCATACCACAATCTTAATTGAACGGCTGTCTGGGCTCCTGCTTGCTGCCCTGTGGATTCAGGTAAGGCACAACTAAACTGATGGCAGCGATTCATCTACTTGGACTCAATTTATAGCCTTAGCCTTCTGCTGAAGTGAAAAAAACCCATAACATATTACAATGTCTGGTAAAAAGCCAAGTTATTAGAACAGAAAAGAACCTCTCTCACCTGGGGTGGGTTTGCCTCTCTAGCATCAATTTAATTTCTTTTTTTTTAAGCAGAGACACACTACAGACCTAACAAATGAATATTTCAATGCACCCATAAAAGTTAACACATCGTTAAAAAAATTAATAAAAAGCATCAACCAACTAAATGGATTGTCAGACCCACGACCTTCAAACACCATCAAAGACACTGCAGCAAGGACAAGGATGCACAGCTGAACCACTGCCTGTACTGTACTGACATGGACTGGCAGCAAGCAGGGCAAAGGCAACACAGCACAGCCCAACATGCCTCAGCATCCATCCCCAGTACCACAAAGGTTGTCAGCTTTTAATAAGCTGAGGAATAATCAAATGGATTACTTATGATAGAGAATCACAGAACCATCTAGGATGGAAAAGACCATCAGTGGAAAAGACCTTCAACATCAATCAATCATTAACCCAGCTGTCCCAAGGCCACTGCTAAACCCTGTCCCTAAGCTCCAGATCTCCATGACTTTGAAACATGTCCGGGGATGGTAGTTCTGATTCAACACCCTTCTACAATTATTTCTACTAATTGCAAAGTTCTGCTGCTCCCTGGACTAATCAGGATCCCGATGACGAGCCCACTTGCACAGCAACAGCTCCTTCCATGCTTTTTTCTACAAGGCTTCTAGATCCATTCAGTACTAAGCAACTTACATTTAACTAGCTTAGTGTTATTCCCATCACTTACTGCCTCAAGTCTGTGTGTCAATGCTCACACACAAGCTGATGGCTACAACAATTTGCAAGAGAACTTTGATTTTGTCCAAAGCCATATTTTACATATTCAAATGCCAAGTGAGGTCCCTTTTGGAGCTAGCAGTGGCTCCTACTCCTTAAAGACATCCACATGAGGAACAATTAGCAACTGCTCCTTTTGTGGGTTTTTTTTAACCTATTTTAAGCTCTGTATTTCTGATGAACAAAGTCTAACTGGATCTTTACAAGGAGTCTTTTGGGACACAAACTCCTAGATGTTCAAAAGAGATTTATAAATGTGCAACAGGATTTACTTATAAAAATCAAATTGAAAGGAACTGATTGTTTTGTTCTAAGGAAAACAGAAGAGGGAAATCTGCTCCCAAGACATGGTTTTCTTTCTCCTAAGAAGTTAATGACCAATGTCCTATGGAAATACCACTAAGAGCTGTTGGAAAGTAAACATTGTCTCAGGAGTTCTGGCTGCTCTGCCGCTTATCTTTATCCTCAATCTGCGAGACTATAAATCTATTGTTTTATTTAATGCTAAGACCTAAAACCTTGGAGAACACTTGCAGCTAACAAATGGAATTACAAAACAAATTGCTTCTGAAACATGTCTGGAAGCTTGGCTTGGTGTTGAGAGCAGACCTGTGGGGAAACACTACAGCATGAGTGGTACCGATTCTGCCACTCTTGCTGCATGTACAGCTGTTCTCACAGCCCAGGAAGATGCAGACAGATGGACAACTGAACTGATGAAAGGAAGGGAGCAGCTGCCTTATCATAAAGGTGGAACAAGCGACATCAAGACTTGTTGAGCACCAGTCGCTCTACATTAGAATAAGGAGTCTCTCAGCACAAGACTGATGGGGAATAGGTGAGTTTCTCCCCTCCCAGTCATACCTCAAAAGCCACATACATGTATTCCTGCAGCAGTGGACTGGTGACAGTGAACCCCGTGTTGGTAATCCACGAGCAACAGATCCAGCCCACCTAGCCCAGCGAGTTCCAGCAAGTTTCTGTGAGAAGCCGGGACATGCTGTATCTAACACCTTCAAATCAAGAGAAGAGGGGGTTGCACCTAACTGCACTTTCCTTTCATTGTAACTGGGGGTACAGGTAAATGTCTGCCACCCAGTGCTCTTCTTCCCTTTCTGCACACACCCTCTGCAACTGCTGCCACAACCACAAATCCCTCAGAGCTGTGACTTGGTAACACTATGACCACAGGAGGTGTCATTTCCACAAAGCTGATGACTCATCCCCTCTGACAGGACAGAGATTTTCCTCCCTGAATACACCAAAGCCTTTCCACTCTACTTCTACCTAACACGGTGCTGTTTGTATTTCTGCATCTCTAACCTACCTTGCCATGGCTCCACCTTTATAGCAACATGGGTATACTAGTACCAGTGTGGGGAGGCTCTATTGGTGGGGAAGAAGAAGTAACAGCAGCTTCTGCTCTTCACTTACATCCTTAAGACTTTTTCACCCCATGCTTCCACTCCCTGGCCTGAGGGATCTCCAGTCCCACATCTTCTAGCCCAGTTGTAAATTTCCAATGCCCGTTTTGGGGCAAAGACAAAGGATCATGAATTTAGTTTAGAATTCATGCCCCCTGCAGCCTGTTCAGCGCCTGGGTCCAATGTGGAAATTGGTATTAATATCACATACCTGAGAGACTGGTTTTACAGCAGAGTGATATTTTAAAAGCGAAGTAATTAGTGTCCCCAAGTGTTCACTCGCATACTAATTCGTAGTTGTACAAAACAAAGCTACAGCCAGGCACAGGCTGCTGTACCCACTCAGATTTTGTGCTCCACAGGCTCAAAGTTTGTATTTTGTCAAATATGAAAAGAGAAAAAAAGCACATGAAGTTCTGGTACCAAATCACTGTTTTGACAAAGCTGGGAGAGGCTGAAAATTAAAAAGACACTGTAAGGTTGGGTGTTTTTTTAATACAGCAGCAGTTGCACTGGTGACTCCAGAGCACCACCTAAATAAGGTCACTGCTGCTATTCAATGCCACAGGGACAAGGGTTGGATACATTCCTCAATTTGAACCTTGGGGTGCAAAATGTTCTGCAAAACATGAACTGCAAGTGAGGTCCAGTGATCTCAGGCAGGTTATTGCAACCTCTCCTCAGGAAGAATCACCCAAAGAAATCCATTCTCTGTGGTCAAGCATCTTCATCCCTAAGAATTACGTTAATTTGGGTTAACTGTGACCCCCAGATTACCACTAAACCGCCTGATTTGTCCTCTAATCAAGGCACAGTTGCCTTGGCTATTACAATGCTGGCCTCTCCATAGGTCAGATTCAAGTCTAGTGAAAACCATGGGATGGAAGACCTCATGCTTTTTCAGTTTGATCCCATTCCTTCAAGCTGTCTGGCATATTTCAGCGCCAGTACCTTGGACACCCTTCCTTGCCCACGCACCTTCTTCAGGTTTTGACACCTGATGGGAACACGTGCCCCCTAAACAAATCTCTACGTGAAGCATAAGGATACTCAGAAAAGGCAGCTCTGTCTGTTGATTATTTTTCTCCCCCCTGCTGCAGAGAAGCAGACGCGGAAGGGTTTTTGTAACAGCTCATGGAATCCTGCACTGCACAGGGGGTCAGTCCTCAGCTCCAGGCTCCATCGGGAAGGCTTTACTGCACACCATTTATGCCATGGTCACACTTTCAAGCTTCTTTCTTGCAGCCACAGTAGCCTGGAGTGGTATTTTGCTCCGTTTGAAGAAAGGCATAGAAAAGTACCATGTTGACAAAGTAATGTCATTAGCCCCAGTTCCAGCCCCACTTCATGCTTACAAAAATCCTTTTAAGCATAATGAAATGCCCTCAGTTCTAACAGAGCCCACTTAGCAATGCTCTCATCCCATAAAAGGCTTGTTTAAAGGGGAACATTACATCTGAATCGGGGAGGTTTGGTGGGCTTAGTTACACCCCACAGCACTGAAGCAAATCCAACAGAGCTCACACTTCATCATCAGAAAAAAACAAGGTCATTCGGTTTTTCAAACCCAATGAAAGAATACCTATGCTATAGGGGATTAATTATGCTTCGTGCCACAACTTAACTTTCAGAACCCCCTCTACTCAGAGAGACACAAGGGAAAGTCACCCTGAACCTAATCTTTGAAGCAGACTTCCTTACAGCCTTCTCTATCATAGAGTGGTTTAGGCTGGAAGGGACGTTAAAGATCAGACTGTCCCAACCCCCTGCCATGGGCAGCAACACCTCTCACCAGACCAGGCTGCCAAGACCCCCATCCAACCTGGCCTTGAATGCTTCCAGGAGTGGAGCAGCCATAACCTGACTGGGCAACCTGTTCCACTGCCTCACTGGAAGCAGCTCCAAAGTCTCCCTGGAATCTTCTCCAGGCTGAAAGGCTCCAACTCCATCACAGCATGTCTCTACAGCAGAGGTGCTCCAGTCCCTCTAATCATCCTTGTGGCCTCCTCTGAACTCACTCCAACAGTTGTGTCCTCCTTATATTGAAGGGCATTTGAGTGATCTGCCCTAGTTTTGGTCCTTCTCTGGCTGGGGGGTTGGAGTCAATCTTTGGAGGTCTAAGATTGCGATTCTGCAACTCCAGAACTGGCTGTAGGACTCAAGGTGAGGTTTCACAAGAGCAGAGCAGAGTGGGAGAATCTTCTCCCTCGATCTGCTAGTGACACTTATTTTTGATGTAGTCCAGGATATGGCTGGCCTTCTGCACTGCATAAGCATAATGCAAAATAACTGGGGTTACTTAGTCCAGAGAGTAGGAGGCTGACAGGAGACCCAGTTCTCTACAACTACCTAAAAAGAGGTTGTAGCGAGGCTGGTGTTGGTCTTTTCTCCCAAATTGCTAATGATAGGACAAGAGGAAAAGGCCTCGAGATGCATCAAGGGAGGTTTAGATTGGATCTTAGGAAGAAGTTCTTTGCTGAGAGAGTGGTTGGGCACTGAAACAGTCCCCCCAGGGAGATGGTAGAATCACTGTCCTTGGAGGTGTTCAAAAATTGAGCATCTAGAGTACTCTAGTCCACAGTCTAGGGGTTAGGGAGCTCTTGGGCTGAGGGCTGGACTTGATGATCCTACAGGTCCCTTCCAGCCAGGATGATTCTATGCAACTCTCCAAGACTCTTCAGCTAGATGCATCCTGGTCATCTGCATAACAGCTTTTTCAGGGGAACCTGGCTTAATTAAGCAGTAATGATGAGAAAACCTATGGGGAGCTAGTGAATTCTGCAAGCAACCCATCAGAAAGCAGCACACTGATGAAAAGCCACTTTACTGCTGGGTGATGCTCTTCTGCATGCTGGAGAGAGGATGACGACAGTCCTGGGGTTTATGTGCCAAATACACACGAGTACAATGAGCCAAAGCCGTTGCAAACAACATGTTAATGAGGGTTAGATTCAGTTTTTCCACAAACACCATTTTAAATAAGCTGGAACAGGAAAACGTTAAGTAAAAATGCCAATAGTTAAGTGTGGAACAGTTCTGAGGTGCTAATTAAAATTCAAGCCAAATTACCAGCCTGCCTGCTGTAATATTTTGGGTAACCTACCCATGTTTGAAAACCAGGAGCTGTCATGTCTCCCAGCTGGGACGATGCAGAGGAGGTTACCAACAGCTCTGACGGCAGCAGGAACACAGCCTCAGTGTTACGAAATATGAAGGTGGAAGAGGACTGAAATCTCCAAACATATCCAGCTGCCTTCTTTCTGCATTAACACTCAGCAAACCTCTCCAGAAAGGAAAGAGGTGGCTAAGCTGTATAACCTGTATAAGGAACAGGTTTGATTCATTCCTGAACAGATTCCAACCTAAACAGCCTGGTTTAGGTTGGAAGGGACCTCAGAGATCATCCAGTTACAACCCCTGCCCTGGGCAGCAACACATCTCACCAGACCTGGTTGCCCAGAGCCCAATCCAACCTGGCATTGAACACGCCCAGGGATGGAGCAGCCACAACCTCCCTAGGCAACAACAATTCTTAGTATCTAAGAACCATTCTTGTACATAATCCTGTAAGAACACAAGTGTCACTTCACCATATGCTACAACACCTACGCAGCACAAATTCCAAACATCTGAGTCTGTATTTATTAGTACATATCATTAGCTCAAGCCTCTTCTCTGGGCTGAGCTGCTGGTAAGGTTTTCGCAGAACTGTTGAAGCCCACATCACATGTTTTCCATGCCTTAGCACACCACCACACCATCCTGGGTTTTTTTCCTCCAACTAGCTGCTGCTACTTAACAGACCAGCTCCCCTTGCTACCAAAGAAGGAACAAAAAATCCAGAGGCATGTTGATCCTTTAGAGATAATGACCTCTTTGCAAATTCAGGCAGTTCCAACTAACATAGCTCCAACTAAAAAATTTAAAGGAACTCCATAATAAGCCACAGACATTCATGTTCTATTAATAAGAGGCTTGTTCCTTCAAGCAGGCAAAAATTCACACTATCAACACTCGGTGTTGAACATAAGCTATAAAATTGGGGTGTGGAGGGGGTAGGAATTGCAGGAAATCTGTCTTTGCCTTTTGCCAGTCCCTGCCAGCATGTAACTTCTCCACGTGAGGCACTGTGAAGCCACAGCTTTTGTGGCTCGAAAGCCACGCTCCTGAGGCCATGACACAGCACTGCTGTCATTATCATGAGCATCAGGAGGAACACATAGGCAGCTCCCCACAGCCTGACAGGAAGGCTTTTGTCCTGATCAGTCAGGAAGAGCTGGGTGCAACTCTCACGTGGTACCATGCTCCCACCCTAAATAGGAATTGCTCGGAGGAAGTTCTCAAAACTACAGCTTCCACTTTACATTCCTGCAAGACTGTCCCAAAGACTTGGAGGTCTCTAGTCCAATATCCTGCTCAGAGCAGGGGTAGTCACACCAGTTTGCTCAGGGCTTTCTCCAGCCCATTCTCGAGTAGCTCCAAGGATGGGGATCAAGCTATTTGAGAATCCTGCTCTGATGCAGGACTGCCCCACACTGCAGCCAGAGGCCACTGCACAATTTTCACCAGGAGATTGAATTTGCCTAATTAAGCTGCAGTTTCTTCAAGATATATTAAAAAAAGAGACACCCCATGAAGAGCAATTGTTGTTTTAAAACAACAATTTTGTTTTGGCTTAAAAGCCAATTCCCAGATTCATCAAGGCTGCTCAATACTTTTAACAGATCATTTATAAAAATCCACAAAATTTAAATTAAACTAAAAAACCTCATCTAATTATCTGCAGATGGAGAGAGGTTTGAAGCACTAAGTTTAACGGGAAAAACATTTTCCTACTACCAAACAGCCTGAAATTACTAGGGGCGGGGGGGGGAGGAAAAGAGGTCCCACTAGTGGCCACACAACTTCCATTCATTATACCTGCAGCTTCCTCACCTACTCTGCAGGCGAAGTCTCTATTTAGGCATCTCTCTCTTTCAGTAGTGGGAACGTTCCCAGTAAGACAGATCCATCTCCACTTTTGAGCTGCCACTTCTAATTCACAGTATTTTAAAAATGATTGAACAGACTACAAAAAATTCAACTCTCTTCTCATCTTCTCAAGCAGTAGCATGTACTGTACTCAGAACCATTATCCTGTGAAAGATGAACCCTGTCACATTTCTTCCATTTATCTTTACCACCAAGACCAAAGCATTGCTGGTCACACACTTAAACACAGAATCATCCTGGCTGGAAAGGACCTCCAAGATCATCACATCCAGCCCTCATCTCCAAATCTCCCTAACCCCTAGACCATGGCCTCAAGTGCTCTAGCTACTTGGTTTTTAAACACCTCCAGGGATGGAGACTCCACCACGTCCCTGGGCAGCCTGTTCCAGTGCCCAACCACTCTCTCAGGAAAGAACGTCTTCCTAAGATCCAGTCTAAACCTCCCCGATGCAACTTGAGGCCATTTCCCCTCATCCTATCATTAGTAATTTGGGACAAATGGCTCATCTGATCCCAGACTGCTGCCCAAGGCATTAAAAATACAAAAACAAACCAGAAAACAACCCCACGACAAAATAAAACATGGGAAGAAGAGGCTTGTTATCATGGAACGGTGGACACAGAACTAACAGGTTCCTTGCCAAAGCCCAAACCTGAGAATTTACATGGACAAGTAATTGTAGTCCAAACTAAAAAGGAGAACAGAAAGATCAAATACAGTGGTTGGATGAATAGGTTAAATGGAAAGCGTGTTCTTAATGGATGGGTTTCCTTTTGAGCTAATCTTTGACAGGCTTTTCAGGTCCTGTTAATGAAAGGGTCAATGCAAACACAAACAGAACTGTACTAGTTGAATGCCAAAAGAAAACTCTTCATGGCTTGTTCCTTGCTTAAAGCAATGGATAAAGAAAGCAATGGAGATAATAGAATAATGGACCCCAAAGGTAAAATCCAGTTTTTGAACATGATGTCTTGAGATTCAGCACAAAAAATTAAGTTGTTTCCTCACCTCACTAAATCACTGCACCTTTGGGACATCCAGAGTACTTCAGATGTCATTTTAAGACCTCTCAGAGAAACCCAGAAGAATATGAAGGTAACAAAACTCCACACCTCAGGCTCTCTGGAAGAGCCATACTGATGCTTCCAGCAGTTTTCCCATCCTCTGCTTTCAAGACACATCTTGCTATACTGATTTCTTGGATTTTTCATGTTCTTTTCTTTGAAAAAGAGAGAGACTGCCACACTATTCTCTGAAGGCCTCTGACAGTGCTCAAGCAATTTTCTCCATAAATCATTGCAATGCTAACGCTGCAGTTTACAGACTCATCTTTAAAAAGAAAGCCTTTACTTTACTGCCTTTACTGCCACAGCACGCTCTGAGGATGGCTCTGTCTGGGGGCACCAGCAGTGGAAAATTCATTCCTTGGCCCCAATTCTAACAAAACTTAATATAATTGTGAAAACCATGTAAATACTCTATACACAGTTCTCTGAAGTCCAAAGGAAAAAAAACCCACATTTAGCTCAGTGAAACATGCTGAAAGCCCACCAGTATTAATGCAAAATGGAGCGCTCCGTAATCACAAAGCCTTGAACACATTTCCACTGGAGGAATATCCTTTGCTGTCAAACTGGTTGGTTATCTTGAAGGACGTAAGAGGAAAAAAGGACAGAGGATTATGAATTTTCGTGTCTGTAAGGAAGGTAAGGAAGGTCTCCCTTCCTAGCCAGATTCTCGAGCTAACAGCATTAAGTGCTGATGGAAGATGCAGAGAGCTTTGGTCCTGCAGCTGCCACTGTGCAGAAGTTGCCCGGTCACCACAGAGCCACAAAACCCTGCGACAAGAGAGCAGAGCCCTGGTGTGTCCCTCCTTCCATGTCCAAAGGCAGCTGTGGCTTCTCTAAATGAGTCAGAGCTTCTATAACATACACAGCTCTGTTTATGGTTTATTAGTTCTCAGAATTCCAGGCACTCAGAAATTTGCTTGTGGCCCAGTGCTCTGGGAAGCTGCTCCTGCCTGGGTTCAGTAGGTTTAACTACCTTTGCATCCTTTCAGCATAAAGCTGGGTTTATTTCCCTTCTAAAAACTGAAGGTTTGTAGATACAGAACATATCTTCACAAACAAAGCTAATACACCTTAAAACACCCTCTAAGCCAGCAGATCTTCTGGAGACCAGTGTGTGAACTTCATGTAGGGTTACAGCGAGGCAAACTAAACCCTCTTGTGGTCTGTTTGAAACAGTAGTTTATTTTTTTTAAAAGATTAAGTACAAAGAAGTTTAGCTCCCAGTCAATTCTACTGACTTTATCATCTGAGACTGCCACCACCACCACACATCTCGTCTACCTCCACAGGCTCTCTGAGGTGGAGACTACTGATTTAAATGGAGAACACACATATGTTGGCCAGCACATCTCAGAGGTAAAAACTGCATATAAAAATATATATAGAAGTAATAAAAATGTATGTAAAATAAAAATATCATAAATAGAAAGCTTTGATAAATAAACAGTAGGGGAGGCCACAGAGCTGGAAGCAAAGATATTTTTTCAGTGTTTAACACCTGATTTGGATAGAGGTCCCATGGTATCTTCACTTTAACAAAAATAACACCGATTTCTCAAACCTGCACTTCACCCAGGAATGATAATGCCCTCAGAACAAGAGTGAGATCACAGAATCACGATAGCTGAAAAGAACCACCAGGATAACCAAGTCCAGCCCTCATCCCAACAGCTCCCTAACCCCTAGACCATGACCTCAAGTGCTCTAGCTACTTGGTTTTTAAACACCTCCAGAGACAGTGACTCCACCACCTCCCTGGGCAGCCTGTTCCAGTGCCCAACCACTCTTTCAGGAAAGAACTTCTTCCTAAGAGACAAACTAAACCTCCCCTAATGCAACTTGACAGCATTTCCCCATGTCCTATCATTAGTAATTTGGGAGAAGATACCAACCCCAGCCTCGCTATAACCTCCTTTTAGGTAGATGCAGAGAACAACTACAGAGTTGTAGAGATTTGTTGCCCTTCCAGTGTTTTCTAACCAAATCCCACAAAAATGTTGCTTTTATGGAACATCAAGGAGAAGGAAGGGCAAAGGAGCTGAACCCAATCCACGCAGAAGTTGGTGGCTGAGGAAGTTTGTCTACATTGCAGCGAGATTCCCATCTGCATTTCACCGCAGTGAGTGTGAACCCAATCAGTGCAGGTTAAATATATGTCAGATCAGTGATTATTGTGCTCTGACCTCTGTGGATAAAGGTGGACATTAAACATTCCAGCTACACAGTGCAGTAGTTAAGGAATCAACGCTGCTTTACAAAACCCAACCATATTCTGTACTACATGTGCCTCCATTTCTCCAGAGTACAAGCTTCTCGGGGTCTTTCAACTCAGATGACCCAAGTTCAACTCACTGTGTTCCCTGTAATGTTTTTCTGAAGACCTCAACCATAGTCAGTCTGGACCTCCTGCTCCCCACATATAAAAAATGAGGCTACTTCTCTCCTCCAAAGATCTGCAGTGAACACATTTAGCTTTGTGAAACGTGCCTGGAAGAAGTTAAAGGGCCTTGCATATACACTGTGCAGAAAAGATTTCCTAGTTAACACATTGCATCATTTTTTCCACCACAAGCAGCTCCAAACAAGCTACCACAGACTCAATCCCTAAGGGAATGCTTCCACGGTTGCTGGAACTAGTTTAAGGTCAGGGCTGTTGGCAGATCCCATGGGCTTTCTTAAACTGGATCCCTCTGGGAGTTAGTTCATGTTGCTAAACTGGAAGAAACTAATTCTACTACAACAGTCAATAGAATTTCACCAGTTACATGTTCAAACCAGTCCACAGAAGGCTTGGACAAACTCCAGCAGTGGTGCACAGGACACAGCTACCCTACACAGCAGGGGATTACAGAGCTCTTGCTAGCAAGAATAGAGCTGTTGAGCTAGATCTACTACAACCAGCTCCTCACTAGTGTTTTATGAGAAACAGAGCTTCCAACACCAAACAATTCAAACAACCACAATTAAAAACAATTCAGCTTCATAGGATTTCCCACTACAACCAGATCTACCAACTCTTAGAAATACCATCGCTGGACAAGCCAGATGCTTCTCCAAGCAGAATAGCTGCTTCACTCACAACACAACTACATGACTGGCAGAGGTTCTCCAGTCAGTGCTGAGCAACATTCCCAGAAATAAAAGGTACTGGTGTTGTCTCAAGTACCAGTACTCAGCACTGGTAAGGCTGCAGCCTGAATACTGGGTCCAGCTTTGGGCAAGTACAAGGGAGACATTGAGGTGCTGGAGCCAGTGTAGAGGAGGGCAACGAAGCTGGGGAAGGGCCTGGAGAATAAATCTTACCGGGAGAGACAGATGAGGCTGTTTAGTTAAGGAAAGACCTCATCTCTCTCTACAGATATCTGAAAGGACACTGTTGAGATGTTGGTGCTGCTCTCTTCTCACAGGTAATTAGCAACAGAAGTACAGGGAAGGGCTTTAAGCTTCAACAGGGTAGGTTTGGACTAGACATCAGGAAAAAATTCATGGAGAGAGTGGTCAGGCACTGGAATGGGCCGCCCAGAGTAGGGTTGATGGTTGGCCTCTATGATCCCAAGGGTCTTTTCCAACTTTAATGAGTCTATGATCATAGGATCATAGGATGTTAGGGGTTGGNGGTTGATTGTTGGCCTCTATGATCCCAAGAGTCTTTTCCAACTTTAATGAGTCTATGATCGGTGATAGTTGTTCAAAACTGTTTTCTGGAAGTGACTGTCAAGTGTTGTCTATAACTTGTTCAACATGGCTGATGAACTCAGCCTCTGTGAGCATGAGCCATGCCAGTGGAACTCTGGTACACCTTACCTGGAAACTATGCTGGAGCCATTGTAGAGGTCGCTGGCGTAAGACAGCGTTGCCAGGGGTCGGACAGAATTGTAGCGTGTGAACTTGGATAGACACTCTTGAAACTCATCCAGCTGGCTTGTGGTTCTGCTGTCATCTAGGGAGAAGACAGAAGCAGAACAGGAAGATTCAACAGCAAATAAAAGAAAAAGATGTACATCCTCATGTGACACTACTGTGCTGTGGGGAGGATCTCTGGTCCAAACCAGGTTCTCTCTCACCTCTAGCACTCCCTGAAGGCAGTGCAATTGTTCAGAGCACAAATCAAACCTTTCACTGCAATGCCCAGTGAACCTTCTGTGCTAGGAAAAAAAAACCAAATCACCAATAGAGCTCTCCTGCCATGCTCATTTATTTTATTCAAATTCAGAGCCCACAGGCCATACAGATCATTAACAGAAAACCTTCAAACCTATAAAGTGTACTGAGACAAATATATCTAGTTTCCTCTGGAGGTAGGTGAAAGAATATTCCTTTCCACTGACTTTTGGTACAGAGTGACAACATTTGGTATCAATGACACTCAATCACAGAATCACCTTGGCTGAAAGGGACTTCCAAAGGTCATCTAGTCCAACCCCCCTGCAGTAAGCAGGGACATCCTCAACTAGATGAGGTTGTCCAGAGCCATGTCCAACCCTCAGGGATGGGGCTCCAACTACCTTCCTGGGCAACCTGTTCCAGTGTTCAACTATCCTTCTGCTAGAGAACTTCTTCCTAATATCCAGCTTAAAACAACATCTACAGATGGAGAGCAGTGACAAGTGGCTCCCTCAGGGGTCCATACTGGCACCTGCACTGTTTAGTATTTTTACCAGTGATACAGACAGCTGTATAAAGGGAGCCATAAGCAAGCTTACAGGTTACACCAAGCTGAGTGGTGCTGTTGCTAGGCCAGAGGGAAGGGATGTTATCGAGAAGGACCTGGACAAGCTGGACAGGTGGGCCCAGGGGAGCCTCATGAGGTTCCAAAAGACCAAGTGCAGGCTCCTGCCCCTGGATTGAAACAATCCTCACTGTCAGTGCAGGCTGGGGAAGGAGGGGGTAGAAAGCAGCCACAAGGAAAAGGATTTGGGGGTGCTGGTGGATAAGAGGCTGGATATGAGCAAACAGCGTTGTGTCCAGAAAGCCAGTCACACCCTGTTACTCAAAAAATAATGGAGCTAAGGGTGAGTTGTTTCAGGGCTGGAGCTGCTTCTTCCTTGACAAGCATGAAACCAGAAGACTCCCCGCACTGTTGAGTTTTGTGAAAACTCTGACCTTCAGCAGACAAGGTGAAACTGTGCCAGCCTGAATAATGATGATAAATATTCTCTGGGAAATGGAACTGTTTACTATAAAAAGTTAAAACTTAAATTGCAGTGTAGTAGGTGAAAAGTCATTCCCCAAGTCCTCAGAAGTTCCAGCTTTTATTGGCATAGACAGAATTTCATTTAAACCATTCTAAGCTTCAGTATTTCTCAAACTATTTCCTTATTAGCAGCACGAGGAAAGGACAAAGCTCCAATTACTAGAAAGCTTTGGAAATACTGGGGTAAAAAAGAAGAGCTGGTCTATGAAAGCAAAATGCAGCTGTGATTTCTTGCGGAAATCACTTTGTGCAGCCTGGTAATTCTTCACCATCAGAAATTACTCTGTACTTGTGAGGCATTTTGAAGTGTCCCTTATACTCTATTTCATGTTTGATTGGATAAAAAACCAGCGAGGGCTGTTAATCTGAATGTCTAAGGGTACTGGCGTATATATTACCCACATCAGACAGATCAAAAGGGGCAAAATGAACAAAGTGCTGCTCCAAATTGAATTCCTCAGCACACGACTGCTACAGGAAACAGCTCGAGAAGCAGCACAGAGACATCAGTCAGTATATTTCCTCCTTTGACACCACTATGGACGAGAAGAGCTGCTACACGTCCATTTCCCTCATTTAGAGATCAAGCACACAGCCCTTCTGTAATTTATTCTGTATCTGTGCCTGGAAACCCAAATGTTATTTCTCAAAACATTTTCCCCCGTCAAAAGTGCAAGGCCATGTCATAATACAGTTATATCTCCTCTCCCTACTAGCACAGTCGGAGGAACTTGCAAAGAAAAGGCTTTAAATCCACATAAAATCCTATTAAAATGTGTCAGAAGGCAGGAATGGCTTCGACGAAAACTCAATCAAAAACTGTTTTGCAGTGCCTGAGAGCAGAGTCTGTCACTGCCCCAAAGTGACAGAAGATGCAGATGTATTCCAGAGTGAGCTCTGCTAGAAAACAATGCTGTCTTTACACTTCCAGACTATTTTAAATGAAGGAACTAATCAAGCCTCATTTCATTTATTTAATGTGAACAAGACACTAAATTCATGGAGATATAAAACACAGAGGTTTCTACCCCCGTTTCTGCTGTCCCGGCAGGTCAGTCTTCTGGCAGGTCAGTCTTGGCCCTCTAAGGCTACCAGACACTCTGCTCCAGCAAACCCTGTCTGGTTTCCCTCTTCTCCCTGGCAGGTTTCTCCATCTCTTGAACCTGAAACCTGCCACTCTCCATTATGTGCTGCAGACCTCCATTGCTTCAAACTTTCTTACCCAAGCTGCTTTCTTGCCCAAAGGGGCTGCAGGACAACCCTCCTCACCTTCAGCCACAGTCTCTCAATCCACTTCTTTAAGAGAATCTTGTTATGCAATTAAGAACTATCCATCCACTAAGTACCAATGACTCTGGCTGCTGTCACACTGTTACTCAATTATGAATGAGGCAATCCAGGCAATTGTGAAAACATCTCCTAATTCTACAAAACAAGCCTTAAGCCTAAGGTGTGCCCCATGGAACAGCAAGGCTGCCACACACTCAGTCCTCAGAGCCATTTGCTAACCAAAAATCCATGCAGACAACAAAGCATAACCTCCACATGCCCCAGTGCATGCTAAACACAGCAGCATTTATCAAGCCATGCTGATGCCTCTGTACTATCTCAGCAGCAGCAGTTCCAACTGCTGTATTTGTGGCACATCTAGTGGAAAGAGAACCCAACCACCGCTTTCAACATCTGCATCTTGATAAGGAAGCCATGCAGCTCTTTGTTGTGGGTTATGCCCTTCAGAGTAGAGGATTATGAAGCAAGGCACGTGCCCCTCCAAAGCAACAGGATTAAGTTTTCTAAATTTAGCAGCCTCGAAGATTGGTCAAGAAAAGCAAAACAACACATAAATATGTATATAGCAGGGTTCCCACACAAGGAAGGAGTGAAAGCTGCTCTCATAGAAGACTTTTGTGAGGACTGGGCACAGTAGGAGGTACCTGATGTCAGAAGAGAAACCACACAAGAGGAACTCACCTGAGACACGTGTCATCCTAGTGGAGAAATAGCACTGCTCTAAGTCCTCAAAGTGAGCCGTGAGCCGCTTGCGTCGTGAAGCCAGCGTGCTGTTATACCATGGCTGCTTCTTGGTCTGAACAGAGAAAGGAGAATGCTTCAGAAAGGTAAAACCAGACCTGAGTTTCCTTTCAGTAGATTTTACCAGATTATGAACAATTCATATGTTAGATGTGAAGGGTTAGAAGTGCAAAATGACAATAAACGTCAAAACACTGTCAACAGCCATTCTTAGGGTGCCATGTCGCACCCTCGATCCTGGCAAAGAGGAAAAGCTGCTTTTAGGCATTTCTTCTCTCAACCTTTGTGAATATATCGGTTCAAGTCTCATACGCAGCACAGAGAGCAGTAGCCCTCAGGAGGTCACACCTTGCACTTACAAACAGCAGACACTAAAGATCCTGGGCTTCCAACACCACAGAGCAAACAGCTTGCAGGACAAATACTTCCCTGGCAGACAGTCCTTTAACATAAACACCTTTTTTTAAGGAGGTAGTTACTGAGTTATTTCTTTTGAAGCAACTCGGTAACTCTGTAAAGCTAAGCAAACAAAGCTAGAAGCCAAAGACACCTTGAAGTTCAGAGGTTAATTGAAAAGGGGTCCATGAAACTCATCATTAAAGCCATTTCCCAACCTACCCAAGCAGTAATAGCAAAGCTATGTGAGCTCTGCTGTGCTTCAGAATACACAGTACTTCTCTACTACATGAGAAGCATGAAGATCACCTTGCTTTCATTTAAAGTCTCACAAATCTCATACTTGGGAGTTAATTTAAAAATATTTGAGAAGCACTAAGTTTGCAGCCCACTGCTTATAACTCAGTGAACAGTGACCTAATGCTTTAGGGAGAGAGCAAACCTCAACTACTGAAATCCCCAGAATTCATCTGCATTAACCCATCTCATCAGATCCTCCCAGCTACACAGCTTAAAATGCCCGAAACATTTATTCAATCTATGTGAAATCTGTTCACTGGCTACTTGTTAGGCAATGCTGGGAAACAAGAGGATGACAAATAGAGGAAGAGAGAAAACATCCCCAAGTGATTTATTCAACTGACAAAAACTGCAGTGGTTGTCCTATTTGAGGACATCAGTTTGGACTGTTACAAGTCCTCTAACAACTATGGAAAAGTCTCATACCCATACACAAGCCCCTTATTTCTAGTAGAAGAGAAAGGGACCACCACTAGATACCACCTGCAGAACTTCCCAGAGTCTGTGTGACTTGTCCACTAACTTCTGGAATAAAACTGTCCTGTAGCTTTCTGGTATATTAATTCTTCTGAAGACCATGCTAGTGAGCAGTGGAGAGTAATCAAACTGAGAAACCAAATCCTGCTGTCCATCCTAGCACAGCTTCTTACTCCTAGCATTGCCCAGTCTATCATTTCTATCCTTTTGGAATAGATGATCTCCAGAGGTCCCTTCCAATCCCCCCCTTTCTATGATTTCTGCCATGACTTACAATTAAAGAGAAGGACAATTTAATTTATATCTAACCCATTTTTATGGTGATGTCATGCTGGAATTAGAACACCTTGCAACAAAGTGCTTATCTTCTAGAGTTGCCCTTTAGCTCCCCACCCAAACACACGTTATAGTTTAATTCAGGAATTTGCACTAGAGGGTACAGATCTAGTTCTGAGGACAAGACATGGCATGTGAGGACAAAAAAAGGATGATTCTCTCACATTAAAGCTGTCACAGAGCATGACTAGGCAGTCTGGCCAGTTTGGTTTGTGCTTGCCAGCACAATTCTGCCTTTGAAGCAAAGGGCCAAGACAAAGTGGCATCAGCAGATAAATACATTGTGCCATGTCAGAGTCCTGAGCTGAACATCTCCATCCACATTTCACTTGCCCTCAAGTGTTGCTACAGCCCCTTCATTGAGTAAAAACTTCCCAAGACCACAGGATCTGGAAGAAAAATTTGTACAGTAGGAGACAATTTCCTCATTGAAGATTAGTTTTGCAGTTGCAAACCCCAAAAATACACGAGCACATGTAATGCATCAGCCCAAGCGTCATGGGTTACGGTTTCACTGTATGTGCAGCTCTGTACCCCCCATGTGAAGTCAGAATGTGGTATAAGGCCTTAAAGACAAACTACAAAACAGGTCTCACTTGGCAGAAAAGCCAAATGTACTCCCTTTTCCCTGGAAGAGTCAGTTTGTGGAATAAAGTTTGGCTTCTAATACCTCACACCCTACCTCCCCTGTCCCCCTCCACGCAGACACACGGGGATTACCTTACCTGAGAGCTGCCACTGAAGCCTGGGGGCTGGCTGTACTCCGTGGAGTCAATAATGCTACTGCAAAATCAAGAGACACACTCTGCTTAAATCACTCTACAACCATCCTCCAGCATTTTTAACCTGTTTGCTATGCCCCCACCCACTCATTTTACATCTTTCAGCACACTTGCCTTTGAAGTCCATTTTCCAGACAGAAAACACAAGGCTGGTTTTTATCTGGAGTTCTGAGAAGGATTTATTTTTTTTTTAATACAGGGATTTCCTGGAGCAGAATTGTCTCACACTCTCCTGTGCCACGCAATTTCTAATTGGAACCAAAGAGCACAGATTTCATATGAAATACGCAGGGTAAGACACTGACAAGAACATGGTACCACTGGTTTTTCCAGAAAAAAGTTTAATGCCATGGCATTTGAAACAGCACAGAGAAGAGCTAGAGAAGCCAGGTAATACACCAGGCATCTGTGAAGAGATATGAAACAATGTGAGCAATGACATGCAGAAATAAGCAAANGCATTTGTGAAGGGATATGTGAAGAGGTAAGAAATAACATGAGGAATTAAGCAAACAAATAAGCAAAAAAAAAAACCCTGTTGGAGAGCAGTGTAGGTGAAAGGGACCTGGGGGTCCTGGTGGACAGCTGGATGACCATGAGCCAGCAGTGTGCTCTTGTGGCCAAGAGGGCCAACAGCATCCTGGGGTGGATCAGCAGCAGGGTGGTTAGCAGATCAGGAGAGGTTCTTCTCCCCCTCTACTCTGCACTGGTGAGACCACATCTGGAGTATCGTGTCCAGTTGTGGGCCCCTCTGTTCAAGAGGGATGTGGAGCTGCTGGAGGGAGTCCAGCAACTAGGATGATGGAGCCATCTCCCTTAGGAGCAAAGGCTGAGGGAGCTGGGTCTCTTTAGCTTGTAGAAGAAGAGATTGAGGGGTGACCTATAGAATCATAAGGGATTGGAAGGGACCAATGACTGGAGGAAAATGTCTGGAGGAAATGACTGGAGGAAAAGTCTGATGATGATACTGAAAGATCGTCTAGTCCAATCCCCCTGCCAGAGCAGGCTCACCTGACTGGAGAAGCCATGGAATCAGACCTCATTAATGGCTATAAATATTTGAAGGGTGGGTGTCTGGAAGATGGAGCCAGGCTCTTCTCAATGTCATCTAGTGACAGGATGAGAGGCAGTGGGTTCTGCTGGAACACAGGAGATTCCACATCAATATGAGAAGGAACTTCTTCCCAGTGAGGGTGACGGAGCACTGGAACAGGCTGCCCAGGGTGGTTGTGGAGGCTCCTTCACTGGAGACGTTTAAGACCCACCTGGATGTGTTCCTGTGTGACTTGGTCTAGGTGATCCTGCTGTGGCAGGGGGATTGGATTAAATGATCTTTCAAGGTCCCTTCCAATCCCTAACGATTCTATGATTACATGAAGATCTAATACTGACAGACAGAACTGCTACATGTTATCTATCATCACAGAATCACAGAATTATTTGGGCTGAAAAAGACCTCTGAGATCATCTAGCCCAGCCTATGACAGAACATCATCAGTCACCTAGATGATGGCTGTCCTTAAACACCTCCAGGGATGAGAACTGCACCACATCCCTGGACAATTCATTCCAGTGTGTGATCACCCTTTCCATGTGGGAGGGCTTCCTAACATCCAACCTAATCCTCCCCTGGCAGAGCTTCAGGCCCTGTCACTAGTTGCCTGGGAGCAGAGCCTGACCCCTACCCGTCTACAAACTCCCTTCAGGGAGTTGCAGACAGGGAGAAGGTTCCCCTGAGTCTCCTCTTCTCCAGGCTAAACCACCCCAGCTCCCACAGACTCTCCTCAGCAGACTTCCCTTCCAGTCCCTTCATCAGTCTCATTGTTTCTCTGGACCAGCTCCATGCCCCTCAAACTCTTGAGGGCCCAGAACTGTCTCCAGTACCCACAGGGAGGTCTCACCAGTGCCCAGTACAGGGGCCGAATTACATCTGTAGTGCTGCTGGCCACACTGTTGCTGATACAAGCCAGGATGCTATTGGCTTTCATGCCATCTGGGCACCCTGCTGGCTGCTGTTCAGCCAGTTGTCAACCAGTACTACCCAGCCCCTCTCTGCCAGGCTGTTCTCCAGCCACTCATCCCCCAGTCTGTAGCTGCAGGGGGTTCTTGTGGCCAAAATGTAGGACCCTGCACTTGGCTCTGTCTGTTGGCCTTTGGCCTCTGCCTGTTGACCCAGCCTGTCCAGATGTCTCTGCAGCAACTTCCCCTCCTGCAGATCAACACTCCTCCCAGCTTGGTGTCATCATCTCTCAATTCACTGTTTTCTAAACATACATATGAGAACTCAGGAGATTTAACTGCCCTTAAACACCTTGAGTGATGGGGACTGTCCTTAAAAACACCTCCAGAGCGTTTAAGAGAAATACAGACAGGAGGAGAAGAGAGGTGGTTGTGTTCTTGCACGTGGGACCAAATATTTAGTGGTCACAAAGAAAGAAAACTCCCTGGGTTTGTTCTTAGTCTTATTGGATGATCTCAGATTTAAGCACTACTTAAAGCTGATGTTCTCTCTGAAGAGCTGCCAGCACACTCCTATGGGTCCTGGTTCTACCTACTGATGTTTACGTAAGAGCTACAGAACCGATGGAGACTCCATGTTCTTGGCCATAAACCAAGTGCTTTGGCTGAAATGCCACAGAGGCTCCTGTAAGTCTAGAAGGATGACAGTGCTACTAGCGCTTAAATATTTCTCTGGATGTTTTAAAGCCTCCCTGGAGGCAAAATGTAGTAGAAACAGATGATGAGTGATGATTTGAAAGTCTCATTAGCGGTTAACTTGTAGATGAGATTGATTGGGATTCTGTTACAGGCAAGAAAAGAGCCGCAAACCAAGAAAATCTGAGGGCTAAAAATCATTATTTGTTGTGAGTTACTGCAAGGGTGAAAGCAGCAGAGATGTTTCAGGCATGGTCAAGGATGGCAAACTTCAAATTAGAATGTGGCCAACGTGAAATAACGGAACACGTACAGTACAGCAGATGCTGCCAGGAACAGCAGGACTAAGACGCTCAACTGGAAAGTGATGAAGAAAGGTTTTGCTATGAGACAGGTACAGCAGCAATTAAAAGCAAAAAACACAGACTTAGAGTGTCTGGTTGCGTTTTGCTGCAGGTTGTCTGCTGATGTAAAGCCTTCAGGAGCACAGACGTCATCTCCCTAACCAGAATACAAATTCAGTCGGTTCTTTGTAGTGCCTGCAGCTCAGTTAACCAGCAGGTGCCTGAATGTTTTCTCTTTGGAAAATAGGTCATAAGTAACCACAAAAAAAAAAAATTAAAAAAAATAAATCACTGAATTTCCCTCCAAGTTCTTTTACAAAAAGCTGCAACACCAAGTTTCATTAGGAAATTCAGCTCAAAACCTGGAATAGCTGCAAAAATGCAGCAACCCACAAACTTTAAACCCATTTGTTATAGCCTTACAGGGGTGGGAGGGGGATAATTAGAGTAAATGGAGGGGAAGTGGATCAGGACTTGGATAACTGAATCAGTTACCAGGCAACTCATTTTTAGATCAGAATCTTTCCTAAAACTTCAATTAGAACAACAGTTGGGTACTGCCTGAATACACAGCTATGGGGAAGTTATTTCCACCCCCTGCTTACACCACTTACTGGTAGCAAAAATAAGCCACATGCCATTTCAGGAAAACCCTCCCCAGAACTCTCATTCTTCCCCTCTTGTGCTCTATCAGCACTTGGCAGGGCTGTAAACAAGTGCTGTGCCATTACCCAATTACAAGTTTCATCATACCCTGCACAAGCACAAGAGAACACATGTTTGTCAGAGCTGAAAACGCACTGAACACAATAACCAAACTCCAGTTCCTCGCAAAAAAACTTGAGAAGGAAGATGGAGGGGCATAGTAATGCCATATTTTGAAGATGTTAAGAGCATGAAGGGGGAAAAAGCTGCAAATAATAAAAGAAACAGGGAATTAATGAAGCAAGTCTGTGATTTAGAGGACAGAGATGAATAAGGGTGAGTCACTGGAGACCAGATAAAACCTTTTTTCAAAGAACTCTATTTTCTTGAACTTAAAATTCAAAGGCTAAAGAGATTTTCTTCATCTCAGCATGGGGCTGTGATAACCTTGTGCTATTTATAAGGCACATTAGTAAAATTTTATACAATTATATTTCATTAGCAGGGTGTTAAGCATGTTAACAAGTTACATTCCCATTTAAAGATACGATTTTGGCTCACTGATGAGTTAAAATGCTATTAAACTTGCCAAGACTTTTGAACTTGGAAATGAAATAATCTCCAGCTACACTTGTATTTTGTTCATAGACATTCACAGCATCTCTAGAACACAAGGATTGACCCTAGGACATGAATTAAATAAGCATTAAGGAGTAAGAAATTCTCAATAGACTAAAACCAGTGTACATCTCGCAGTAGATTTCCCTCCTCTCCACCCAAGCCTTTCACTGTGTCTTAGGCTTAAAATGTTATCCCAGCTTTCAGCAGAAGTAAGGTGTTCAGGAGCTTGTCTCAAGTCACACAGACATACATCTACTCATAAGTACAACCTTCTCATAAGAAGGTTTCGTGGCTGAAGGTGTTTGAGATGTATCAGAAGGAGCCTGGCCAGAGCTCGGGTGCTCACCCACCAAAGCTGGGCTATGAGGCAAACAATGCATTTGCTCTAACAGCCAGTAACTTGAAAACTAGTATCTCATCAGCTTCACAAAACTGCTTCTTGGCAAAACAGCCACAACCCACTTCAAGAGAACACATCTGCGCCCCAAAAGTTAGCCAAGAGCAGAGTAACAAACACCATTCTCATCCTGCTTGGCCATATTCCTGCCCTCTCCATCAGGGCCAGCCAGAGATTCATAGAAATATGAGATTCTGGTCCTGGTGTCCACACAGGGCATCTTGGTAAGAAATCCCAGCTGGTATTGCCAGGCTTCTCATCATAGCACTGTAAGTTAGCCTCTGCAGGGGAAGAAGCTAAATCATTTTCTGACTTACTTCTGGGCTGTTAGGTTTAGAGCTGCTAGTTGCAGAAAAGGTATCAGTTATAGTTGGCTTCTATTTATAATAGAAGCCAACAATCTAGAGAACTCTGCTATTAAAAAGATCATCTCTCCTACCTCTTAAGTAATTCAGTGCTGTGAAATCAGAACTTTCCTACAACCAAGACACACTATAAAGACAACAGCACTTCCAACCCTGACGCACACAGCTTGGACACAAGCAGCATTTGCAATTTTATCATCCATAAAACCAGACTAGACCATATTCCAGGCAAAAATTGTCATTTCAAATAGGTTATTAGAAAGGCATTTCATTAAGCCAGGAGAGACAGCAGATAAACAGAACCAATGTGTATTTTAAGCACTGATCCTGTGAGCCTGTATGTTTAGCCATTAGTATTCCTCAGGCTTCCCCACTTGGCATGAATCTCATACCAAATTAACATCTTTCATACACCAAGCAGAAGTACATGTCTGTTACTCCACATCATGGCAAAGGCTTTGGACTCAACTAATTCCTACTACCTTTAAAATCACTAGCTTTCTGTGCATCTAGTTTTAGAGTAGACTCTTCATCCTGCTGCTGACTCAGCTTTTCCTTCACTGCTTTGTTCACGTGACGCTTACACTAATCAAAACCAGGAGAATATCATATGGCAGCTGTGCTGGTGTTTGGGCACAGCACAGAGGACCACACAAGTACAACATGCTATGCACAGCTTGAAATCCAAGTTGTGAGTCACAAGCTCCATACCTGTGTGAAGGTGAGGGAGCCTCAAACTGTGGCACTGTACTGTCCTCGCTGACAGGGGAGTACAAACCGCTCATCTCCTGGAACAGAAAAGCAGGTTATGGCAAAGCTGACATGAATAGCTGGCACTGTTCAATAAATATATGATGTTCACAGTTTTTTTTTTAGTTATTGGCTTGGAAAACCATCTACATTTATTCGACTCTTGCCTAGAAGTCTTTACTGAACTTGGAGAAACATTGATTTTCTTGGCTGGTTTATTTTTGAGTTATCATTCCAATTGGGTTTCAGAAATCCTATGGCTGCAGCACTTTCTGCCTGCAAAATGATAGTTCAAAAAAAAAAAATCAATGGATTTGGTTAATTGTCTCCTTAATCACAGCAGAAACAGCAAGCTGTAACTACATTTTTGAGACATGTGACTCTGGATACAGGCCACAGCAAGAAGAGCCAAGAAAAGCCAGGGCAAAGGTGCCCCAAACTTAACGTATCTGTCAGTCTGGGGCAAGTGCACAAAAGAGAAACTTTCACATGAACTTGGCTTTGCCTCAGTCACTGCTGCATCCCCAGTGTGAGAACAAGCCTTTCATCTGCTCGAGAAACAAAGTGATGCAGGACACTGCAGCTCATTAGGCAGGGGGGCAAAGCATGGTGGGACAGCAACACTGGTGCTTTTCAAACTCCCCCTAGGTGCCCATTAGTTGTTGGGCAGAAAGCAGGGTGTCTGTGACAAGAAAACCCAGGCTCCAGAGGTCAGAACTAAGGTCACTGTCATACAGCAGACACACAGCCCTGCTGAAAACACTGAAGTCTCTGATTAAAGAGTGAGAAAGCAGGGAGCCAGATATTCTTTTGAGGGACCCCACAGCTTTGGGAATAGCTTCTCCTCGATCTGAAAGGCTCAAGGAAATATACTAAGGTGGATTTATGACCCAAGAGCTGAGAAATATTTAGGGAAACAGGCCTGAAAAATGCTGTCATCTACCCTGTTATCATTTGTGTAGCTACTAGCTGAAGGGAAGATCCTGCAGCTGTCAGTGCTATTTATGTTTTGGTAATTCATCAGCATGTGTATAAATTTTAAGAGTAGAAAACTCCAAAGGCTTTTGGGCAGTGGCTAGGAGCTTGTGCTGACAGCTTGAGACCAGCAGACTCGCAAACTGATTCCCAAGAAGCTTTAAGCAGGGGGCTGTTTTGAGAGGTGTCAGTCTAATGCATCCCTGAAACATCACATCAAACCACTGCAGTGATGAGGAAAGACCAAGGAGGAACCTCAAGGACTCACTAAGGACAGAAGGATTGAGCTGATGCATTTACAAATACTTGGAGAATAATGATTATCAAAACTCTCAGGAGATGCCCATCATTAACGAATTAAGATAATTACATCAGGAGGCATCAGACTGCTTTGTTGAGACATGCAGCACGAGCTGGTTCTGCTCATATCCAGCCCTGGCACTCCAGCTCATAAGACTTCTCCATTTTGAGAGCGACAGGCTGTTAAGATTCAAAGAGCCCGTGCAAATAGCCACATAACTGCAACGAGCAAAAATCCCAAGTTATGATCAATACAGTGGCTGTTGATTTCTAGCAATTACTCTAAAATACTACCACCACAAAGAACGTGAAAGATCCAATTAGCTAAGAGCTGGGTTTCAACAAAGCCCCCTCATACCAACCTGCAGCTTGCACACATCAACTAAATGAACAAATTTAAGTGCATCATCGGTTCATTTTCCCATTACTGACTCCAACACCATAAATTTAACCCAGCAGCCCCACAGCAAGGCAGACAGTTTGATGAAAATGAAAAATTGCCAGAGTCAGGACAATGTCTGGGCACCTCACCTCTACTCGTTTAATATCTTCTTCCAGAACACTTAGCTCCTTCTGGATCTGCTCCAATTGCTGTGGGTAGGAGAATAAGAGACATCTAAATCAATTTGCACTGCACCACCACGATAAACCACCATTTTTTACAGCGAGCAACCTGTGCTATCTTTCCTGGCATGCTGCAGGATTCAGAATTCACTAGGCAGGAAGTTTGTGAGATCAGATTAACCCCCGTGTGTACACAGCCCACAGTCAGGACCAAGCTGTTACTGCCAAACAGTGCAAGAAAGGGCATGAGGGACTGTGGTATCAGCAACTCACGTCATCCAAAGTGACACTGCTATGATAATCACATCTTTCACGCAAGGAGTTTGTAGCTACTTTACAAGCATTGAGTATGATTAGAAAAAAACCACCATCAAAGACACAGGATCTCAGAATCTCTTTGGTTGGAAGAGATCTTTAAAAATCATAAAATCCAACCCTGTTGAACCCAGCGCTGCTAGGTCACCCCTAAACTGATCATTTCAGCCTTCAAAAAAAACCACAGAATATTTTGCTGAGAGGTATATTAAAGATACATCTCTTGCCACAAGCTGTCCTGCCATGGGTTAACTTAAACTTCCTGATAAAACTTCTGGATTAACAAAAAAAACAACAACCCACAAATCTGTAACAACCAATCTCCCCTATGAGGACAGGCTACGTGAGTTAGGGTTGTTCAGCCCGGAGAAGGGGAGGCTCTGAAGTGATCTTCAACCACCTTTCCATTATCTGAGCTAGTCAAGGGCTTTTGACACAGGTGCATAGCAAGAGGACAAGGGGAAAGGGTTGCAGACTTGAAGAGGGAAGATTGAAGTTGGACATGAGGAAGAAATTGTTTCCTGTAAGAGTGGTGAGATGCTGCAACAGGTTGCCCAAGGAAGTTGTGGCTGCTCCATCCCTGGAAGTGTTCAAGGCCATACTGGATGAGACCCTGAGCAACCTGATCTAGTGAAGGTGTCCTTGCCTCTGCAGGGAGGGCTGGAACTTCATGATCTTTAAGGTCCCTTAGAACCCTGGCCGTTCTATGATTCTGTGACCATGGAGAGATTTAGTCCTGGCCCCAAGCAAGTGCCATGTGGCATTTCTTTCAAAAATGTGGTACTTTGGTTTACATCATGAACTCTGGTTATTTTGAGGGCCATCCTTGAAAGGGTCTGAAGGAGACTCAGATTCCCACCCTCACTCAGTGGCCAGATGCTATCACAACACCCACAGAGCCCATACCCAGCCTTGCTAAACTCAAACACAGACTTGTCTGGGTGAGAGCTCCAAGTATGGAGCTAAAGCAGACCAAACTCAGCTCCAGTTCAAATCTAATTCACGAAGAAGCACAAGTCTAATGAATCCATGGAAGGTCACCTGACTCTCCTCAGCTCACAGTAAAATTCTAGAGGTAGCTACTACTACCATGGCTTGTGACCAGAAGCTGTTACTAAGTGGGTAAGTCGACTGAAAATGCATCATTTTTGCCTTTACCAAGGAATACCAAAAATCACCCAAATCCTAAGTTTCTGGTATTGTAAGACCTACTCATTTTAGCGTGACACATCCAAGAACATTTGGCAAGTTGCTCCCAAAAATTTTCCTACCTGAGCACTTAAGCATGATCCTTTAAGTGGCAGAAAGCTTTGCTTAAACAGAAATGCTCACCACTTAAACCCCTACTATTGATCAGCACCTCAAATGTTTGCATGCTCTGCATTAGATAATGCAGCATTTTAACTTTGTCTATGATTAATAAAAAAAAAGCTGTCCTTGAAGACAGGAGAAGACTGCTGGTTCCACACCAATTTTTAACATGGCTTCTCCTCAGAATGAGATGACACTGTATTTATATCCTAATCTTGCTACTCCAGAGGTTTTGGTTTATATTTAATTTGAGTCACAGAGAGCTCAAGCCTGATGATTTAAAACTCAGCTGCCACAGATAATTTACAAACCACTACGCCATAGCAGATAATTCCATTTTCACTTGCAAAAACCTACAGCAAGAATTGCAGGTGTTGCTGTAGTTCCAAGATGAGGAGTGAAGTTAAGTGACGCCTGCACAGCTTGAGCACTGCCTGTGCTCAGCTCTAGCAGACAAATCCCATTTGAAAAGAAGTTACACAAACACTCAGAAGTTCTGAAATTATGGCAAGGAACCCAGCTACTTTTATCAGGCAATTTCTATTAAGTATTGCACAGAGTCAATCTGCTGGAGGGGAGGAAGATGCTGCAGAGAGATCTGGACAGGCTGGGTCAACAGGCAGCTGCCAAAGGGATGAGGTTTAACAGGCGCAAGTGCATGGGCCTACACTTTGGCCACTAGAACCTCCCGCAACTACAGACTGGGGGATGAGTGGCTGGAGAGCAGCCTGGCACAGAGGGACCTGGCAGTACTGGTTTGACAACTGGCTGAACAGGAGCCAGCAGGGTGCTCAGGCAGTACAAAAGGCAAATGGCATCCTGGCTTGTATCAGCAATAGTGTGGCCAGCAGGACTAGGGATGTCATTCTTCCTCTGTACTGGGCACTAGCAAGGCCTCCCCATGAGTACTGAGGCATGTTCTGGGCCCCTCACTGCAAAAAAGAGACTGAGGAACTGGAGCAGGTCCAGAGGAGTGAAGAGGCTGGGGAAGGGACTGGACAGAAAATCTGACCAGGAGAGGCTGAGGGAGCTGGGGGTGTTTAGCCTAGAGGAGACTCAGGAGGAACCTCTTCCCTCTCTACAACTCCCTGAAGGGAGGTTGTAGACAGGTAGGGGTTCAGCCTCTTCTCCCAGGCAACTAGCAACAGGACAGCAGGGCAGGGCCTGAAGGTGTCAGGGGAGGGTTACATTGGGTGTTCAGAAGCACTTCCTCACAAAAAAGGGGATCAAACAATGGAATGGACTGTCCAGGGAGGCTGTGGTGTCCCCACCCCTGGAGGTGCTTGAGTAAAGACTGGACATGCCACTTAGCATCCTAGTTGGACCATTGCGATGTCGGGTCATGGGCTGGGCTTGATGATCTTGGAGGTCTTTTCCAGCTTTGATAATTCTGTGAGCCAAAAGCATCTGATCTGACACAATTCACGAATTCTTCCTTCTAGTTACACTAAAGCAGGCAGTTTGTACCTCTCATAAATCTCCCCAATGGTAGAAGGTCTGAATACTAGGCAGGTGTGTCCCATCCTTATATTAAGGAGGTTCCTCTCATATGGTCAGAAGCAAATGAGTTACTGGTGTCCTTGTGAGCATTTTTTTTAGTAGGCTAAAAAATGTTTTGTGATTTGGCTTTAATCTATCAGTCCATGCTCATTCCAATTAAACTTTGAAAAATGAGACTGCTGATTTATAATTGCCAGCTACCGAGGGACATTTAAGGAAAGTTAAATGAATTACAAGTCCTTGCAACAGATCCAGACTTATGGGCCCTTAATCTGGTTTTCACAATGGTGGGTAGAGAAAACCAGCCAAGTCCCATCCCAATGATGGACAGAATCCCACAGACCAGGTCAGCAAAATCTGCAATAAGTAGGCATGCTTCATCCTGGTCCCATGTTGCAGAAACACATCCAAAAGAAAGACAATGACGAGAAAGATAGTTGAATCACTGTCCCTGAATGTGTTTAAAAATCATTTGGATGTGGTGCTAAGTGATATGGTTTAGTAGTAAACTCTGTAGAGAAGCATTACTGGTTGGATTTGATCATCTCAAGGGTCTTGTGCAACCTGAATTATTGTACAGTTCTAGGATCTCTAGAAGAGAAGTTTGAGACAAGTTAGGAAGCCTCCACACAAGCCCTTGTATCATTCTGTTTTAAGTTGCCTTTCAGAGCTGAATTAACAGAATCACAAAACATTAGGGATTGAAAGGGACCTCAAAAGATCTAGTCCAATCCCCCTGCCAGAGCAGGACCACCTAGACCAAGTCACACTGGAACATATCCAGGCAAGTTTTAAATGTCTCCAGATCTCTAGGTTGAGCTAAAAGCTATCATAGGTACCTATGCAAAGAATTCTTCAAAGACAACTCTCAGCATTGTAAGCTGTGAGTAAAGAGAAATCTCCCAGTTTAAGATGCAGACGCTTCACTAACTTACTGAGCTTCCCATCACACTCTCAGGTGGAAATAGTGACACAAGATGAATAATCAGGTCTCACTCCGTTGGATTCTAGCTGGCTACCTACTAAGAAGTGTGGCTGTGCCAAGGGTTCATCCTTGGTTTCCTGTTTTTCCTGGAGTGAGGGCCCCTCAGGAGACTGACTTCATCCTTTGTCAGCACAGGCAAGTGGTGCTAACTGGGTCTCCTGGGGCCAGTTAAATGTTTGCAAAAAACCAAAAGCTCAGTACAGTGCCACAGGGACAGCCTAGAAAAAGACAACCTAGAAAGACACATGAAGGAAGGAGTCAGATGCGCCCTTGACCAAGGGTTTAATTCTACAACAAGTACAAGGCAGACACAGCAAAAGCTATTTTCTACAGAAATAGGTTGAAATCACCAACACTATTCCATTGAGTGGCTTAAACAGAGCATCTGGAGTCACACTTCTGAAAGCCCAAGTCACAGTACGTTCCATCACACACTTTTAAGGCACTGGTCCCAGGCCCTCAGGCATTCATCACAATACAAACCACAGATGAAGACAAAACAGATGAGGCTGTTACCAGAGGGAGCATCTTTTTTCCCCAGACACCCACATGCAGTGCACAGACTAGAACAGGGTAAGTAGTATCTGTCCAGCTCAGGAGGATAAATCTGGTTGTCTCTGTATGTAATCCCTTATTCCATCCAACACGATCTCTTCCTACTTCTTGATCTTTTATCATCTACTGCTCTAACAAACTGGACTGTGAAGCATCATCAGCTGAACCTCTCCTACAGGTACCCAAGGAAATTAATTTCTTCCCACAGAACTCAGTACCTCAAGAACAATTCCACAGTGAATAGGATTGATTTATGTCTGGAAACCAGCTGGAAGTCTTGTCTGTCTCAGGGCTTTCCTCCCATTACTGCTGTGGATACAAACCCTCTAACAACATACAAGACAACTACAGCAAGGAAGTATTCTTCAGAAATTAGAGATATTATTACCCTTTTAAACTAATTGCAAACCTCACTTATTTTGATGTAACACTTCACTGTTCCACTCTTTGCACAAGTGGACAACGGCACTTTGTTCCAAAGCGTCTTTTGGAACAAAGACAAGAACACCTGAGCCTCCACAAGCTACTTCCATTGGTGAAACATGGCAGGGAGGTTGTGGAGTCTCCTCCTCTGGAGAGATTTAAAACCTGCCTGGTCACGTTCCTGTGCGACTTGGTCTAGGTGATCCTGCTCTGGCAGGGGGATTGGACTAGATGGTCTCTCGAGGTCCCTTCCAATCCCTAATCACAGAACATTAGTGATTAGATGATCTCTTGAGGTCCCTTCCAGTGTTCTGTGATTCAAGCCTTTTAGACATCTGAGCAGTCCATCTGCAACATGTTTACCTGCAGGAATATTTCTCTCCATTCAATCCTTCCTCCAAATGGTAAATGCTTCCTCTTAACTGGGGAAGAGCTAACAGGAAAGTCTGACAACATCTTGGTTGAGTTAACAACACAGAATCCCTAAGGGTAAAAGGAAGCAGATGCCTGGATGATCAAAAACATTTCACATCTTGAATCTTCCTCTGTCCCATTTGGATCACAAGGGTAATACTTTGAAGCTTACCTAAAGGACCTGCTAGAAGAGCACCACAAAGAAGAGGAATCGAGCAGTGACAAAGCTGCCTGAACACTTAGCATCATTACACCACTGCAGATGGCTATTTAACTGCTGGTACAAGGTGGTCTCCTCTGCTTTTTTGGGAAGACATCTGCAGTGCAGTGAGGAGAGTCAGCTACTACATACTTGTGTCTGTATGACCATCCCCAGCTTGCTGCCTGCATCCCAGGCTTACTATCACTGCAGTCAGAGCTCACATTTTCTCACTGAGCACCTTAGAAATGCAAACAGATTTAAAATGCCAGTTATTGAAGTGCAGAGGGTAGGACAGATGTTACTAGAGCTATAAATTCACCACAGGAGCTGTGGAATGTAATCAAGACTATATGACAACCTAAGAGCATGACCGATTTCCAGTTGGGTCACCTCCTCTTGCTTACTCATTAGTCCATTCACGTGTGTATGCACAGAACACTAAGACCTGACAGATGAAGTGATTAACACAAGGTAATGACATCCCTGAAGAATTCATGCTTATAATTCCCTGCAATTATCCCACAATAACTAATGATTCCTCTTATTTTTAGCATTTAACATGCTCATGATATGGAGTAAGTGAAGACAGCTGGGTAGACACACGTATCTGAGGCTGAAAAGAATGGTGATGATACTGAAATGCTGAGCAGGTGACTGAGTGCCACCAATCTGAGATGTTTTGGAGTTACTTCTCTGTCCCAGAGTATTTATCAGCTAAAAACGGTCCCTGTGCATTAGCAGTTGTGAAAGATACCATGTCTAAGACACAAGATACTTAATGTGACATTATTAGAAAGAAAAAACCTACAAAAATAATGAGGTGACAACTGCCAAGAGAAGCTCGAGTGCACCTACAAAATACCCCCTGGATGTTGGGGAACTTAATTTGTGATACTGTTAAACTTAGTGGTCTCCTTCAGTCAGCCATAGTACTGCTTCACAGGAACCACAAACACCATTCATCAGGTGGCTGAGCTAACATCATCTCAGGACAAGTTATGCCTTGTGATATATATGATATCTGACTTCATTTGGTAACAGTTCCAGTCCTGACAGGACAACTGGTAAGGCTCTTTGTACAGTGAACATAAAACTGGGGAGAGTTCTTTGTACTGACTGATGTTATCAGCTCTCACCAAGTGTTCAAGATGAAAGAACACAGGATCATTTAAAAGCCAGCAAAGTTAAATTTGCTGAAGTATTTATGCAGCACAGCCAACGGCATCAGAACTCCAGCATGAAAACAGGGATTTTTAACAGGCACAGCTTGCTGCATTTGCTTTTCCTTGAAAGCAGGAATAAGAAAAGTCAACTATTTCATTATTAAACTTGACCTTCTGGACTCTTTGGGTTCTTGGTTTCAACAGCAGGGACTGCTGGATCAAAACCAGTGGAGAATGTGCAACCAATTACTTGTGCACACCGTAGAAAGGCTCACGGCCATGCTGTTTGCCTTAGAGGCAACTAGCTACTGGGGCTGATTGACACACTTCTCTCCAAAACTATCTGTTGTTTTGTTGAAAAAGTGTTTTCAAGCTTTAGCCATTTGGTTTTGATCTTTTTGAAATTCAGAAATACTTTTTTCCTACTACTACTGCCAAGGATTTGAGGTTAGGTGTTTTGCCACACATCAAAAAGAAAACAATATATAAACTTAAAAGGACTAGCAAATACCTTTGTGCAGAAAAACACAGTAAACTTTATCTCAAACAACCAACGTCTTGGAAAGTGACAAACACATCAAAACTGGAGTTCTAACAGAAACTTCTGCAGGTGCTGAACTCCACATTTATCTTCCAGACAAATTATAAGAGTGCAAGAAGGAAGCATTTGTCACAATACCTTATGGCAATATTCTAAATTCTTAAGTACAAACCCATAAAAACAGAAGTTTCTTCCAGCTATAAAACCTCTCCAATAAGCTCAGAAGCGACCATTTTGTGAAACAAAAACAAACCCAAATCCCAAAACCTGAGTTGTAGGCAAGAAGGGTTATTTTATAAAGAACTTCATGTTACAGCTAAAGCTTATGGAGGGAAATGTCAATTTCTCTGCAGTCACCCTTGGCACAGCCAAGTATGAAGCAGGAATGGAAAAGGTAGTGTTGGTCCCTCCTAGGAAGGACATGTCAACTACTTTATGGACATAACATGATTGCTGAAGACAAGTTTTTGATACCTTTACAATGCCATCATACTGACTAGTCTGTATTTTCCATGCTTCTACCCACTGGCTCTCATCTCCTTCAGCTTTTCAAGTAAAAAGAAAGGTGGTTAGCAGCATCTGACAAGCTCTTATTTCCCCTCAAAATACACGGCGAGGCCAGACACTAACTACTATGGCAAGGAGAGAAGTGACAGGCCTGCACAAAAGTCTTTTGAAAGGTAACAGCCTGCACTTCACATTGGAATTTAATAGGGGCAAGAAATCAGAGGAAGTCTGAGCTGCAGAGGGATCACATAAGCAGGCAGAGAGAGGATCTGCAATGAGTTGTGTCCCAACAGGCTCCAGGATGTTTCTGAGAATCATAGAACATTAGGGATTGAAAGGGACCTGAAAAGAGCTAGTCCAATCCCCCACCACAGCAGGAACCCCTAGACCAAGTTGCAAAGGAATATACACAGGAGGGTTTTAAACATCTCCAGAGAAGGAGACTCCACAATCCCCCTGGGCAGCCTGTTCCAGTGCTCTGTCACTCTCACTGTGAAGAAGTTCCTTCTCTTTATGAGGAGCCTCCTATGCTCCAGCTTAC
Organism: Rhinopomastus cyanomelas; assembly: GCA_013400115.1. Classification (NCBI taxonomy): domain Eukaryota; kingdom Metazoa; phylum Chordata; class Aves; order Bucerotiformes; family Rhinopomastidae; genus Rhinopomastus; species Rhinopomastus cyanomelas. The sequence goes on from VXBP01010097.1 coordinate 629,990, forward strand.
ACCCAAGAGATGCTCTCCTTGTACTTTATCACTAAAGCCAAAAGTGATAAAGGAGTGGGAAACATTAACCAAGTGCTGGAAATCAGTCAGTGGTGGAACACGCACACGTGCTGTTAGTTCCTTTCCTTTACCCTTACTAGTTATGGTCTGAAGGGCATGGACCACTATGGAAGGGTGGGCAGACTCTAAGCAACTTGGTTGGCTCCATAACCAGACCCTCTGTCCACTCTGGATTATGATAAATCTCGTTAGGTCAGTCCCAAGCCATTAAAAACCCCACACTGTGATTATGGAACTCTCTCACATTCCTCAGACACTATTTCTTAAGAAAGAGCACAGAATATTTATAACACAGCATTAGTCATGACATTTGATAACTAGAGGAGAAAGAGTGACAATTCCACTCCTCCTCCATTTTTCAGTTTTTCCATCATAGAAAAAGTTGATTCAAGAATGTTATGTAAATTTACAGCAAGGAATCCCTATCTCACCTTTTTGTCTCACACTGGTGAAATAGTGGGAAGTGATTAAATATTGAAGCTGTCGCATGTAAAGAGATTAATTTTCCTTAACACTCGTGTGGCCTCTGCCTCAGATTTCCCCAAATGCACCTCATGTTTCCTTTGTGGAGATAATGCCAGGCTAACACATTGCTTAAAGATAAATGAACTGCTGCGACACCTCACCCACTGAAAGCCAGAGCAAGTTACCTCTCGCTTGTTCCTCCTGGCAACTTTGAGAAATTCCATAAGGATCTGCAACTGGGCAGCATGGGATTCCTGCAATATACAAAACAAGCAAGTATTAACTGCCATCCACACCAAGAGAAACAAACACTAACGCTACACACAGTAATCCACAGAAACAGCTTTGACTCAGAAGTGTTTATCAAAGCAGCTTTAAAAACGGCAGTTTAACTTTGCCTCCCAGATTTTAAGGTTTTGTTTGTCTCATGCCAAGTTTTCACCTGAAGGCAGAAATTCTTGTAACAGCTTTTTTGTGTGTAACTAGAAGCATACTGATAAATCTAAATGATACACAGATCATTAGGACCTCCAGGAGTCATCAAGTCCAGCCCCTCTGCTCAACTAGGCTCATAAAACCTAAGACCGGTTACACATAAATGGATCTAGATGGGTCTTAAAAGTCTCCAGAGAAGGAGACTCCACAGCCTCCCTGGGTAGTCCATTCCAGTGCTCTGTAACTCCTCCAGTAAAGAAATTTTTCTCATATTAAGATGGAACCTGTTGTTCTCCAACTGACATCCATTGCCTCTTGTCTTGTCACAGGTGAAAGAGAGACAAGTGAAAAAGATTGCCTCTTCTTGACACCCAGCCGTCATGGATTTATAGACAGTGATCAAGCCCCCCTCATAAACTTCTCCAAAAGATGAAAAGTTCCAAATCTCTCAATCTCTCCTCATTAGGCAGGTGCTCCAGTCCTCTATCACCTTTGTGGTCCTCTGCTGAACTCTCTCAGTCAAGTCTCTATCCCTGGTGAACTGGGGTGGTGAGATGCTGGAACAGGTTTCCCAAGGAAGTTGTGGCTGCCCCATGCCTGGAAATGTGTAAGGCCATGCTGGATGGGGCCCTGAGCAACCTGTTCTAGTGAAGGTGTCCTTGTGTGTGCAGGGGGCTTGGAATTAGATTGTCTTGAAGGTCCCTTCCAACTCTGGCCATTCTATGACTGGGAGAAGTCACTGCTGAGGATTTCTCCACAATGAAGAGAATAAAGCCACCGGTGAAAGTAAACTAGGTACCAATCACTTAGTCCTTTCAGATTCATCTCAAACAATAAAAAAGGCCTCAAGGAAAAAAAAAGAGGTTCTCCTCTGCAGTTAGAAACAAACAAGTTCCCAGCTCATTACACAGCCCTGCCAGCAGCAACACCACAAGCACCTTACAGGCATCACAGCTGAAATGTCAGTCTGCTACAAAGGTCCGTGAGGTTGTTCACCTTAACAGCTAAGCACAAGCAAAAAATTCTGAAGCAATGTATTGAGCAGCAGAACCTTAAAAGAGTTAAAAGCATGAAAAGAAGACACAGCTAACTAGATAGCATTCAGGTAAACAAGAGAAACTTCTTACTGCTTCCAACTGCTTCTTCTTTTGCACCAGCAGCTCCAGCATCAAGTTGACATTGGCCAAGTCAAGATTGTCTTGATCAGTCCCAAACAAATCTTGAATTATCTGCCACCTATGGCCATTCTGGAGAGAGAACAGAAGACGTTGGAGAGACTGAGCTGAAGCCAACCATGGCTCTATCCACACCAGATATTAAAAGCGACACTGCCATATTTCATCCCTTTGTCAAACTTCAAAAGTATTTTCAGGACTCAGAATTCCCAGTTCTCCTACACATACAGGATATGGCTCTTCTGTCCCAGTGAGTAACTGCTTATCTTATTTGGAAGATATTTGTGCTTTATGAGAGTGTGGCTGCTGCTAGGATGAGATTATTTCACAGCCACAATTTTATCTGATTTGCGCACTAGTTCCCGAAAACATGTTTCTGTGGGGAGAAAGAAAAATAACGTGTTTATCCAAGCTTAGCTGGACTGCAGCCATCTGAAATACTGTGAAGTACCAATACCTTCTACATTTTTTAAACAAGCAATAGGTAAAACTCTCCTGCTCCATTCACACTGAAGAAGGTAGTATCAGCTTATTTTTCCTGTTCGCACCTATCACACTAGTGCTCTTAGGAGTATTTTCTAGGAAGTGTGAGAACAGAGAAGCTGAAGCTCATCACAGTGATGTTCTCATTCAACCTGTTAAGAGCTCAGGACTCCTTGGAGCCAGCAGCCTGTTCTTCCATACAGGCTGTTTGCACCTCTTATCAGTAGAAAGTGAAGAAAAGGATATTTTAGCTAAGGAAAAGCTGAATAATGCATTAGTCTAAGACAGTCTTGCATCAAAAAGCTCTGGGAACCAAGAGGAGAGCTGAAAGGTCTTCAGGTCTTCTAGAAACAAAGCTGCATTAAAAACCCCAACCTATAAAAGCTCTCACACTCTAGATCCAGATAGTTATATTTTCAAGATTGAGAAATGTCATCCAGTCTAAACCAGGTATCTTCTCAGAGGTTGTAACGTATTTGTATTGACTAGATTAAGGAACATAAAACAACACCCCAGGGAGTATACAACTTTTAACTTTACACAACACCCAATAGATCCTGTGGAAACCACACAGACATAAAACTGTTAATCTGGAATAACTGGGGAAAAACATGTCATTTTCAACCTACTCCTGCTGGCCACAGTATATCTAATACAAGCCAGAATGCCGTTGGCCGCCTTGGCCACCTGGGCACACTGCTGGCTCATTCATCTTCTTGCAGTTAGAACCCCCAGGTCCCTCTCTGCCAGACAGCTCTCCAGCCACACCTCCCCAAGCCTGTAGTGTTACAGGGGGTTATTGTGGCATGACCTGGCACTGGGCCTTATTGAAGCTCCTGCCATTAACATTGGCCCATTGCTCCAATCTATCCAAGTCTCTCTGAAGAGCCTCCCTACCCTCCTGTAGACGAACACTCCCACTCAACTCCGTGTCATCTGCAAACTCACTAATGATACACACCGTTATCTTTACGGAGATCATCAATAAAGATGTTACACAGAGATGGTCCCAACACCGAGCCCTAAGGCCACCACTTGTGATAGGCTGCCAGCTGGATTCAACTCCATTAACCACCACTCCTTGGGCCTGGCCATTCAACCAGTGTATTATCCAGCAGATTGTGTGCTTGTCCAAGTCATGAGCAGCCAGCTTACCAAGGAGAATTCCACAGTGTCAAGGGCTTTTTAAAAGTCCAGGTAAACAATACTCACAGCCTTTCCCTTGTCCAATAGTTGAGTCATCCTGTCATAGAAGGAGATCAGGTTCATCATGCTTGCCTTTAATAAGCCCATGTTGACTGGGCCTGATCCCCTGATTGTCCTGTATGTGAAGTGCGATGGCACTTGATGTGTTCCATGACCTTCCCTGGTACCGAGGTCAGACTGACAGGTCTATAGTTTCCCTAAAGCATTTCACTGCTGAAAGCTGCAGCGCAGCCCCTAAGTCAGTAACACTTCATTAAAAGTTTCTACCAGACAAAAACAAGGGCTCAATGATTTCCAATTCTACTTTACAGCCTTTCTTCTGAATTACAGAAGCCAAAGAAGGAAAGCAGACATAAGACAAGTATGCAAGTTTCTCTGCTAATACCACATTTGTGTTTGAGCTTAATGCATGAGAGCAGCCAGTGGTGCTGTTCAGGGTTTTCATGAACTGAGAACACAGATCACACCGATTCTGCGACATGAAGCAAGTTTAGAAGGAACCCAGGCAGTTTTATTTGGTGTTAGAGCCAGCACACCAGTACTTGAGTGCATCCTTCTCCCTCTTGTGGTTGTTATTAGCCTTCCTCCCGTTTCTTGCATGTGATCAGACAAGCCCGTGGCACTTTTAATCACCTATTACTCTCACTGTAGCTGTAATTTCCAACGCAGAAAGAAAATTATTACCTCTAAACAAGTGTGATTCCATGGGTGGTTTCCCAGGTTATATTCAATGCATCACAGGACACTTAAGCTGTGCTAACACAGCTTGTCTCCACACATAATGCTGGCAGGAAGAACCAGAGTTAACGAGGTTGAAGGAATCTAGTGCCACTGATATTGCCATTATTTCCTCATAAAGCAAGTTCAGCTCAACAGTACAATTTCTTCTAAATTAAACATCATAATACAACTGCTGCACAAAGCCATTGGATAAATATAAAGTAAGAAAGTTGGAACATACGGTGCTACTCACTGAATGGTCCAATTTGAGTCTCTTCTCCTCAGATCTTTGCTTCTGTTTAAGAATAAGTTCATTGACTAAAAGGCATAAAAGTCAGAAGAGATGGATTTAATTAGCAAAATCAGTATGATTCAGTAGCTTTACTTCAGTTATTAATGTCACAGGAAATCTACCTGTGATTAAACCAGATGACTCCCCCATCTTTTCCTCAGTTTATTCTGAAGTGGTTTTTTAAAGCATATGAATTCTGATCTAGCCACTATTACACAGGTACCCCAGCACACAGCATCAAGATTTGATTTCATACTGCAGTGTACTTCCTCTAATCTCTTCTCCCCATAACTAAGGTTTAAACTCTACTTCCAGTTAGGAACAAGTCTCTGTTTCAGAAACAATCAATGAGGATTTTCGTAGATTTGTCTGCAAGTGTTTTCTGTGTCTCACTTACACAAACACACATCACAGAGACCTTGGTGCAGCAGCCAAAACGGTACAACATGTAATCTAGCCTCATTCCCTTCAGTGCCCATGATTTGTAAACAGGGCATGTTATTGATCAGACTGGCAGCAGTGCAAGAAACAAGAGTAAATAAAGAGATCCCTATCTCCAGCCACTGAAAAACTGCTTTACTTTGCTTTTTTTCATGTGCAAACTGCAGCAACAAATCAGATTCACTTATCACACAGAGCTGCTGGAGGCCTTGGAGTATTAATTTATACTACTAACCACTTCTTTCTTTTAAATAAAACCCACAGTTAACCAAAGGGCTGATGTTTGGATTTTATTTTCAATGCCTAGAAGCTGGTTATTTACAGAATGAATATCTAAGTGCCTGCTTTCCTTAACAACTATGAAGTTTCCCAGGCAAGCAAGCCCAGAGCTCACCTAAGAAGTTGGGATAAAGATGATCTATGTTGTCCACAACATAGTTGCACTTGGGACATCTGTTGTTGTCCTCCAAACTCTGGTGGATACATTTATAGCTGTTTATAAACAAAAGACCCAAGAAACAAAACAAGTGAGCACACATGAACAAAACATAAGCACAAGGTAAATAATATTGACCTTAGATAAGATGTACTTTGTGGTGCCAAGGTCCTACAGCAGAGTCAGTGTTCCAGTATTAACTCACAGCATGTGACAGCAGAAAGACAGCAATGACACCAGTGTTTAAACACTTCACTTTCATTTCCCTGATGACTGTAGCCACATGGATACTTCAGCCACATTCCCATCTCAACTTCATGCCCCCCCCTTCCACAGGCAGAGCCAGACTCTATCTTTCAGAAGAAATTCTTACATATTAGCCAAACGCATAGCAAGTGGCATTAGAAGTTATTATGCCTTTTGGATAACTGAGCAGAGGAAACACCTCCACTTCCCACACTCCATCCCACACTTCCCTCCAGTCCAGCTGCTGTTCTCACCACCAGCTGCTTCAGAGGGACTCTCTGCTGAGCTGTTGCCACATGATGGACAAAGTAACTACAAGACACTTCAGCATCAGGCTTAAGCATCCCACCAAGAACTGAGCTTGATGTCAACTGCCATCACACAAGGGCAGCTGTTCTGGTCTATTAAATAAAGCTATTTGAATGCTGCTGCTCATGCCAGACTCTTTAGATTAAGTGTGTTACCACTGAGGGCACAAAAATAATCTGTTACCTTATCTGTTGTGGGTCAAAGTGTTTCTGAACATTAACTGAACCTACTGATGTAAGAAGAGCCTTATACTACTGAAATACTACTTGTAGGAAGTGGGTGATGTATTTCTAGTTAAGACACACAGATACACATAGATCATTAGGGGTTGGAAAGGACCTCGGGGGGGTCATCAAGTCCAACCCCCCTGCTCGAGCTGAATCATAAAACCTCAAGAATATAATGTACACAGACCATTAAAACATCACAGCTTATCACTTATTCCTTCCCCTAGCTGAGAGGGGTAGCAGGTAGTTCCATACCTGCCCCTTGAGGGTTCTTGTACTTCTCCATGCCTGAAGCATATCCTCTCCAATCTTATAGCAACCATAGCAGAACATCACACAAGCTACTTCAAAGTGTGTATGGTCTGGCACAAAAGCCAGGAGGACCTCCCAGCACCAACGCTCATTCTCACAACCACTCTAGGGCCAGGTCCAGTGGAGGCACCAAACATGAACTGGTCTGACTCTGGGCACTGGATGCTACCGGCAGTTTAGGACCATTTAATTTCTTTGGAGAGGAAATACGGTGACACAATGTTGTCTGGTTTAAGCACCACAACTTTTAGAAATCTAACTAGTGCCCATCATTCACATTTTTACTTCAACCTCCTTCTTCGGTGCTGGGCCAGAAGACAGAAAAGTAACAAAACCTTGGAACTAAAAGGATTTGCAGTAACATCAGTCCCCACAGGTTGTTTTTGCACAACACACAAATCATCTCACCAGAAGCTGTGTCCGCATTTGGTCATGTAGGCTTCTTCAATCATGTCAAAACAGATGGGGCTGAAAGCAAAACAGAAGCAGTAAAAACTGTCACAAAGATGCCTTTTTGTGTTAAAAATGGAAGGGAAGTGTTATTAGTTCAAAGCAGGAATGCACAAGCCTGAGCAATGCTTTCTGTTTGTAAAATGAAAGAGGACACACAAGTGCAGGGGCACCCAAGCAGGACAGAGATCAAAAGGGCAATCAGCAGTCTTTGAACTCAGGATGATGCCACAGTTAAAAACCAGGTATGTGTTTGCTCCTGAAGTTTTCAGTAGCTCCAGACCACCCCACTCAAAGGCAGCCTATGCCTCTAACACATAGGGCTGCACAAGAACTTCTCAACCATCTGTACAGCATGTTAAAACCTGGTTTTAACATGAATGGACATTTGCTGCAACTTCAACATTAGTTTAACCTCCGTTTTTTCAGCCAATAGCTATTTATAATATTAACAAGTGATGCAAAGAAGCATCTGTCCCACCAGTAAGTGGTTGTGAGATGTCTGAAAGGAAAATAGAGGACAAATGAAAGCAAGATGTAACTTCTGTGACTCCTGTGGCTGACCTCCCTAATAACTGGTAAAACAGGTTGCCATATACATCCTTATCTTTAGGCCACAGCCAGCTCATCAGCAAGATGCCATGGCCAGCCCCACGACAATGCTGCACATAACACCACGCCACAAGCTTCACCTGCTTCCAAATCCTCAGAGATCCTTCTCTCACACCAAGCTCACAGCAATCTCAGCTCAGAGAAGCTTGTTTGCTTCAGAAACAGCCTCTCCTCCCACTTTCTGCCAACAAGGCAGTTCCCGCAGAAGGAGCTGTTAATAAACTGTTACCCGCTTTGGAAAAGCACAAATCTGAATCCAGGATCAAAACCCCAGATGAGAGTGATGGAAGAGATGCTTGGCTGAACAAGGGTGGGGAGCACCTCTGTTCCTCCCCTCGTTAACACCCTGCAGAAGTCATCCCCTTTTCCATCACCCATTTTAGAGAACACCACTGTTTCTTGACCCACAAGGCATTTATAAATAGGAAGAAGGAAAGATCTCTATTTTAAAGCCCACCAACATAATACCCCTGTCAATCACCACACCGGGAAACAAGGAAAGAGCTGTTCAGAAAACAAAATTGTCTTATATATTCCCCAAAACACAACATAAAAGCAAGCAATTTGAACAAGAACACAACTCTCTGAACCAACAGAGCCACATCAGAAGTAGCCTCAAAAATAACCTCTCACTTCTGCTCCAACAGATCCTGTTCCGCACATCGTGTGTCTTGAAGAGCACTAGCTTCAGAAGTTCACATTCTTTCTCAGCTAGAGGTATTTTAGTCTGACTATACAGTTTCTTGAAATCAAAAGTTTTACCCATCAGAGGAGGATAATAAGGCAAAGATTAGGCATGTCTGTATTCTATTAGCTGGCCTTTTAAAAGAAAGTCAGACTCAAAGGTTATGCGACTGTCTAAGGCTGGTAAACACCTTTACTCCTTCTAGTCACACCCCAAGGCAGTCACACTCTCTGCATCATGCTAGAGAGACATAGGAGTGCTGATTTGTGTCTAAAAAGGGCAGCAAAGCTGGGGAAGGGGCTGGAGCACAAGTGTTCTGAGGAACATCTGAGGGAACTTGGGAACTGGGGTTGACTACAGAAAAGGAGGCTCAGGAGAGACCACTCTCACCAACTCTCTGCTTTCAGAGTTTGGGACAGGAGTCCTCATCCCTGGAGGTATTTAAACAATGGGTTGACCTTGTGCTTAGGGACATGATTTAGTGGTGACCGGGCAGTGCTGGTAGGACGGACTCTAGGATAATCTTGGAAGTCTCTTCAAACCAAAGAAATCCTGTGATTTTGTGCAAGAAGCTGCTGTTCCCCCAGGGCCAGATGTGGTCCTTCAGCACACTGCTCTAAAAAGCACAGTAACCAACAGGATACAGTGCTCCTCTGACTGCAGTAAAACATCACAAACTAGAGCTAAATAGCCAGATTCTCTCCTACACTACAGTCACCCAAGCCAACTGTTCCCATACTTAATTCTTCTCCATACTGAAGAAGTGTCAGAGCCAAAACAGTTGAGAAAAGAACTATGGGAGCCAGCAAATGTAACCACCCAGTGCCAGGGTCACTGTTAACAGAGCCTGACATTTCTGTTAAGAATCATTTTTCCCCAAATGCTCCCTGCTTTGCAAAGAGAAAGTAAGACTGATGGCTTCTCATGTACTAAAGCCAAGCTGGCTCCAACCATGAATGCTGCTACACACCAGTTGGTTTAAGTTAATCTAAGACAGATGGAAGGTTAAGAAAGGAGCAGAATGGAGACTTGAGACATACTACAGCTTGTAATGCACACCACAACGGGGAGGCACAGGTATGGGGACATCAAGGCTTCCCCACACACAATGGCTCACATTCTCTATTTGTCTCAAGGAGCAGAGCCAGGTAAAAAGGATGGAAATCCCTTCAAGCCCAGACCACACCGATGCCTGTTTGGGGTCACTATGGAATTCCAACACTTTCCAGATCTTCTCCTGCTCCCCATCAAGTAAGACCCATTACCCAGTTTCTCCCTTGTTTGACTCCTCCTTGCCCAAGCAAGAGCAGAAATTGCTTCTCAGAGGAGGCCAGTTAAGCATCACTGCCACTACTGTCTGTTCAACACAGAGCTCCAGTCTGACAACAGACGACAAAATCATCATTATATGGGGTACATGAGCAGCTAGCTCACTGTGTTTTCAGTTTGTGACCTGCAGGGTCAATCCACAGCATACCTTACCAAAGGGGTTTGCCAGATTACAAATGTGTCAACAACTACATTCAGCCCATGTCTGGCACGAACCAAGAACCACCTGATGAAAGAACCAGGGTTAAAACCCCACACACCTGTAAGCACTCAGTTGAGCTAGTTGGATGGACCTGTGTGGGTCAGTGTGCAACATCCCCTCTTCCATACATCTTTACTTGTGCCAGAAGTCATACAGACCTCTGGCATGAAGCAGCCACCACTACAAACAGCAAGATGCCCTCATCTAGGAAGCAAAGCAGTCACTGATTTTACAGAAGTTCAGTTGATTACTAATTGGGAGGACTGGAAAAAACCATAAACAATTACTTTGCTGGACAGAAAAAAATCCTCCAGTCAGATGAATCCCTTTCAGATGCTTTCCAGGCAAGAAGGAGACTACAGGAAGAGCACAAGCCCTACTCTAGAATTTTACAGCCTGCATCAGAACTGCACTGGGGGCAGTTCTGGGCCACTCGCTTCAAGAAATGGAATGGGTCAAGAGGAGCAACAAAGAGGTGAAGGGACTGGAGGGAAAGTCTCATGAGGAGAGGCTGAGGGAGATGGAGTTGTTTAGCCTGGGGAGAGAGACTCTTGGGGGGCCTCAGCCCTCTGTACAACTACCTGAAGGAAGGTCGTAGTCATGTAAGGGTCAGGCTCTTCTCCTAGGCAACAAGTAATAGGATGAGAAAGCAGGGCCTGAAGCTGCATCAGGGGAAGTTTAGGTTGGATGTTAGGAAGCCCTTCCTCACAGAAAGGGTGATCAGACCCTGGGATGGACTGCCCAGGGCAGTGGAGGAGTCCTCTTTCCTGGAGGTGTTTAAGGACAGACTAGATGTGGCATTTAGTGTCATGGTATAGCTGATTGTGGTGATGTTAGGTCATAGGCTGGGCTTGCAGATCTTAGAGGTCTTTTCCAGCCTCAATAATTCTGTGAAAAGAAGCAAAAGTTTCCCCTTTGCTAATAAAGTTGTCCTGTAGGTCAGACCTATTTTCCTTCTTGAGCAGTTACACATTTCCCAGGAGAAGCTGAAATCTCAAGCAAACCAGTACTCACTTGCAAACTCCTCAGCAAACAGTTGCTGAACATTCTACAACCCCAGCTAGGAATATATGTCAACATCTATGGCAAAGCAGGGAGGGTGCACATGTTATTGATGGGATTTCCACTTGCACCTTGATGCTAGAAGACCACCCAAAGTTGCTTAGTGTTTCCCACCTCCAGTCTGGTACAGGCAGGATCTACCACTGAGTTTACATCTGTAGTAACAGCAACTCCCAGCTCATGCTCTCTAAAGAATTGACAAATTCTTTAGCATTTGTTCCTCATAGCTGGCAGCATCTTCAAAGAGTTATTACAGAAAAACCCAGCATATGGAAATCTTCCACTTCTCACACTGATAATGAAAGCTTGTTTAAATCAATTATTTAACTCCTACACAAACACCTCTGTCTGGGGCATGCTCACAATTCCAGAGCTGCCCAGTGGAGTTCACTTCTGCATGCGTAACTGTTCTGTTAATCCAAAGTAAGAGGAGCACCAGAACTTGAAACTAATATTAACAAAGACAACCTCTAGAGGCCACAGAAAAAGAACCATGTATGTTAACAATAACCTTTATATCAGTAGTGCTATTACTTATTTCTAGAGTAAGAAGCAGCTAACTGATTCTTTTGCCACTAGCTTTTCAGCACATCCAGGTTCTCAACACAGCAACAAACATACTTCCTACCCACTCTGACAGCTTACAAATCTGTCAACTCAGGTCTACAGGTTTTTGAAACACCACCAAACACCCAACCCTCACCTGCAAATCAGAGCTCTTAAAGTCATCTTGGAAGCTGTGGCCCATTTCTCTTCCTCTTCCCTCTTCTAACACTTCTTTCCTACAACTCAGTCTTGTGTTTCATATCACTTCATGATTTGTCTCTTTCAGATGGAAACACCCCCAACTTTGTTCTCACATCAGTATATTCAAATAGCTATAAAGATCAAACCTACTCCTTATGTTAGGAGGTTCAATATCATCTAGCAACAGATCTCCAGAAAACAGCTAATTACCAAACCACACAGAGCAGAGGACCCTAGTCTTCTGTGTCTGCTGAAAGGACATTTCCAGCTATGAGCTGCAGGCTGAATATCTGAAGGACATCTCCCACTCATGTGGTTTTAGGTGCCAGACTGACACAAACCTGACTGCTGTCTCAAACCAGCCAACCTTCCAGAGAATGGGAAGCAAACCCACACTAGCTCTGCTGAATCAACCACCAAGAGACTCACAGAATCCCAGACTGGTGGGGGTTGGAAGGGACACGTGGAGATAATCTAGTCCAACTCCCTGGCTACAGCAGGATCACACAGACTTGTTGAATCCTCATTCCCAGAAGCACAACATCCTTTGCTGGCTCCTCTTGCTGAGGTCTGAGCAGGGCAGCACTAGGACTCAGGAAGAGCCACCTTACTCACAAGAACACAGGAAAATAGGGCATTTGTTTGAAATATCAACATGATGTGAGGAAACCTTTCATGTCAAGGCTCCTTTTTGATAAGAAATGTATCCAAGAAGGAACAGCTGGAAATAATTTGATGCTGATAACTTGATTGAGGACTGGACCACCTCTCCTATGATGACAGCCTTGGAAAGATGAGGCTGTTCAGTCTGGAGAAGAGAAGACTCCAGGGAAACCTTACAGTAGTTTCCAAGACCTGAAGGGGCTCCAGGAAAGCTGGAAAGGAACTTTGAGTGATATGACAAAGGGGATGGTTTCAAGCTAAGTGACTGTAGATCTGAGGAAAAAATTTCTCCCTGTGAGGGTTCTCAGGCACTGTAACAGGTTGCCCAGGGCGGCCGTGGCTGCCCCATCCGTGGAAGTGTTCAAAGCCAGGATGGTTGAGGCCCTGGGTAACCTGGTCTGGCGAGAGCTGTCGCTGCCTACGGCAGAGGGGTTGAACTAGACGGGCCTTGGAAGATGCCTCAAGGCCGCTGAGTAGCGGCTGAGGCAGCCGGACCCGCTTAGTCAGTTCTTAAACGAGATATTTCTATGGTTCTGTGGCCGTTAAGGTCCCTTCCAACACAACTCAACCTTCTCTATCGTGCTCCACTCGACAAGAGTGAGGTGGAAGCTGCACCAAGGACCAGAGAGCAAAGGGACAACCACAGAGCAGGAGGGAATTGTACAGCCCCATCCCCGCAGGGCCAGGAGCTGCACCAGGCCTCTTCCCCCCCTTAGAGAGCCCCAGGCCGGCATTTCCTCTCCCCGTATCGCGACATATCGCCTCTCACCACACGAAGTCGTTGCTCTTGTCCTCGTAGGAGTTGAGGAGCCCGTTGCAGAGCGGGGCCAGCAGCGGCCTCTTCCNAAAAAGACGAGAAAGAAAGAAAAAAAAAAAACCCAACCAAAACGCGCCCGCCCGCGCGTCCCCCCGCGGCCCTTCTTGAAGCTCTTTATTGACAGCGCACAGCGCCGCGCGCGTGCGCGGGGCGGGCCCAGAAGGGGCCACGCCTACCACCAGCGGGACCGCCTGCGGGGGCGGGGCGGGGCGAGGCCGGCCCTGTTATGACTCCCTCACATCAACACCGCGGTAGCCCTGGGCCACCAGAGAAGTCTCACAGTGGTTTGGCTTGTGAAAGCCCTTTGTGCTCCTCCAGTCGCAGCGCTCTGCCAGGGCCCCACCAACCCCTGTCCCTCACCCACGGCTTGGCAACCCCTCCAGGGACAGGGCCTCCACTTCTGCGATGCCCAGCCGCCCCTTCAGGCAGCAAATTCTTCCTTATGCCCAACCTAAACCTCCCCTGGTGCCCATTGAGGTTGTTGCCTCTCGTTTTGTCCAGACCATTCAGCCCTAGTGATGGAAAGAATAGCCAGCACCCCCAGCTGCTCCTCAGAAGTTCTCCAGCCTCTTTCCCTTGTGTTCAAGCGCCTTCCCCTGCTCCACTGCCCTTCTCTGGACACACTCCAGCCTCTCAGTATCACTGGAAAAGACCTCTGAGCTCATCCACCCCAGCTCAATGACCTACCATCACCGCAATTACCTAGACCAGGGCACTAAGTGCCACATCCAGTCTGTTCTTAAACACCTTCAGGGATGGGACTCCCCTGAGCAGTTCATTCCAGTGTCTGATCACCCTTTCCATGTGAAGGGCTTCCTACAACCCAACCTAACCCTCCCCTGGTGCAGCTCCAGGCCCTGCCCTCTTGTCCTGTCACTAGTTACCTGGGAGAGGAGTCTGACTCCTCACCTGACTACAACTTTCCTTCAGGTAGTTTTAGAGAGCAGTAAGTACCTCTCCTTGAAGCAAGAGAACCCAAAGCCAAACCAACACAGGGACTTTGCAGCCAGCGCTCGTTTGGCACAAGGCAAATCCCAATGAGATTCAGTGCATTTACAGAATCACAGAACCTCTTTGGTTGGAAGAAGCCTTTAAGGTGACCAAACCCAACCACTAACCACCACTAACCCAGATCACTCACACCACATCTACATGGCCTTTAAATCCAGGGTTGGTGACCACCACCTCTCTGTTCCAGTTCCAATGCCTGATGATCCTTTTGGTAAAGAATTCTTCCTGATAACCAGCCTGAACCTCCCTGGGTGCAACTTGAGGCCATTTCCTCTAGTTCTGTCACTTGCTAAAAATGTTGTCGCCAGACACAGACTTTTAGAAGCCAGTCTGAAGGGTTTGTGAAATGGCTCTTTTCACCTTCTCAGATTGGCCGGTGCTGCAGAGATTCATGCTGTTCTCTTTCCTTTCTCTTCTAACAGCCCGTCGAATCTCAGCTCCTGCTTTGCATGGAGTAACTGTACTGTCCGCAGTCAGCTCTGCACGTCTGGGGTTAAAGAGCAGCCGGTGAAACACCGGGGCATTCCCTGAGGATGGTAATCCTAGACCCAGGTATGGGAAAACGCCCAGAGATCAGCTCTGCAGCACTCCTCCCAGTACAGACAGCAGAGCAATGGGCTGTAAAACCAGTACGAGAGCTGGTAAAACTGGTCTGAGAGGAAAAAAAAAGGTGGCTTCAGGTAGGCAGTGTTGGTCAGGAGACCTCGATGGCATGCAACACGGTAGCAGGGACACGTGTCCCTGAGGGAATACCGAGAAACACATCTCTTGATGAAAACTGGAGAGCTGTGAAATGGGTCCCTGGCCACCCATCTTGATTAGGCTTGAACTGGGTGTTCACATGCTCAGACTTCCCTCCAGTGTTTAAAAGAAACCCAAGAGAGCCAGCAAACCCAGACTGTCTCTGACAACTGTTGATGTGGAACCGTGGATGGATACAAACCAGGAAACTCAAGGGCAGCTTCCCTTTGAGATCTCACTGATACTGTCACTAGAGTCACTCCGGTGGTTTAACTCTTTTGGTTGTTGTTTAACAGTTTCTCCTTTATAGTTTTTTGAGGTTATTTTTGGTGTTTTGGTTTGTGTTATTTTTTAAAGTCCTAGTGTTCTTCTGTCTTCTTCAAATAGGGGCCAATAAAAACTATGGGGAAATATTTTACAGGACAAGGGATGACGGTTAAATTAGAAGAGGGAGATTCAGGCTGGAGAGAAGGTAGAAACTGTTGATGCTGAGGGTGGAGAGACCCTGACCCAGGTTGCCCAGAGAAGTGAGAGAGCGCCATCCCTGGAACCATCCCAGGTCAGGTTGGACCTTGGGGCTCTGAGCAACCTGCTCTGGTTGGAGTTGTCCCTGCAGGAGGTTGGGCTGGATAAGCTTTACAGTCCCTTCCTGTGGTAGTGGATGCTACTTCATGTCTAAGACATCACAGCTAAGGAATGCTGCCAGCTGGTGGGGAAGAACCAGGTGCCATGGAGACGAGATAACCGAAAAGGCTACGAGAGACAAGGATGGGGCACCTGGGCACAGGAGAGGGGAAACTCTGCCTGCTTGCTCACCGGACCTGAGGAAGAACTAATTGGAAGGCCAGCTAGAAGGCGTGATTGTCTCGTGAGCAAGACAGCACCACTTATTATAACTTGAGAGATCACGTGCAGGGGAAGAGAGATTGTATATAAGGGAAAGCTTGAGAACTAATAAACAGCTTCTGCTTGAGTCACATTGAATTGTGTAGAGTCCACCGTATTTTTCCCCTCCCTTCCCACCCAAACCAGCCTGTGATTCTATGAACCCGTGCAATCTCAGGGGAGACTAGTGTCCCTTCCTGAAGATACCTGAAGTGTGTTGTACCAGGTTAAATGACACAGATAAAGTCTCCCAGCAGCTGGAGCAGTGGTGTCACAGTTATCTTCCAGTTAGCACAAAATGAGCTCTGAGAACTAATTTGCTGCAGTCCAAGTATCGGCAAGGCTGTTAGTCGACTTGATGGCAGGGAGACAAGAGAGAAACACAATAGATCAGCTGTAGGAGATTTTTCTCTGTCTCCTCCAGCCTGTGGTATGCCAGATGCTCTCACTGCCTTGGGGCTGGCATTCCACAAAGCTCTCATGGGATCATCCTAGCATCTCACACCAAAGCACAGCTCATGATGGGTTCAGGACAGAGAGGATCATACTGGTGTGGGGACACCTGCATCCTTGTGTAACATGCTGGTCCCAGGGGGACCACTCAGGTTCAAGCCTGCCCCCAAAGGATTGCTTCTCTTTTGTTGGTTACCTGCCTATCTTCTATTACACGTGATGTTGTGTCTGTTGGTCTGTCTGCTGTGTAGTGCTCAGCAAGGCAAGAACCTCCCGACCAGATAATGAACTCAGCTCCTTCCTGACTGGCCTGGAACTTCATCTGAAAACAAATGGGTTACTCTGGAAGGAGCTGATCAGTGGAGCTGGTATTCTGACAGGAGTACATTTTGGAAGACTGGCTGTAGGAATCTGCTCTTACTTACTCTGTTTTGCAGCTTGCTGTGTCCCAAACAGCAAGTTTCCACTCCTAGGATGATGTACTAACCCTGACATTGACGGGAGGAGCAGTAAAGTACAGTCTAGAGATGAATGAACCTTAATAGCAGTTTAAGTTCTGCTCTTCTGGGTATATAAAGCCCACTTACAAACCCCAAGTTTGTGACTTTTATGACTGCAGCTTGACTTACCTGTGCAGCAGGCAGCAGCAGCTCTGATGCCTGGCAGTGGCAGAGCTGCAGGGATCATGGATGCTCCACATGGATCACCATGAAAGGAGGTGGGACTTCATCCACACAGAGCCAGGCATGGGCCAGATGTTTGGAGCAGTGACAGCAGTCTCCCAGCTCTGCTCCTGACTGCTGGTGGTGACTCATTAGGAAAATTACCTCTGCTTCCCTTCCTGAGCCCTTTGCTGCCACCCAATTTCCACTGGGTCCGTTAGCCAGTTCAGAAGTGCAGCAAACCCTGCCTGGAATGGGGGTTGCAACTCCAGAGGTCATTAGAGAGCTTTATTAATAATCATTGCATTAACCTCCCAGCCAGCCACTGACAGAAATGCCATTTCTCCCCATTTTATAGCTGAGAAAAATGAAGCGTTGGACAGATTCATCACCTGGCTGCAGATACAAAGGGAATCCTTAATGCTCCATAAATCTGAAAATTAGGCTGTCAGCAACTTCGAAAGCTAACCCACAGCAAAGCTGTCTGGGAGACCCTGTCCCTGCCCATCAGGAACTCTCCCTCCTCTAATTAATGGGAGAAACATGGACACAGCTCTCTGAATTTCAGTTCCTGTGTTCAGATGCAGTCATGCTGGGGGCTGAAGGTCATGATCATATGGGAGAGAGCCCAGCACTCCCTGCTCACAGCAGACATCTCCTCTGCCAGGCAGCAGGACCAGCTCAGTGCCTGCCAGAGCCACTGAGGAAGGCCAATGGGTTGACTGGTCTTTTTAAAGTTTCTTTTCTAATTAGGTAGGGCAGAAGAAGGTAATGTTGGGAGGGAGGATGCTCAGCCACATCTGTTATATGGAGTTATTAAAATAAAAGGATTTTTTTTTCACTGCCTTGTAGCAACACCTTTGCCACTTGCAGATGGAATTTTATGTATCAGCCTCAGGCTAACTCCAAGCTAGAGTAAAGATTTTGAATGAAAATGGTTTAACTGCTTTCAGAACTGGAGAATCAGCAAAATAAAATATTAACATGTACTGCTGTGTTTGCTAAGGTCTGATCCTTTAAAGAAAAAAAAAAACTCCAACAAACAAAAAGGTATCTGGGAGAATTATTGTCTTTTGACTGTAAACCACATCGCTCAGGTCTTCGGAAGAGACATTTCATAGAATCATCATGGCTGGAAAGGACGTCCAGGATAACCAAGTCCAGCCCTCAGCCCAACAGCTCCCTAATCCCTAGACCATGACCTCAAGTGCTCTAGCTGCTCGGTTTTTAAACACCTCCAGGGACAGTGACTCCACCACCTCCCTGAGCAGCCTGTTCCAGTGCCCAACCACTCTCTCAGGAAAGAACTTCTTCCTAAGAGCCAATCTAAACCTCCCCTGATGCAACTTGAGACAATTTCTCCATGTCCTATCATTAGTAATTTGAGAGAAGAGACCAGCACCAGCTTTGCTACAAGCTCCTTTGAGGTAGTTGTAGAGAGCAATAAGGTCTCCTCTCAGCCTCCCCTTCTCTAGGCTAAGTAACCCTCAGCCACTCACCACAGGGCCTGTTCCCCAGACCTCTCCCCAGGCTCACTGCCCTTCTCTGGACCCACTCCAGCACCTCAATGTCCTCCTGATACTGTGGCGCCCAAAACTAGACCCAGTACTCAAGGTGCGATCTCCCAAGTGCAGAGCACACGGGGAGGATCACCTCCCTATTCCTGCTGGTTACGCCATTCCTGATCCAGGCCAGGATGCCATTGGCCTTCTTGGCCACCTGGGCACCCAACTGGACTAAGATGAGGTTAAAACTGTTCGGTGATTCACAGTAGTGAAATACTGTCTCCAGAGTTTCCAGGTGCTACAGTGACTCAAAGGGAAATGCACCTGCAACTGCCCTTTCAGTTCAGTCAGAGGAGCCAGACTTCCTTTTGCACCTACATGAGCAGAAAGACACCCTAAACCAGCCAAGTCTCCCTTTATTTTTAGTACCCCCTATACAGATCTCCCTGCCCAGGTCCAGCCCTGGAGTCCCCACTCTTTCCATCTGTGCAACCTCCATGCAATCACGTGGCTGCTCTTCTCCTTCAGTCTGAAACAGGGGCAGTTGTCAAATCCTCTACAGATCCTTCTTCCATATGAGAAGGGAGCAAGGACCTTGCTTAGTGTTTAGAGCCTGCTCTGGAAGCAGATTCTTGTGAAGAGCAAGGAGCCAACAGCTACGTCACCGTGGAACTGAGCTCCAGCGTCTGACCTTCTGCAGAGAAGCAGAGAAACAAAGAGGTAGGAGAAAAGCAGGAATGGGAGGTGGTTTACTTCTACCTCTGCATGCAGCATCCTGCAGGTTGCCAAGACACAAAAAAACCTTGATTGCTCGAAGCAGCCTTCTCTGGAACCCACACCCGTACACCCTCTGGCCAGTGGTCCAGCAGCTGTGTAAGGTCAGGCCCTAGCTTCTTCTCTTGATTGTCTCTAGTGTGATGGTGTCTGCTCCTGGAGCCGTACAATGCTGCTGTCTGTGCTTTAGCTAGTGGGCTTGTAGTGCTCCATCATCTTCTGCCAGTCCTGAACCTGCCTCCTTTGCTGTGCCTGGGAGCATTGATGGTCCCTGTTGCAATCAGCCAGCTCTTGCTGCTGTGTTCAGGTCCTGTTGAGTTGCACCCTTGTTGGTGAGTGCCCTGTTGTGGTGGGGTCACCCTGGGCTTGTTGCCCTTGCATGGGGGAGCCCTGTTCCTGCTGCTCCCCGACCTCTGCAGTTGCAGGTTTGTCTGTGCCCCGGCTGCCTCTCTTTTTGCTAAGCGGTGTGAGTGGCAGGGTACAGGGTTTAATCTTGCAAGATCCTCCCAAAAGAGCCGGCTGTGGGATTTGGGCAAGTGGGTGGAAGGCTGGCACAAGCTGCTTGGCTTCTTTCTTGTTCCCTGGCTCCGTTTTTCTTAAAGAGAAGCCACCTGTGACCTTCCAGTCTCCTCTGAGACGCTGCAGCTGCCTTGCTCGCCCTCTGCCGCGTGATGTCCCTCCAGTTCTTCTTGAGGCAGGGCATAGCTTGGGCTGCCATGGTCAAAGGGGTTCCCTGGAGAAGTTCTCCCTGGGACAGCCTCCAGCCCGGGAGCTGAAGGAGCCTTCATGGCAGCAGCACTCTGAAATGCTTATAAGCTTCAGGGGACTCGGCTGAGGATGGGGAATCCCCCTCTGTGCCCCAAGGGAGAGGATGGCTTGGCTTTGGGAGAGATCCGCTTCCCCTCACTACCAGCGCCTACCATCAGAGGGCAAGCTCTGCCCAGGAGAAGATGCTACCCGGCCACTGCTGCTTCCGAGAGCCGTCTCTGGGCTGCTGCTGCCAGGTAGTGACAAAGGAAAGTGAGGCCACTGACAGCCTCTCTGTCAGGGGATATGTCCAGCTCCCCTTCCCTGCTGGTCAGGGCTCTGCTCCCCGTTTCCCCTGAGAGCAATTCCGGCTCCAAAGGAACATCCCAGCCTGTGGCAAGGATGATACTGTGAGCTCCTGGTCAGACCAGAGAGGTTCCCAGAAAGCAGCAGGTTTGGGCGTTAGCACCCAAAATACAGTAAGATATTCCCCAGTGTCTTCTCCACCAGAAACTTTGCCTGTGAACAGACTTTGAGTAAGAGAAGGAGATCTGTGCTGGCTGGTACCTGCTTTCTGATCAGCATCTTGTGGCTCTCCAGAGCTACCGATGAACATGGCTGTGTAACTCCCAGCCAAACCAGTGTAATTAAGGGAACTCATATGAGAATGGTGGCCCTCACATGTTTTGGATACATCTGGAGGGAGTAAAGACCTGCTTTATATGCTTGCAGCTCTAACCTCTTCCCAGGAGCCCCATGTGCCGGTATGTGGTCCCTGCTGCCAGCCCCAGACCCTCTGTGCTTCCCAGGGCATTTGCATCTTGCCAGCTCCCTCCTTTGCCTCTTCCAATGAATCCTAGCCTTAAACCACACCCCCCTCTTTGCCCAGAGTCTTCCTTTAAAAAGCCTGACAGGGGAGAGCTTTTCAGAGGGGGAATAATGAACCAGACGCTTTCCCGGTGTCTCTTTGTTTTTAGAGCCGCGGGTCTCCCCTGAAGACAGACAGCCCTTTGTACTACACGGGGTCCCCTTACAAAAGGGGGCCTGTGAACAGAGCATCCTCCCGTCGGGGACCACATCAAACCAATTTCTTTCCACCTGCCCTCCTAAGCACAGCCCCTGCAGGAGCCTTTCTGCGTGCAGGGGCCTGAGCCAATGGGTTTAACCTCAGAGGGGCATGATGCGTGTATGTGGGACCGCTCAGTGCCACCCCACTGCCTACCTTCCCTCTAGCTGAAGGGTGAGCGAAGGGTTAACCTGGCTGTCATCTTCTCCCCTGCCCAGCTGATATTTGGAGTGAAGCCACGTTTCATTCTTTATATGGCCAATAATTGAATAAACTCTGCATCTCGGGTGAATTTAAAATCAAGACAGGAGCTGTCCCCACCAGAAGTCGATAGGTTTTCCCTAGCGGGGATTTTATTCCTGGATTTAATGCCACAGCTGCCTCTTCCAGGGGGCCAGGACATGCTTGTGAGCTGTCGATTCTGCCTGATGCAGGGCTTTAAGTTTAGGTTTTTCTTTGCATGAGGGAGAGTCCTAATTCTGTTCCCTGCTGAGGATGAAAACAAGGGCTAGAGCCTCAAACCTGTCATAATGTTGATAAATATGTAAAGGGTGGGTGTCAGGGGGATGGAGCCAGGCTCTGCTCAGTGGTGTCTAATGACAGGGCAAGGGGCAACGGGTGTAAGCTGGAGCTAGTTCTGCATCAGTCAGAGAAGGAACTTCTTCATGGTGAGCATGCCAGAGCCCTGGAAGGGGCTGCCCAGGGGGGTTGTGGAGTCTCCTTCTCTGCTGACATTTAAAACCTGCCTGGATGTGTTCCTGTGTGACTGGATCTAGGGGATCCTGCTGTGGTGGGGGGATTGGACTGGGTGATTTTTTGAGATCACTTCCAATCCCTAATGTTCTGTGGTTCTGTGATATCTCAAGCATCTTGATGATGGCTTGGTGCTGCCTCAATTCCTGCCCAGGTAGCACAGAGAAAGGCAGGCAGAGCACTGCAGGCACTGCTCTGGTGCCTGATGGCTTGGGAAGTGATGTGCAGTAGCTAATTACCATAATGCAAATTAAATGTGGGGTACCCTTGCAATAAATCAATCTCAGTTTCAAGTGACAAATCCTCTCGTTGTCACTTACTGTATGGACACACCATGGACCTAATGAAATTTGTCTCCTGCAAAACTACAACCGGTGATTTATTGAGCTGCTTGAAATATGTTTGCTTTGGTCCTTCTTTGTGTCCTCTTTCCACAGATAGTCAAACAAATGCCTACGAGTCTGGGAACCAGCAGCTTTTTGGCACGTGTTTGCTTGGTAGACAGGGGTATTCACACCAGAGAGGAGGTTCTAGGGTTGTGTAGCCATGTGGTGAGTGGAAGGAGATGCCTGTGCAAGCTGTGCCCCATCAGAGGTACCCAGCACAGCTCATGCTTCAACCTTCACTGAGCAAAATAATGGCACTGAGCTGTTTACTGTCAGTCTGCTGAGTGCCTGTTATTAATAGGAGATGCAGTGAATAATTAGGACTAATGACTAAATTAGAGAAAGTTGTCATCTATTCATGAAGCGGGGGGAGGCAGTGCTCAACAGTTAAAGACAGGCAAAAACATTCCTCTTTGCAAACACACTCTGCCTTACACCGACACGGAAACACCCACACCTAGCCCAGGGGTGAGACACCACTTCTGCCAGCCCTGCTTTGGCGTTCAAACTGGTGTGATGTTGCTAGAGGTGTTGGGGATCCCCCGACCCACTGACTTCCCTACCAGGCTTTGGAGCTGAGCATCCAGCCAAAGTATAAATTGTGGTCTGAGGGTCATAGAATGGTTTAGGTTGAAGAGACCTTCAAAGCTCACCCGGTCTAACCTCCTGCGGTGAGCAGGGACAACTTCAACAGAACCAGGTAGCTCAGAGCCCCGTCTAACTTGGCCTTGACCACTTCCAGCAATGGCTCATTTGCAGCTTCTGCCTTTGTCTCACCATCATCTTTGCAAGCAAAGCAACCCACCTTGCAGGTGTGAGGTGACATGAATTCAGCCAGTGTGTGACAGAGGTTCTCCATGAAACTGCTCAGGCAGGGGCAGGTATCCAGCAGGTGGATGAACCATTAAACCCCTCTTTAAACTGCCCTGTGCTGTTCATATGTCACCCCTCATACACACATGTGCCCCCAAACCCTCTTTTGGTGTTGGATTGGTTGGATTCTCACCAATGCTGGTGAACTGCTGAAAAGAGTCATCTCACAAAAGTTCACCTCAGAGGTTTAAATCCATTTAAATCAAGGCAGGAACTATGCTCAAGGTGCTTACTATCCCCAGAACTGTTGAGCCAACTAATTTTCTGGTGGGAAATCCTGCCAACGTGTTGAAGGCTGAGGGAACTCGGTGGAACACATTGAGAAAGCAAATGATTGATTCACCATCATTGGTGGTACAGAAGCGATTCCAGGAATTCTGCGTGTGCCAAGCTGAGGCTTGTTCAAGCCAGGGAAAAGGCATCCTTGGATTCAGGTCATCAGTCAGCGTAGGGAACCACATGGAGGCCCTAGTGCGGGAAAGCTTCCCTTCCAGCATGCACTCAAGCCTAATTAACCTCCATTAACGTCAACAAAGATAAAATTAAACATGAGGTCAAGATTTTGGATAAGAACACTTCGTGGCCTGGAGGCTTACGTGGATGAGAAGGTCAGGCCAGCGAGCCAGGGCATTTGATATTGAGGAATCTAATCAAGGAGCTCCTGCGTAAGCTGCTGTGTGAATCAGGGAATAATTTGGGATAACAGGCACATCTGAGTAATTCGTGACCTACGGGCAGGCGATTCACGGAGACAGGCAACATCCATCAGCGACGTTATTCCTCGCAGAGGTCTTCTTGGGATGTTTGTGGGTCTACATGTGGCTTCACCTCAGTGGGGCTCATCGAGGGTGAAGTTGGGAGCAGCCAGGATTACGAGGATGCCCTGTGTTTCTGCATGGGGGCAGAGCCAGTCGTTCAGCCACCAGCAGCCCAAGAGCCAAGGTGCAGTAGGTGCTTTGGACAGGCAAAGGGGGACTTCTACATTATTCAAGCTTGAGAAGGAAGGGTTCAGAGTGAGGTGGGGTTGTGGCATTCATGTAAACGCTCTATCCTGTCTCTGCTCTGCCATACCCCTCCTGCCTAGCGTTGCCTGGACCTGCCTTATAAACTACTTTCTCACCTGAAACATCAGTGCACATCTCAGCTTTCAGTTCCAAACATGGCCTATGAAATCCATCAGCTGTCTCCTGGTGTTCACCAAGAGTGGTCATGAAGCAGTCAGCACCTCAGATGCAGAAAAAGCCTAGCTTGGAGCTCTAAAATGGGCAGTCAAGGTATAAGGCTCAAAAGTTGGAGAAAGCCAAACACAGAACTATGAGAACAGGCTGAAGAAGTTGGGATTGTTCAACCTGGAGAAGAGGAGGGTCCCAGGTGACCTTCTAGCAGCTTTCCAATATCAGAAGGGGGCTACAAGAAAGCTGGACAAGGGCTTTTGACACAGGTGCATAGTGAGAGGACAAGGGGAAAGGGTTGCAGACTTGAAGAGGGGAGACTAGACTAAGGTTGGACATGAGGAACAAATTCTTTCCTGTGAGGGTGGGGAGATGCTGGAACAGGTTTTTCAAGGAAGTTGTGACTGCCCCATCCCTGGTAGTGTTGAAGGCCAGGTTGGCTGGCCCCTGAGTAACCTGAGCCCCTGTCTGTGCTGGGGGGTTGGAACTAGATGATCTTTAAGTTCCCTTCCAATCCTGGCCATTCTATGATTCTATTCTATTCTTGGTGGTTTCAGGCAGTGCCAGGTGTCCCTTGGGAGTTGTGGTCCAGCTGTTCTGCTTTGAAGACACACAGGAGAGGGAGGCCCCAAGCTGTGGGCAGATGGAGTAAGAAGTGGGTGTTATGAGATGACATGGCAGGGATGAACCTGGAGCACCAGGTGATGGACAAGGAGAACTTCCTGAGACCCCCATTAGGAGACCTGTACTGGCTCCAAATGCTCAGTGAAATCTCCTCCGAAACAGACTTCTGTGGGACTGGTGATTTGCCAAAAAGTTTTAAAGAAATAAAATCCCTCCAAATCCAGCTGGAACCAGAGTCTCTAAAGGATCAACAGAATATCTTTGCTGCATTTGCATGGTCATCACCAGGCTTGGAGGAAGAAAAAAACTCAATCTCTTTTGCCATGGGAAGTGCAGCAAAGGGAGGCAGCAATTCAGGTCCATGCTGAGGTTTGTCCAGGGCATTGCTCTTGCAGAAGGTGCTGGAGAAATTGCAGCCTTCCTTGCCCTTTCCTTCTTCTGGGTGGAACAGCACAGCCCTAAGACAAGCTGCTGGTGCTCACCAAGCCCCCAGCCACCCTCCCTGCAAGAGGACAAGGTATCTGGCCTTTCCCCACCTGGCCTTGGAGGTGAGGAGTGGCTCAGAGCTCCCCATCCTCACTGAAGCACCTGGACATGGACCCAGTTTTTGTGCACCGCTCCCTATTTCTTTTGCATCATTTGTACTGTCCTTGATGCTTTGGAGGCTCCTGCATGTGCTCACTGTGCTGTGTCCCTGCTAGCTGGCATCTCCCTGTATGCCCTGGCATGGCAGAGAGCCATCGAGTGCCTTCAACTGAGCTTCAGAAGTGGCTATAAAAAGAGCTTGACAAGATCAAATGCTAATAGAGAGGTTTTCTGAAGGTTGAAACTGATATGCTTGAGGGCATTCGTGAGAGGGAGATGCCAGGAGAAACCAAATAACCACCGCATTGTGGAGTAAATAATTTGATTTTAAATATTCTCCGGCAGAGGATCCTATGAGCGGAGAAAAAGCCCTGCTAAGTGCTTGGAAAACCATTGCTCTTCTAAATGTCCCCATTGCTGCATCCTGGGCCACATAACTGTGGTTACACAGCTCTTGGAGCAGAGCTGACTGCTACCCAGAGCACAAGTGTGGGTCTGGCCCTTACAAAGCCATGCCAGTGTGCCCTGAGATCGAGCTGGTTCAGATCATCCAGCTCTAAGCACCTCCAGCATCTTGGGGACGACAGATCCCCAGCTGTCCTGCCTGTGGTCTCCAGCCTTGCGTTCCCACTCCTTCTCCCCCCCTTTCTCCTCCCCACTAATGCACCCAGTGCACAAATGCAAGGTTTCCACAAAGATCTCTGAACCCAAAGAGAGATGGAGGGAAGGAGAAGGAGACTTTCTGAATATTGAATTAGGGCTGTCTCCACTGTTATTGAATTCCCATCAGAAGGCAGCCACTGAGCCCACTGCTTCAGTGGCCCATCAATATTTCATTGCGTGATCTGAGCCTGGTGAAAATAGTTTCACCGCACGAAGCACATCTCTGGCTTGTGGACTTCCCTCCAAGCACATGGTGCTCGTGCCACAGCTGCGAAGTCACCCTGGCTTGTGGACAGAGTCCTGCAACACTACACAAAGTCAAACCTGTTGACCCTGGGGTGGTGTTTTGGTGTGATCTAGCCAGGAATTTCCACAAGGCACAAGTCATGGCTCGGAACCTGTTGGTGATTTGCTGGGTCAGATCGCAGCAGTGCTGCAGCAGTGCTGCTCAATGCCTGTGTTTCTATCCAACCAGGACAACAGTCGAGAATGTGGTGGTGGTGGTGGTGAAGATGATCTCACCTCACTGTCAGGCTGACTGCAGAACTGGGAATGCAAACCGTGCATCCTGGTAGCCAAGCTGTGGGCACTGGCTTTGAGGGTCTGGGTCTGCTTGGTTCCCCAGGTTTTAGCTGCATAGCTGGAGCTTCTCTAGATAACCAGAACCATGGATTGCTCAGGGTAGAAATCTTTCTAAACCAGGCTCTTGCTCAACAAATGTGGTGACTGCTGCTTTCAAACAGGCTGCAAACCCCACTCACCAGTGCTGTGGGGAATGCTCATGCAGCAGCACTCCTGCCCACTCTGCACAGATGAAAATAGTCTCAGACACCATGAAAATACCTGGTTTTCCTCCCCAGGACTGTGGGTTTTGGAAGTGCTGGTGCCATGACCCAGGAGTGTTCTCCGGTATGACCCAGCCAGCAAAGGTCTTGCTCAGAGACTTCAGCAGTAGGAACTTTTTTCTTGTTGATTAGAAGAGCTCAGAGTTCTCCTCACCACAGTGCTTGACAACTCCCCATGCACAAATCTGCAGTGATTTGAGTCTGGCGAGGGCTGCTTGATTCCATGAGCTTCTTCTCCTCTATTTTTGATATCTTTTTTCCCCCCACTCTGAAAATCCTCCTCAAGGGCAAAGAGGGAAAATTGATGAGATTATGCTGTTGTGGACAGGGTGGATAACACTACTTGTTACTGAGGTTACCCACTGCCTCCCATCATAGGGCTGAGCTTCCCATTGCTTAACCCAACGCCAAAACGCAACTGTTTAGGCAGAAATTATCTCCCAGGGATTTGCCTCAACCTGAATGTCTCTGGAAAACTTCAGCCAAACTGGGTCAGCTTTTTCCAAGGGAAAAGCCAGGGAAAAACTTATTTGGCTTAGCCTGTGGCCAAACACCCTTCTCCGAGCTCCTTTGGAAAGCTGGCACACCCTGTGCTTCACCTGAGAAGGTGAAACTTGTTGAGGAGGGTCCTCTTGGTGGAACCATACTCAGCCTGTTTCCTGCACCCTTCTCCCAGTGTCCTTAGAGGGGGCACAGTCCTCCTTGCAGCTTATTTAGCCCTTAGGCTTCTTTTGCCCAGCAGAAGTTTCAGCAGCAGTTGGTCACTCAATCTGGTGACCAAGAGGTGCAGGCAGCACTGCAGTGCTATGCGTGGTGAGCAGCTTCAGGCACCTTCAGGTACATGAGGGTGCTGAGGCACAGGAACAGGCTGCCCAGGGAGGCTGTGTCTGCTCCACCCCCGGGAGTGTTCAAGACCAGGTTGAATGGGGCTCAGGGCAACCTGGTCTGGTGCGAGGTGTCGCTGCTCATGGCAGGGAGTTGGCACGGGATGATGTCTGAAGTCCCTTCCAACCCAACCCAGTCTACGAATACCTGATGGTGTGGGGTCCTCATGCCACAGGGTGAGCCCAGAGGCAGACCCTGTTCCAACTGCAACAACAGATCCCTTCGGTGCCTGCCTCAGCTCTGCCCATCCTAGGCTTTAATTTTCTCGAAGGGCAGCTCCGGCTGACGTCAATGCAATTGCGTTAGCACTGCTGACATCCAGGCTCACGCCGTCTGCCCCTGCAGAGCCCGCTCGGAGCGTGGCGGAGTCGTTTGGTGTACATTAGGTTGGATAAGATGGATTGCTCAGCTCCTGACCAGGACAGATAGATAAGGATAATGGATGGATGGTCAAAGAGCAACTGGGCTTTAGGCAGATGAATAAATCATTGTGATTGTTCATATATAAACAGAAGGTGCCAGCGGCGGGTGGCTTTCAAAGCGGGGTGTGTCCAGTTTGAGCCCCATGGTTATGTGTAAGGGTCTAAAAGCCACCATCAACTGAGCCCTCCAAGGGTTCAAGCAAGTCCTGAGAGACCCCAGGAGCCAACCAGTGATGTCCATCTCTTGATCCTTCACTCCCTGCAGCACTTTAACTTCCCTTGAATGATGGAGCAATCCAGGACCGGGTCATCCTGGTGGCTCTGGCCACCCCTCACCAGGGCACCAGGATACCCTTCTGCTCCCTTCCTCAAAACTGATTCAGCCCTTTCCCACCAGCTGCCCCCACTTCTTCTCCATCTGCTCCTTGTCTTAATCACCCTCTGATCAATCTCAGAAGGAAGCAGCAATGTGGGCATGGCAGATGGGGAGCAGGGCATGAATATTAATTAGCCACGAGTTCCAAGCAGAGGACTTTAATTCCATTAGGAGCACAAGCTCAGAGGCAGTGACTTACTTCCTGCTGTAAATCTGTTGACAGGTCGTTTGCCACAGTGGTATCGGAGCCCCTTAACGAATCAATATCCACATTTCAGGTGCTGCTCTGGGGTCTGGGGAGAGAAATAGGGTCTTGATTCTAAAAATGCAGAAAGACCTTCATTAGGGGGTGTAGTGATAGGACAAGGGGTAACAGTCTCAGACTCAAAGAGGGCAGAGTTAGGTTAGGTACGAGTAAGAAATTCCTCCCTGTGAGAGTGGTGAGGCACTGGAACAGGTTTCCTAAAGAAGCTGTGGATGCCCCATCCCTGGAAATGTTGCTTTGAGCACACAGGTCTAGCAGAAAGTGTTGCTGTCCATGTCAGGGGGTTGAAACTAGATGATCTCTTAGGTCTCTTCCAGTCTAAGCCATTCCACAATTTGCCCCAGCATGATTTAACCACCATGGGGGCCAGTGTGAGACACACTGTGTTTCCAAACTCTCCAGGGCCCAGGTGAGGGCGAGGAGGGAAAGGGCCACTCTGGGTTATGCTGGTGAAGTGGTAGCATTGGGCACAGTGGTCTCCACTGGGGTGGGCACACGGAGCTGCAAGGAACTGTCAAGCAGCAAGTTCAGGAACTGAAGGCTTGCACTTGTGAGTCCTTAGTGACCAACATATGGCACAGAAATTGTTGAAAGGAAAACCTGTCCTGGAGATGGAGCTTCAAAGAGTTAATTAGGTCTGGCTGGGCCGAGGTAGAGGCTACGAGAGCAGCCTATGGAGATGCAGTAGGTTAGTAGTACCCAGTGAGGCACTCATTTGGAAGGAGCCAGCCATGACCTTGTGCTCTCCAGGGCTTTCATGCTCATGCCTGGTGCTCTGCTCAAAAGCTGTGGTGGACTGAGGTGGTCTTGGAGTGACACCAGGGTTGTGGTTAGGTGTAAAAGGACACAAGCATCTCAGGTGAAAATGTGCCAAATATCCTCAGATGT
Organism: Rhinopomastus cyanomelas; assembly: GCA_013400115.1. NCBI lineage: Eukaryota > Metazoa > Chordata > Aves > Bucerotiformes > Rhinopomastidae > Rhinopomastus > Rhinopomastus cyanomelas. The sequence goes on from VXBP01010097.1 coordinate 659,945, forward strand.
TCACACACCAGGAAGCAGGTTCTGCCTGCTGGCCCAGAAGCAGGACCAGCAGCCAGAGGGCACATGTAATCCACAATGCTGAGCAGTGCCAACAATCCTGACTTGGCCTGAGGTTCGCAGAGGAAGCAAAGTCAGCAGATACAGCCCTTTCACCCCCACCCCAGACAAGGTGCTCATCTACTGCTGCTCTGTTCCTTCTTGCAGCAGCTATTCCTTAGCTCAGCTCAGAGCTCTGAGGAGCTGCTGGCCATGGGCACAGGGACAGTGAAAACAGTTGGGTAGTGTTTCCACCTGGATTTACCGCTGGAGCTGCCACAAGCATGAAGCTCTCCTGGAGCTCCTGCCAGCAGACTTTGCTGGGCTGGGATTTTGGAAGCCTGAGCTGGTCCCTGTTGTGTTGGTACCAATATGCAGCATCATGCCTGTCCCACCTCTTCTCTTTGGCAGCTACTTTCCATCAGATGGATGACAGAGATGCACTTCAACCATCCTGACTTAATGAGGCTGAAACTGCCCGATGACAGTGGTGGGATGAAGTCACAGGCTGGTTCCCTTTGTCTTTCTGCTTTTTCATGTGCGTTTGCCTCTGTGGCTGCTGGAAGTGCTGTGTTACATAAAGTAGATGAGTCCCTGCCTTTTGCGAACAAGCCGGAATATGCTCTGATGTCTGAGACACTCCATCCAGCAAAGGTCACGCTCTGTTCTCTAGATGGTTTTTATTTAGCACCTGCAAGTTCCTGGTGAAGCACAAAACTCCGGGTTGCACAAAGACCCCTGGAAGCTACCATGCAGGGAACGTCTTCCCTGTGTGGAGATGTAAGCTTGCTCCTGGGCACCTGCATCGTCTTCACCTCACAACAGGAAGTAAATGGTTTTTGCTGGATTTTAGTGTAGGCTTACAAGAGGTCTTCAGAGTACAGCTCTGCTGTAGCCTGGAGCTTCAGTTTGGTGACATCCAAAGCTGATGAAGAACCAGATGGCAATGAACTAAATCAGCTTCAAAGCACCTGAGCTGGTGCCCCCAGTGAGCATCTGGTTGCCTCCATGGGCTCCTTCCATCCCACTCTCTGAAGGCTGCCTGGCTCAGAGCAAAGGTGAGGAGGCAGGAGTGGGGTGTGCAGATGATGGAGCAGACACAGCCTTGGCTGCATGGCCTGGGCTGGTATTTGAATTTCATCTCTTGGCTCTGTTACCAAAGAAGCTGAGGTTGTGCTCATAGCTGATAGAATTCAGCAGAAGGGCTTAGAGAAACCCTTGTCACTAAACTCAAGGGACTGAGCAGCACGGGGAAGCCCCACTAGATGCTGTGAGCTGGGGGACCATGGCAAGAGATCCTATGGGAGAGCTTCCTGGCTGTCTCCTGTCCCTCATGAGGTGTCCCCAAATGCAAGGCACAAATGCATGAGGGATGAGGCTCCAAAGGTTTCTCTGCTGTGTGTTCTGTGTGGGACTCTGGATTCCTGCTGGTGTTGGCACCAGCGGCAGCCACACACCAGAGCTTATCTCCAGACCTACCCGGAGCAGGAAGCTCAGTGAGTTCCCAAGTGAACCTCTGTGACCTCCAGGGTCCTGCGCGTTTGAACGGGCTCCTAATCTGCTTGGGAAAAGCTGTCGAGGCCAGGAGGGAGAGGAGGGAGGGCTGGGGCCATGCCCTGAGCAGGGTCGGCTGTTGCTCGTGGCTTTGATTGCTGAGGCTTGCTGTCTCGGGCTCGCGGGATTTGGCTGCCTGGCCACAAACAAAAAAGCTGGATCCTCCCAGAGCCTTTATTCCCATGTCGAGGTCGACAGACCAGGAGCAGAGGGAAAGGAAGGCTTTTGTTGATGGCTTTTGACAGGCGTGGGGAAAAGCAGAGCTCAGCCTCCATTCCAGAACCGCACAATCCCAGAATCCAGCTAAATGCTGCCCTTTCCCTTCACCCGGCTTGGGCTGAGGTGTGCGGGGAGTCCTGTATGGGGCTTACCCCACAGTCCTGGCTCACCTCCTCATTGTGATGGAGATCCCCCCATGTGTATTCAAAATATCAAGCCAAACCTGCTCTCTGCCACCACCTTCTTTGCCTCCCACACAGCATCCTTACTCCTGCTCACATCAGCAGATGTGAGATGCAGCTAGACCCTGCCTGGCAGGAGCATCTCCAGTCGGCTACTGCACCCAGGGGTCCCCAGAAAGTGCAGGGCTGCTGCACTCCTTGGCCAAGGCAGCCTGGCTAAGAGCTAACAGGTGCTCATCCTGCTTCCTTGAGGGAAAGAGAAGACACTGAGGGTACTCTGCCACCACGCTGCCACCTCCAAGTCTCTGGCCTCATCCATGCAGCCAGTCTCCACTCTAACTGCAGTAAAATCATCACTTTGGTCAAGCTCATTGCCTAGTCATTTTTGAAAACAAGGAAAACCTGTCCCAAACTGCAGGGATGTACTCTGCATCCCATGATGATGCTGGGATGGGAACAGCATCCTAGTGTCTCTGCTCCCCAGACCCTGACCCAGCCCACTGAGATGCCCCCAGCCTCACTGGCAGTGGCTGCGAGAGGAACCTGTGTGTGGATGGAGAAGGTGCTGGAGCCAGTGCAGAGAAATGAGCTGCACACTCCAGCGGTTCCTTAAACCTGGCCAGGCTTGGGCATGGGGAACCAGAGTTTTGCCATGGCAAGGAGCCTTCCTCTGCTCTCACCCATCTCTCTCTTCAAAAGGAGGCTTCTTGAGGGGGTTTCCCTCCTCCTCTGAGTGTCCAGCAGCAGAGCTGCTGTCATTTTGTCACACAAGTGGCTTAGCCCAAGCCACAGCCTATATATGGATGCCCCACTGGGCTGCATTTCTGGAGGTTTTCACTGCTCAGATGCTGGATTGATCCCAGCCAGGCCGTCCCCGAGGAGGCAGTGCTGCCGAACCCCTCCAATAGCAGCAAACCCTGCCGGGATCACATGGAGTGCCCAATGTGATGAGCGGGTAGGGCAGGGTGTTGCAGGGTAAAATGATTAATAACGGCTTAATAAGGTCACCCTCATTCAAAATAAGGCATCCCATGGGACTCTCTCTTATCAGGCCCTGGTAGACAGGGCTATTGGGAGCTCTGCTCATTCTTGAACGAATACGCACTGCACGCAGCACTGCTGGCATTGGCCCCAGGTCAACACTTGCTGGGTCACCTCACCAGTGCCAGCGCTGAGCCGGGTCTTCTCCATCCTCCGCTGCCAGCAGTTGGGCTCCGCAGACCTTTTCCCACCAGCTGCCCAGGAGCGATGTGCGTTTGTGTTGTTCTTGGATGTGTTTCACGTCCCAGAGGTTCTCGGGAGCTGCCAGTGCTCTTTTGCATGAGCCATCCCCACGCTGCCTGGCCTCATTCGCCCCCTGCACGTCCTCCCTTCCTCTCCACACACCTCCAGCCATGCCCTTACCCCTACCTCTTTCCTTCCTTCCCAGGGCTGTGTTCACTCCTCCTATCCCTCAATTTTTTTCCCAAAGCACTACATTTTTCTATGTAAAAGCACCGCCCCCCCCACCACACACCTTGAGAAGCAAAAAAAAAATACTAAGACCAACCCCACACAGGCAGCTCCTGCTGTTTGGTCTTAAATCTTTTCCCTTCTGCCGAAAGCCGGTACCCTGGAAGGGGCCTCCCGACTTTTGCTGGCAACCCCGTTCCAGACTGACCGCCACAGATAGTGCTGGGAGTGAAAAAAAATTATATAAAATAATCATCATCAAAACGGTTTTTAATTCCTCTTCCCGAAGTTTTCCTGTGCCTCATGCTGGTGTGACGGTGCCTTGGGAACTAAGGAGAGAACTTCAGAGGCTTGTTGTCACCCTTATGGGATTCTGTGATTTTTCTAACCCTCTGGCAAGGGGGTAGGTGAGATGGGGGGGAAGGGGGGGCAAGCTTTTGGATGTGGTTCTTGCTCAGGTGCCTCAAGTGAAGGGGTTGTGCTGGTGCTGTCCCAAAACCCATGGGGTGGGGAGAGGGGGATGCTCCACATCTTCTCCCTGCCAGCATCTTGGGAGGGCGGAGGAAAAGGGAGGGCGATGCTCCACTCGGGATTTATTAGATTGGACATAATCATCTTTAAATAAGGCAGCCCCCCCCCATCTCCCTCCACACCCCTCCTTTGGGGTGGGGGGGTGTGGGGGGGAGAGGAGAGCCTCGGGGTTTTCTAGATAAGGGCGATTAACAGCGGCAGAGCCGGGCAGCGCACTGAGAAGGGAACCCCGGCTGCAGGCAGAAAGGGGGGTCCCCGCCGCCTTTTTCTTCTTCCTCCTCCTCTTCCTCCTCCTCCTCCTCCCGTAGGAGCAAAGGGGAGGAGAGCGGTGCCGGGGAAAAGTTGGGGGCAGCGGCTGCGGCGGGGGCAAGGGGGGGGAGGATGCCCCTACTTTGAGTTGCCCCCCAAGTCCATCCCCTGGGGCTTTCCTCCCCCCCACCCCGCCATCCTCTTCGTCCCCGCTCCAATCCCCAAACTTCATCCCGGAGAAGGATGCTGCGGGTCCCTTTGGCTGCGCTGCTGCTGCTGCTGCTGTTGCCGGCTTCGAGCCCGGCCCGCGGGGACCCCCCCGCTTGCGGGATGGAGGCACCGAAACGCCGGGGCTCCCCCGACTCGCATCACCCCTATGGGCTGTACCCGCGGGGTCTCGGCTCCACAACAGCCCCGAGCTCCGGGGCACCGAGAGGCCGTCGACCTCGTGGGGCTGCGGGAGGCGGAGAGGGGCTGCGGTGGAAGCAGGTGTCGGGACCCACCCGAGGGGGGCCGCTGCCCGCCCTCTACTTCTCGGGGTCCCGGGAGCAGCTGGGGGCGAGGGCGGAGGCGCTGCCCGAGCTCCCCCGGGAGCGGTTCACGCTGGAGCTGTGGGTGAAGGCGGAGGGCGGACAGAGCAGTCCGGCCATCATCGCAGGTAACGCGGACGTGTATGTCCCCCTCCCCACATCCCACCCCGGGGGACAGTCGCTGCGCCCTGGCCAGTGACACCCCTCCCGTTACCCCCTACCGTGTCTCCGCACCCTGAGCTCGAAATATCCCCCGGACCCTAAAACATCACCCCCACTCCTTCGTCCCATTCTTCCCATCCCGGCTCCTCTTTAGTTTCTCTCTTTCCCTGCTCCGGTAGCTGGAGGGTTCCTTTGGGGTGTCCCCCTTCCCCTGCTCCCTGTGCACACCGGGGGCTCTGCGGGGCGCCCCCGCCGGGGAACGCGGCCGCGGCTCCCCCCGCTCTCGATCGGGATCCCAGCGGCTCCCCGGGGCCGACGGCCGCGCGGTGGCACCCGCGATGCACCGACGGCCGCGGCATCCCCCCACGGCCCCAGCATCCCCCTCCCCGAGCACCCGGCATAGCCCCCTCCCAGCATTCTGCCCTCCTGGATCCGGCATCCCACCCACCCCAGGCTCGGCATCATCCCTCCCGGACCTGCAGAACCAGGGCTGAGTGGTCCGGACGGGACGAGAGGAAACGACCTCAAACGCCACCAGGGGAGGTTTAGGTTGGGCGTCAGGAAGAATTTCCTGCCTGAAGGGGCGGCTGGGCATCGCAGAGGTGGAGCCCCCGTCCCTGGAGGAGCTGCCCAGCCGTGGGTGAGGGAAAGGGGTTGGTGGGGCCCTGGCAGAGAGCTGGGACTGGAGGAGCACGAAAGGCTTTTCCATCCTTAGTGATTCCGTCATTTTGCAAACAGGCAGGTGATGGAGAGCCTGGGCAGGCAGAAGGATGAACAAGGAGATGTCACTTCCTGCCACCGTGCTCCATGCCAGGATGGTGTTTGTGATGTGGGGGTCAGAACTGGGAACGGGGGCAACACCAAGATGTCCCATTCCCAGCTCTGCTCTGCTTCTGTGCTTCCTCCTCCTATCCAAATTGCGATCCCTCCTTGGTCCAGGTGTGGTCCTCCTTGCAGGTGTTGGGTTTTCCCAGGTAACCAGCAGGTTTGGAGTTGCGGGTTTTTTCATATTTTTTTCTTTCTTCTTTAGTTTCCTGGCAGAGGGATGGTGGGACAGTTGTCAGCACTGGAAGAGCCACCTGTGAGCTCTGGCACTCACTGGGGTAGTATCTCCCAGCCTCTGAGCTCCAGGGTTTGAGTCAGTGCTGGCACCTCCGGCTCTCTGAGTCACTGTCCGCTTCCCACCATCTGGGAAGGTCCCTGCAGCTGGGACCTTGGGGCTGAATGCAAAGGGGGACAGGCCAGTGGCGCTGGCACTTCTTCGGGCAAGTGATGCAGGAGGTGCCTCTTCTGCTTCCAATAGCTGCTTCTGCTCTGTGGGTAGAGACGGGACCAAGCCTTGAGGTGGTCAGTGTGGTGCAGGATCTGGGGATGCTCCAGGCATCCGTTTTGCCATCGGGCTGCCCAGAATGGGGCTGTCCATACCTCTTAACCCCTCCTGTACAGGAGGGATTTCTGTCAAGATATCATCTCAGCACCCTGTGGTCCTTCTTCCGTATCTTCATTCTGGGCAGCAGATGTGAGACCTTTCACGTGATGCTGTTTCTTTTTGTCTCCATCCATCCATACCTGCTCTGTTTCTGGTGAACTCTGCAGAGGATTTTCCTTTGTGCCAGGCTGAATTTTGTTTTCACACACATCAAAGATGGTTTTGTTGGGTCAGAAGATTAGAGGCAGTCCCAAACTTCTGCCAGGTCTCAGCCAGGGTGTCCCCAAGCTGCTAATCACTTCATACCCCACTGGGTGACCTCCCTCTCTGTTGGCTCAGCTTGGGGCTCTCAGCCTGTGCCAGACCCTCCAGAGCTTCAGCAGATTATTTCCCCTAATATCTGCTCCTCAAGTTGTGGCTGCAAACTCCTGGCTCCAGCAGGAGAAAATGTTGCTTTGAGCATTGTCCTTACAGAGTAAACACTTCATCTCTTTGGAAGCTCCTTCTCCAGCAGACACCTTTCCTGGCAGAGAGGTGGTATTCGTGCTGTTCCCAACAACTCTGGTTTTAAACACCTGAGCTCTGGTGAACATCGCAAATCAGGTTAGAGCTTCCCTTTCTTACTCGATGGGTCAGAGGCAGAGCTGCACTTCAAGGTGCTGAGGAGGTCACCTTGCACCTCCTCTGCAAACAGTCCTTTCCCTCTCTGGTGGGTCACACCAGAACAGAACACCAAGTTCTCTGGCGAATCCCAAGGATTTCCAGAGTCCAGACAGTGTTTCCCTGATGATTCTTTGTGGAGGTCCTCTGCAGGTGTCAGGACCTGGTACTGAAAGGCTCTGCTTCACTGCTCTGCAGTGACTGCTGGTCACAGGACATGCTCTGGACGTGATATGCCTGGCCATGTCCAGGAAGCACCAGCTGCTGCTGCAGTGACTTTCCAGCCACTGTTGTAGAGCTGGCCTGGATTTGCATCCCTTTGATGAAGTCTCCAGACCTGGTTTAGTCTTGCTTAAGGTCTTTTTGGCCAGTTTTCAGCTCATGGGGCACTTCCAGGCTTGGCTGCACAGTGGCTTTGTGAGGATGTGAGCTCACCCTCACCACAGAAGGCTTTTCCACCTCTGACGCTGTTTGCCCTGTTTTTCCCTTAGTGTTTCATCAATTTGGGGGCATTCTAAATCACTTCAAGGTGAAATGCCTGAGTTTTCTTAAGGGAGGAGGTACTGAGCCCTCTCTCCTCACCCCAGTGTGGACCAAATACTACAAGATGACCTCTTGGCACCTTTCAGAGAGCACCCAGCCCAGAAAGACACTCCAGCCTCTCATGCCTGCAAGGCTTCTTCACCCGCCTCCTGCTTCTTGGCTTCTCCGTGTCTCAGCTCACCCCAGTTGTTCTGCTTCCCTTTCACAATCCACCCGAAAACAAGAGCTGGCCCCAGCCCATCCGCCCCCAGAGGCTTTGTCCGAGCTGCCTTTGTAGTGAGCGGTGGCAGGGAGCTGAGCCAGGGCTGGTTACGACCGACCATGGGATGGCCAAGAGGCCACCACCCATCTCGCCCTCGGTGAAAGAGATGGATGGAGGGAGGGGTTCTGCTTCCTGGGCTGCAGCGGGGCTTGACGTGGCCTTTGCCGGCCACTTTTATGAGAACTGGCGAGGGAAATGTGGGGTCATGGTAACCTAGCTCCAGTCACATTACCTGGGTGAAAGCCAGGAGCTCCTGTCTCTCTGTACCTCTGCCTCTCCCCACAGTCCCTAGAGGAGGCTGTTATGCTTTGGGTTGCAGATGCAAAGCTCAGCCCCCAGTCCCATCCTCCAGGAGCAATCCTACCTTAGAACCACCTCATTCTGCAGCCTCTCTTCTCAGCTGTCCTCTTCCTCTCCTCTCCATCTCATCCCCTCCCACCCCATTCCTCCTGCTGTTCCACCTGCGCACCCAAATGACTGTGGATGGGAGCTGGGGTGTCCATCGCCCAGCCTCTGACCACCTCCATTGTCACATGGCAGCAGGAACCTCCCCATATCTCTGCTAAGGGTTTTTCTGCCGCTGGGCACTTCTGCTCTGAGGAGGAGTGTCGATGCTCTGAGTCCTCACCAGCTCTCCTCTCTTTCCGTCCCCATCCCTGACCCTGCTGCAGGTGTCTTTGATAACTGCTCGCATGTAGCCAGTGATAAGGGCTGGGCTCTGGGCATCCGTGCTCTGCAGCTTGGTGGCAAGAAGGATGCCCGCTTCTTCTTCTCTCTGCGCACAGACCGGGCAGCTGCCGCCACTGAGGTGACCTCGTACCACCGCTACCACCCTGAGACCTGGACTCACCTGGCTGTCAGTTACGATGGGCGCTGGATGACCCTCTATGTGGACGGGGCACGCGTGGCCCGTGCTGGCACACAGCGGGGTCCCCTGCACAGCACCTTCATGGCCTCGTGCCGCACGCTGCTGCTGGGGGGTGATGCCTGGGGCATCGCACACTCATTCCGTGGACATCTGGCTGGACTGGCCCTGTGGCAGAGTGCCCTGTCCCAACGCCATCTGCAGCATCCCTTCTTACAAGGGCCATCCAGGAGACCGGCAGGGCTGGCCCTGGCCGCCAGCTTTGCCACGCCAGAGGAGCAGTGGGTGCCCTTTCGGGATGGTGCCTTCCCCCAGCAGCAGGTGCTGCTGTCCCCACCATCCCCTGTCCTACGGCCGCTGGGACCCCCCGCCTGTGGGCAGACCGCCTGTGACAATGTGGAGTTGGTGTCCCACTATAACCAGCACCGGCCGCTGCGGAGCGGGAAGGTGGTTCGGTACCGTGTGGTGAACGTGGCCGAGGACGATGGCAGCCGCCCGACGGTCACCCGGGAGCAGGTCTGGCGACAGCACTGGGCGCTGACCGAGGCTTTCCAACCCCACAACATTTCCTGGCAGCTCAGCTTGTTGGAGGTGCGCAACTCCTCGCTGCGCCGCCGCACTGTCCTCCTGGGCTGCGAGCCCAGCAAGGTGGGCAACGAGCGCTGTGACCCTGAGTGTGAGCACCCGCTGACCGGGTACGACGGTGGGGACTGTCGACGGCTAGGACGCTGCTTCTCCTGGAAGCGCCGTGATGGCATCTGCCACATGGAATGCAACAACATGCTGGATGACTTTGATGACGGTGACTGCTGCGATCCGCAAGCCACCGACGTGGCCAGAACCTGCTTCGACCCTGACTCGCCCCAGCGGTAGGTGCTGTGTTTATGGGGAGGGGTGGTGCGTTGAGGTGTGGGTGCATCATCTTCTCAACACCCGTTCACTGACTGGGTGTTGCCCTTGACCTTTCACTTCCCAGCAGGAGGAGGCAGAAGGGGCTTTTCCTGTGGGATGGGCCACCAAGGGCAGGATGGCACGGAGTCCTATCCCTCTGCAACACTTTCCTCTAAAGAGGTTTTACCCCAAAATGTGATCGGGGTGGGGTGATGGGGATATCCCTGCCAGTGGAATTCCCAGTATGCAGCTGCTGGTCTCCATTAGCACACCAGCAGGACCATGGGCATCACTGGGGTGGACAGTGCAACCCCCTGGTACCACTTCCCTGACCCACAGCACAGGCTGCAGCAGGGGGATGGCTGCAGCCCATTTAAGGAGCAAATTTCCCCCTCAGGCAGAGGCAAGCGGTGGCTGCTCAGTGCTGGAGGGGGACGTGTGGCTTCTTCATGATCTGCAGGTGGAAAATGCCCTACAGACTCACCTTGCTCCATGGAGCATCGTCATGTGTTGAGGGACTCCTGCTCCCCTGAGGCCCTTTGGAGGTGTCAGCTGAGGTGGGATGGAGGGGGGCATCCCCCCTGCATGATGGAGGGGATCCACAGTGATGGAGACAGTGGCTTGGCATGGTCAGTGGCTTGCACACATCTATCCTCGTCCCTGGAGCCTCTGACGTGCCGGCAGCCCTGCAGACAGCTCCTAGTACTGGGGGCTCTGCCAATTGTGTTTTCTGGCCAGCGACAGGGGAGCACGAAAAAAATTCAAGGCTTTCCCTTTTGGAAGTTTTTTTTCTCCTGTTGGTGTCGTAGAAAATCGCTTGTTCCCCGCTCCCAGTGATGGGCTGAGGTGCCTGTTGGAGCAGCAGCAATGCAGGTGGCACCCTTAGGGACACCAGCTGCAAGGGAGGGTTTGGAGGACATGTCGCTTCTTTGATCCTCTTCCTCTTTACTATCTTCCGTGGGAGTGGGGCCATAAATGCCATTTTCCCAAGCCACCTTCTTCTCTCTCCTGCTTCCCAGGTAGGTCATGGAGGTTGAGGGAAGGAAGTGTCTCTGCTTGGATGGTGGTGGGAAAGGAGCAGCACTTCCCAGAGCAGGGGTAGATGAACAGCTCCAACAGCCTGCACAATCACCCTCAGCTTGCGGAGGCCGTGAGCATCCCAAAGCCTCTCGCCCTTGGCTTCAGCATGGCCAGGGCTTGCTCCTTGCCCTCTGTGGGCAGTTGGAGAGATGTTTTTCATCCTCACACAAGAAGGGCTCCACCTTAAATTATAAAAAGGCCAAATTTTTGCTGGTATGAATCAGGGCTTCCATTTGTCAGGATTTTCCCCTGAAACTTGGGAAAGCAAAAAAAAAACAACAGCCCCAAAACAAAACAAGACCCTTCCCTCTGTGGGAAATATCTCGGTGTCCTGCACAGGCGACAACAGAGATTGCTTGTAGGCTGAGCTCTGCAAAACAAACCCTGGTGTGGCCAGGGCTGCAAGGGACCTTAAAGATCATCTAGTTCTCACCCCCGCTGCAGAGGCAGGGGACACCTTCACAAGATCTGGTTACTCCAGCCTGACCTTGAATACCTCCAGAGATGGGGCAGCCACGATTTCCTTGGGCAACCTGTTTCGGCATCTCAGCACCCTCACAGGAAAGAATTTCTTCCTCATGTCCAACCTCAATCTCTCCTCTTCAAGTCTGTAAACTTTTCCCCTTGTCCTCTCACTATGCACTCCTGTAAAATGCCTGACCCCAGCTTTCCTGTAGCCACCTTCAGATATTGGAAAGCTGCTTAGAAGATCACCTGGGAGCCTCCTGTTCTCCAGGCTGAACAGCCTGTGAAATGTGAGGGCATGAGCTGAACCCCAGTCTCCTGAGGTGCCCTTGGCTGGCTTCTTCAGAGGTACTGGTAGACACTCATCCTCAGCTTGTCCCTGGCTTCTGGGGGAGAATATATGTGTTTTGGGGGAAAGCATGAGGAGCAAAGCCCAAGGAGAGCTTGAGCTGGGACTTGATGAACTTAGAGGTCTTTTGCAGCCTCAATAATTCTGTGATTCTGGGAAGGGCATGGTCAGGGCGGTGCTGTTTCCCCAAAGCTGGTGGGTCAATCCCAACACACACAAACAGGTCCAGCCTGAGTTATCATGCTGAACTGAATGCTTACGAGGAGCAGGGCAGTTGAAGAGTTTCCAGGAAGATTTTAGGGTGGAAGCCATTCAGTCCATTCTGGTGAAGGATCCCAATACCTTGTCTTGGCTTGTGCAAAACCTTTTTACCATCTTAGCACAACCCTCATGCAAAAATCTCCTTCTCTTGGGCTGTAGAAAGGGCAGGTCAGAAGGAGAAGCCCTAGGAACAGTGGTAGCTCTAGCACTTCTTAGCTGGGGGACATCTTGATGTATCTTCCAGGGCTTTACTTGGTGCTGACATTTACCTTTGCCCACACTTGCCAGGGGAAGAAAAGGAGGTTTGGGATGAAAGCTCTGGTGGAGATGGACCACCAGAGAAGGTCCTGCCGCAGCTGAGGTAGAAGCTGTGTCCAGCTCCAGAGGAGAGAATGATGCTGAGATGAGGGTGGTGGTGTTGTGCACGACACCAGGCCATTCAGCTGTCTCACCAAGTCCATTCTATACCTCCTCTAGAGCCATCAGGAGCAAGCCAGGGGCTTCTCACTAATCCTGATCTGCCAGCTCCTCAGACAGTGGAAGAGGCTGCCCAGGGCAGGGGTGGAATCCCCATCTTGGGGGGATTTAAAGGACATGTCATGCTTAGGGACATGGCTTAGGGGTGATCTGGCCATGTCGGGTCAGTTGTTGGACTTGAAGATCTTAAAAGTCTCTTCCAACCAAAAAGATTCTATGATTTGAAGTGGTTTCCAGGAGCCGCTGGCAGGTCAGTGCCAGAGTCCTCAGTAAAATTGGCCCTGATGTGCTGCAGACACGAGACTTCTCCTTCCTGAGTGCTGCTGTAATTGGTGCTCTTGGAAAGAAATCTGCAACAGCTCATTAGCAGCAATTAACACTCAGTGAGAGTCCCCCTCGGGCAGTTAGTCAATGAGAGTCTGGTGTGTGACACAGTTAATGTGAGATGAAAAACTGTGGTGGTGTCTAGAGAGCAAAGTGGGTAAGGGCAGAGCTGCTGGGCCTCTCATATGGCTGACAGAGTTCCAGCAGAAATAACCCAAGTGAGATGAGGAGTCTCCAGCCTCTTGGTGGCCTCCAGTGGGATGAACCTTGTTAACAGGGCACTTGATGGTCTCCCATCTCAGGAGAAGGGTGTGTAATGGGGTTGAGGCTGCTTGGGAGCTTCCCCCTGTGGTGTCTTCAAAAGCTGATCCAGATTCACTTCTCTGGTGGACAACCCTTGGGGGATGAAGAAATTACTCTGAGCTATCCTCTGGCACTTGAGGAGCCCATTGGTGAGGAGATGTTCAGCTGACTGTGGTGTGAAGGGTGTGGAACTGAGAGCAGGTGGAGCGAGTTAGGCACCTTGGGGCAGCAGCTGACTCACCCAGACCTTAATCCAACCAGACACTAAGCCAGTACTCAAATTAGCTGCTCACTTCTCCACCTTCCCTTGCTCCAGGAAACTCCTCACAGTGAGAGAAGGTAGGTATGTGTGATGGTTTTTTGAGGCTGTACATCCTGGGAGCAGCCTGAGGTCACTGGCACTGGTGAAGAGTGTAGAGTCAACTGGAGTCCAATGGTGTCTGCAGACAGTCATTTGCTGTTATGCTCTGTTGTGTTGCTCCAGTGAGCAGAGGAGCAGGGTTGGAGGAGAAGTGAGTCCCAGAGCTGGTTCTCAGTGCCTGGCCCTGGCACTACGCAGAGCAGCTCTTCTGCACAACAAGCTGCAGCATGCTGAGGTGCCCAAATACTCTTCCCTGGGCACTGGGCTGTGAGGGGTAGGAAAAACCATCTGCAGTAGTGCATCGCTCCCCTTCTTCCCGAGGTGGGAGGGTCAGGGGTTAATCCCCAGTGGAGGATGCCAGGCAGCCTGTTCCTCAGGAACCTGCCAGGTCCCCCCAAGGAGTGACCAAGCAGGATCAGGAGAACATGATCCGCGTGTGAGAGGGAGGAGAGGACCCCTGCTTTTGGGGAAAACAGCTGTCCCAGATGTGTGCTATTGTTCTAGAACACCACTGTCCCGGGGGCTCACTTGAGGGGGCTGATTGTATCAGGATGGCAATTGTGAAGGAACAGCATGTGGCCCGTGGCTGTGGGGGTCACTCTTTGTCCCCATGTTCAGCCCTTCCCAGGGCTCCTCGTTACCCAGCCGTACCCTTGCCCGTGGGCAGAGTATGGCAGCAGAGACCCTGGGAGCAGGGTGATGGGGATCTTGGTGGCCTCTGGTGGGACTCCCCCAGCGCTGACAGGGTCTTGGATGATTTAGCCCACGGTTTGGTTGACGGGCTGAATCGCGGCTGTCGGCATCGCCGAGCGAGCAGAGTGCTTTTAGTTTAACTTGGCCTGGCTGCTGCTGGTACTTTAGAAACCAAATCCCCCCTTTCCAGAGAGCGATGGGGCAGGAGGGAACGGGGCTGGTTGATCTCCAGCCCGTGGCGATGGTGCGAGGCAGAGAGGGCTTTGCTGGGTGGCTCTGGGCAGGGTGAGGATGGCGAGCCTTTGCGATGGTCGCCCGCCAAGGGGACCAGAGGCAGCCTCTGTTTATTTTTTTTAAACTTATTTTTGTTTGTGGTTGAACATATGATCGCTGCTCTACAAAACTTCCCCAATAAATTATCTCGCATCCTTTTTATATCCACGAGGCAGACATTTTTAGAATGTTGGCTCACACACACTGGGCTCTGGCAGGGCCACCCGATTGCCTGAACCTAAAAATAAGTTGGAGGCTTGGGAGGTGGGTTTTTTCCTTTAAAAGTTAATTTTTTTAAAAAAAAAATCATATATCTGAGGTGGGGTGGTGGAGGTGATTGACTTGAATAGTTTCCTCCTTTTCTTGTTCTCAATATCTTTCTTGACCAACATCAGGGCTGTGAGTTTCTACCCTTTGTTGGGGAGTTCAGTGTGAATGTGGCAAACTTTGGGGCTTTCAGCAGGACTGGATGTTACCACCATGGTGGGTAGTACCTAAGGCAAGGGTTATTGTCATAGAATCATTAGGGATTGAAAGGGACCTTGAAAGATCATCTGGTCCACAGGGCTCTGCTGTTCCCCTTGCAGAGGAACTAGGAGTTCTCAGCTTAATGTCCTTGGGAACATCATAGACTTGCTTAGGCTGGAAGGGACCTCGAAGTCCATCTAGATCCAGCTGCTAATGCCATGGGCATGGGGCATTTTCCACTTGACCAGGTTGCTCAAAGCCCTGCCCAGCCTGGACCCAGCACATACCTGTGTTCTCCTCAGCAGACTGTGATCTATTATAAATTGAGGCAGTGAAATTCAGGCTCCTGGAGGCACCAACTCGTTCCTAGACACTTTAAGACCTCCCCAAACCTGGAATGTTGCTTCATATTTGTGCTGCAGGCAAAAAGTAAGAGGAAGGTGATTTACAGATGTGGGTTAGGTGGGAACAGGGCTTATCTGTGCAGCCCTAGGCAGGCGAGAGCACTGCAAGGCTTGGTCCTGGCCCAGGATGTTTTTCATTTTGCTTTGACACCAACAATCCAGGCAGAAGGCTGAACCATACCTGGTCTGTTTAGCTTGGAGCCTGCTCTGGAATAACTTGCCACTGTTCAGCTCTGCCTCTCAAAACCACAAACATGCTTCTCCTTCCCCCGGTGCTTCTCACTGGTCCTCTCGTGCAGGTTCCAACACCAGTGTCAGAATTGACAGGAGGAGGTGGGTTCTTGCCCTGCTCTGTTCCTGTCAGGGCTCCTTCCCTTACTCCAGATGTCCAAAACTGCATCTTTGACTCCATTTCTTTTGACCTCTTCTGACTGAGCCCTCTCAGCTGTTGCCATCTCCCTTTTTCCAGGGATGGTGTCTCATGATGACAGCTCCCCTCTCCTCACATTCCCTGTAGATGTGCAGTAGCCTCCTGACTTGCTAGGAAGCTGTGGCCAGGCATGTACTCCAGGGGGTGACAATGTGTTTTCAGAGGTCATGATGGTTTCAGCATCCTTCATGCCCATTGAGAGCGGAGGGACAGTGCTGGGTGTGGGTAGAAAGCCCAACCCAGCAGGGTCTTATCATCCAGATGTGCCTTGGGGTCTGTATGCAGAGTTCGCGTGCAGGGTCTATGCTGGGCCAGCAGCATCAGTCCTTTCTGGTGCCCTCTTGGGATTCAGAGGGTAAGGTGCTACGAGCAGGTGGACCTACTTGAGAAGGCAGTAGTGATATTTGCCTCCTTTGCTTACTCCACTGATGAGAAGAAGGAGCAGGCTGTGGTTCTGGACTCTTGGCTTGGGTTTTTGAAGAAGAGGGTGAGAAGGAGCAAGGCAACAGAACTGCCTTTGAAATTAGTAAGCTTTCACATCCTTGGTTTTCAGCTGGCGGTGACACGTACCCAGCCTTGTGTCCTGCATGTGTGTGGCTTGGGATCTTCTCCTTGCAAAGGCTGAGCCCACAGGCTGGTTTCAAACAGATAAAAGGCCTTGGCATCTGTGTTCCTGCAGGCAGCCAGGAGAAGGGAGCTGCCCCTGTGATGGGTACGGGGTGCCTGCATCCTGTGCTGAGCCTTTGTAAAGCCTGGAGAGCTGGTGGGGTTCATTGCTCTCAGGATTATTTCTTGGTAATTAGCGCATTCCTTTGGAGTTCATTCCTGCTGATGGTTTTGGAATGTGTTAGCCCCAGACAAATCAAGATTTATGCTTGGGAATGTCACTGCAGGTTCATCAGCTGGGAGCCCACGGGTTGAGTGTAAACCCAGGAGTCTGAGGTATGTGTGGCTTTTTGGCTTCTGAGGATCATTTCTCCTTGGGAATAACAGGCTTCACCGTCCACAGAGGACAAGAGATGGTCCATGTGTCCTCTGCACCACAGCCTAGTCTAGTGAAAGCGTGTCCCTGGGTCTCAGATGAGTCGTGTGTTTGAAGATGATCTCACTCATGAGGAGATGGTCCACCTCTTAGAGGAAAAGGTGGCCATGACTCACACTGGCAGAAAGGCCAGGCAAGCAAATGCAATCTCCCTATTGACCAGGTCCCTTCAATTTAGAAGTTTTTACTACCTATTCCAGGACGTGTTTGGAAATCACACACGTCTACTCTTGTGCGCTACCATCAGATGGTTTTGAAGCCATTAAGGCCCGCTGGGTCAATAACCTCCATTTCCAAAACCCTATTAAACACCCATTTCCACGGAAATAGAGCTTTTACGATTGATCACAGCTACCAAGTCCCATTAAAATAAACCCCAACCGCTATCAAGTCCCCCAAGATGCAGAGCACTAAAACGCAGATGGCTAGGACAGATTTATCCCAGGGGAAAGCTGATGGCCCATTATGCTTAAGCAACACAAGAGTTGTCACATGAGCCAGGCAGTTGATGGGACTTGCATGGATTTGTCCTCCCTGAGCGGGGAAAAGGGAGGTTCATGAGGTGAATCAGTGGTGGTAACAAGCTCTGCGCTAGCCACTGGTGGGAGCTTTTGGGGAACCGTTTGGCTTGTTCCATATGAACATTTCAGGTGGGTTGTCTGGCAGAACTAAATGATGCTTTAGTGCTGTAGGAACTGCTGAGTCTGAACATCTGTCCTTGGCGATGCAGGGCTCTCCAGGTTGAGCTGTACTGGGCTGTCACACCTCTAGGGTGGTATGAGGAAAAATGTTGGGAAGTTGGCCTTGCAAAGATGAGGTCCTGGTCTCTGTACCCTGAGAAGAAGGCCTTTTGGGGCTTCTGGTCTTGTGGCAGACCCTAAAGCATACCAAGGGGTTGTGAGTGTGGTAAGATTGCAGGGGAGCTCTCCTGGTCTCCTCTGGGTAAGAAGCAGCTCAAGCAGTAGAAAGTTGGCAACCAGGGGTTGACAATGTCAGGGAGAAGTGGTGGGAAGAGTAGATGTCCTCAGCAGTGTGGGTGGTACCTTCCATGCATAGGAGGTGAGAGCTGTGATAGTCCTAAAACAAACTACAGAGCAGAGAGACCCTGTCTGTCCCTGCTGAGCTCTGATGATGGAGGTTACAACTCTGTCAGGTCCACCTCAGGAGGTGTCCCAGCAGGCTGAGACCCACCAGGGTGACTGTCATTCCTTCTGTGGGCATCCTCCAGTTTCCAGGGGATGCACCAAGGATGGAAGAACAGCCCTGACTCTCAGGTCTTGGCTCAACAGAGCAGCACAAGAGGGGCTCGGTGATCCAGCTGTCCTTCCCC
Source organism: Rhinopomastus cyanomelas (assembly GCA_013400115.1). NCBI lineage: Eukaryota > Metazoa > Chordata > Aves > Bucerotiformes > Rhinopomastidae > Rhinopomastus > Rhinopomastus cyanomelas. The sequence goes on from VXBP01010097.1 coordinate 677,770, forward strand.
ATTAGGGCTTTGCCATTTGCGGTCTCTGCCAGACAGCAACAGCCCTGGGGACATGGGCTGTCTGCCGGCATCAGCTCCAAGTGGTCGTGCCCCCATGGAGAAGAGGTCAGGTAGTCCCTGCTGAGCTGGAGGCCACACTTCCCTTGTTTGTCTCCCTTCATGCCTCCTTCAATCAGCTTCACTGCAGCCCTTGGCTCCCTCTCACAGCCCTAGATTTCTTTGCTCAGTGTGCCTGATCCCGACCAAGCACTTGTGTCTTCCTGCTTGTCACATCTCTGATCTCCCTCTTGATGGGAGATGGTGCTACAAGGTGGTGTCTAGGTGCCTCTTCTGTTCCAGCAGTGTGAAGTATTTGTCATGGGATGGTGGAGGCAATGTGGTGAATTGGTCGCCCTCTTCTTAGGAGCAGGCAAAGAGGGATGTGTGGGTTTTTCTCATGTTGAGTATTTCACCCACCAAAACCTCTCCTCAGGGAGAGTCCTCCTCCTCAGGGCTGCTCCCAGTCTATTCTCTTCCAAGCCTGTGCTTGTTCTTGGCATTGCCCTGATCCAGGTGCCAGACCTTGTACTTGGCCTTGTTGAACCTCATGAAGTTGGCATGGATCCACCTCTTGAACCTGTTGAGGTCCCTCTGGATGGATCCCTTCCTTCTGGTGTGTTGGCTGCACCACAGGGCTTGGTGTCCCTCTGCTGAGGTTCATCTGAATCAGATTTTTATTAGTTCAGGCCAAGTTTTCTTTCTCTCCTCCGCTCTTCCGTAACTTCTCCACTGCTTACCAGACCCAGGTCTAAAACAGCATTGCCTTTGGCTGGTGTGGTGATGAGTTAGTTGAGAACTTTTCAGCAAACACTTCCAGGAACAGTGAGGCCGTGCCATTGTTAGCAGCACTTATTCTTCAGCCTATCTGAGGGCAAATTGCCCTGCAGGGCTTTCTGGTCTGACACTAATGTTATTGTCTGTCTTGCCCAAATCTGACCTCAAAAAGTTGCGTGCTGCCATCTGATGTCACTGGGAGTTTGCCTGCTGAGCGTGAGTGATCTGCTGCTGCCGTGCTCCCTTTCCCCAGTAAATCCAGATGGAAAGGTCACAGCCTGCAACCACAGCTTCTCTTTTTGATCCCATCAGCAGCTTTGCCAGTGCAGCTCTCTGACCCTGCAACAGCTGCTGCTGCTGCTTCCGTCCCCCAGCCAAACTCACCTCCCAAGTGAAGACTGAGGGTTACCCCTGCATCCAACAGGAATTGGGAACCCTCTGATCCTGAAGGTCCTCATGTAGGAATATTTTGCCCTGTCACCCTCTGACATCCTGATGCTCAGCCACTTGTGCATGTTTCAAGCTGCCTCTGAGGTGTTGGGAGCAATGACTGCTCCCTAGCTTCTGCTTGTGCTGCCAGTGCCTCAGTGGTGGTTTTTTCCAGGCAAATCCAAGAGGTGTGTGGTGCCCTCATCCCTCGTGTATCCGGTTGCTCTCTGGCTGGAACCCAACATCCGGTGAAGATGATGAGAAACTTCTGAGGGCTACAGAGGGTATTACTCATGCTTTTCCCTGGTGAATTTTATCCTAGCCCATAGAGCAGAGAGAGTCTTTGTACAGATGGATCTAAGTCAAGCTCTGGGCTGGCTTGGTCAAAGCAGAAGGTGTGACACACTCTGGAGAGATGGAGCTGTTGTTGCTTGTCCAGGCAGCACCACTGTTGGTGCATAGGTGGCAGAGGAGAGGATCTCCTGATCTGTGGGGTGCTAGAATGGATGATCAAGCTGTAAAGTGGAGGAAGAGGAGCAAGACCTACATTTTATAGTGGCAGCCTTATCCTACCTTGGGGCAAGGAAAGTGGCTGGTACCATGGAAATGCAAAAGATAGACCTGGCAGATGGAACAAACCCGGTGCAGTGCCATCAAACTGAATTCTCTGGGTACTGCAAAGGATGCAGAATCTAATACCACAGGAATTCCACCACAATTCAAAAATAGAGGAGTCTTTTCCCTACAGATGTTTCAGAGGGGATGTGGGAGTGGGATTGGGTGGAAGTTGTCCAAGTACCCTCCATGGACAGCTGGGAAATACTTGAGACCCAGCCAGCTCCAGCTTGCCAACTAGCCTAGTGAAGTCACAGACAAGTCCTGGTGCAGCTTTCACATCCTTCACCCACCACAAGGAAATGCCTCATCCTACTCCCAACAAGCAGGGAGATTCCTTCCCCCCCCAAACCTCTGCTTAACAAGGAATCCCTCAGACTTCCCGGGAACAAGCAACAACCTGCCACCAGCACTTCTGGTGTCACTATGCAGCAACTGTGCTGCTGATGCACCTGCCAGAAGCCCCAGAGCCACAGCTTCAGCCATGAGGTCAGGTGCTGCTGGATGGAGTGGCATCAGCAGCTGCAGAGAGGACGCTCTGCACTCTCCTTATCATGGAGGAGAGGTGCTCCTCCAGACAATGAGCCAAAAGGAGCATCTTCCAGTGCACCCCTGCCAAAGGATTCGTCTCCACGGTGGCTCTTGAGGGAGGGGTTCTTGCTTGTGTAGATAAATCCTACTTGATGGAATTCATGAGCCCTCATCTGTGTTCCCAGCACATAAATTCCCAGCTGATGCTCAGCTTTGCCTCACCTCTGCCCTGCTGCAGGCAAAGGGAGGTTGTGGAGTCTCCTTCTCTGGAGATGTTTAAAACCTACCTTGGTATGTTCCTGTGTGACTTGGTCTAGGTGGTCCTGCTGTGGCAGGGGGATTGGACTAGATGACCTTTTGAGGTCCCTTCCATTCCCTAATGTTCTGTTATTCTGTGGAAGTCCAGTGCCATGAGGGAAACGGGGCATGGTGCCCTTCTGGCACAGCACACAAACCTGGAAGGGTTACTCCATCTGCCTTGAGACTCTTGTAACTGGCAGCTGCTCCATGTTCTGGGGTTACCTGCCTAGAAGTTTCTGGTGTTAAAGCAGCTGGGGGAATGCTGCGAGTTCAGACCAAAGCTGAAGTTCTCCTATTAACAAGTAGCCTTACATGTGTGCTCGTGGACATGGTCCAGGAGCTCTGACTCCAGTCCAGCACTATGCTAGTGTGCCTCAGGCATCACTGCCAGCATGATGACACCTTGATAAGGCATCGGCAGGCAAACGGCAGGCTCCTGTAACACAGCTAGGTGCAAAACACAACCAAGAGATGAAGGGAAGGCTGAGGAACAGCTGGACGTGTCCCTGGGCTTGCAGGAAGCGCTGCACTACTGGAGTAATATCTTCTGCTGTCCTCAGGACTCTTGTCAGCTTTGCTGGGTGTTGGACTCAAGCCAAAGAGCGTTGGAGTGCACAAGGGATGAGGGAATCGCACACCTCTTGGATATGCTTGGCAAAAGCTGCAGCTGAGGCACCAACAGCATGAGCAGAACCTCAAGTATCATGGGTCAGCACCCTCATGAGGGAGACCCTCTAGCTGCTCACCAATGAGATTTGCATCCTTTTGGGAAAAATCTGGAAAATCTGAGAAACCTCTGTTTCTCTTGCTCTTCTGCCCAGTGCTTTGGAGTGGTGGGGCTTCGCCCCTTAGCTGGTAGCGGTGCCTTCGTGCATTCTTTGTGTGTTGGCTTGCGGTGCCCACTCTGCTCTAGTTTGGAATCCTCTGGTCTTGTAGCTTTTGAGAAGTTATTTGGGGAGAAGAGGAGAGGGCAGTCGCTTGGCCTGTTTGTGGAGACCAAGGGCTGCTCTGTCATCCCCCTGGGAAAATTCCAGAAGCGCTGGAGAAGATGGAGAGCATGACCTTGGCAGTAAGCAACCGGCGAAGACGCCAGTTACACGCTCCTTGTCTAAGCTAAGGATGCCAGTGGGGAATGTGGATCAAGGAGCATCGGAACCGCCCATTCTAGTTGTTTTGGTCTTGTTCATGTCTTTGGGGATGTCAGCAGGAGGATATTTGTGCTCTCCTTGCCGTAGAGGGTGATGCTGGAACCCTTTCCTGTGCTTCTCCATCCACCCGAGCATCTCTCAGTGCTGGAACAGCTCCCCCAGCCCCTGACATGGCCCTGAACCATCCAAGTCTCTCAATGAAGGAAATGACAGTTATTTATAAGGAAGGGTTGACAAAAAATGTTTCTGGTGTCAAGGGAATGGCAGGCGACAGCCAGAAAAACATCGTGTCTCCAGAAGAGGGACGGCGGGAATATCCCTTTGAATAGAGCTGACGTCAGCTCTCGGAATTTGGGCAGCCTGGAAGCACTTGGGATATTTTTCCAAGATATCATAGTTCAGGAATCAACATTATTTTTAAGTCTGTGTCCCCCGAGCTGCTCTGGTGCATGAAGGAGACTCTCTCTCCTCCTTCCCCCTCCTTCGCACTCTATTTCTACGAAATCTTTGCTTCTCTTCCTTCCGACTCATGCCACAAGTATGTCCTTCAGGTTTATTTATTCTTCTCCCTGTCTGTTCCTCCTGGCCTGCTCCCGTCTTGGTTGGGTTGAAGGGATGGCGTCAGCGTGGCGCATGTCTGGGATGCTCAGGCGAGACATCACAGAGCAGAGATCATGTTCTCCTAATTTGCCGTTTCCGGTTGGGAGAGTTTTCTCTCCACAAGCTGATGTGGCTGGGGAAAGCGTTCTGGGAACGCTGCTCTGTGGTGGGAGATCACTGGGCCTGGTGAAGACAAGCTGATCATCTCATCTCATCATTAAATGATGCCATTGAGCCCAGCCAAGTATTTCTGAAGGAACTGAAGTTTTGGAGAAGTTCTGCTGCTAGGAAGGTGGGTGAGCTGTCTCCAGCCCAAGGTGGCCTACGGGGGCTGATTGATAGGAAAGAGGCAGTCAGCAGGTCCTGGCTATCTGTCACTTCCCAAGTCAGCAATGGCTTCTGAAACTCTGCTGTTCCAGATCCAGGGAAGTGGCTACCCTTGAGTATACAGAGCTGTTCTCCATGTCTTCTCTACTACTTTTTCAAATCCTGCTCTAGTCTACTGCTGGAATCTTGGTCCTCTAATTGTTTTTCCTCTTTTTTTTTCCTTTTCTTCCAATTGCTGTGGCAACCTCTCTCTTTCTGAACAAGTGGTGGTCCCTTCTAACCCACACTGACTGTATGACTTCGTCTGGGTGATCCTGCTGTGGCAGGGGGATTGGACTAGGTGATCTTTAGAGGTCCCTTCCAATCCCTAATGGATCTATGATTCTATGACTCTAGGTCTGTTGGTCCAACAGCTTCACTAGAGATCCTGCCATGTTGCACGGTGTATTTGCATCTCTCACTGGTTTCCCTTCCCGCTTCTCATCTCGCATGAGAACGTGTCTTTTTCACCTTAGCCCATGCTCAGCTTGTTGTCCTTTCTTCTATAACTCAATGCAGTGAGGAATGTGCTCATGGGCACCACTTTTAGAGCAGCAGCTTGTTCAGATGAAGCTGGTGTGCCATCATGGCTAATCCAAAACCATCACGTTCCCTTCATCTCTCTGTGGAGCTCACAAGGTGCCAGTTGCTCCTGGAAGCATGAGAGTGAGTGAAATGCTTTCCACCACCTTAATGTTGCTGTTGGCCACCTTCTGCAGGTTTAGTCACTCCTAGGGCACATTTCCATGATGGTGCATTTCCATCATCGTTCCAGAGCAATGTATTTGAAGCCCTTCCATGAGCTTTTTCCCTGCTTAGAATCTCTTTAATGGCTTCACAAACTGCAGGTCAGGGGTGTTCAGATCTTCAGCTTAGAGACAACTCTTAGTGTCTTCTAGGGCTGCCTGTCCTAATGCTGCATCATCCCATGGGATTAATGGCACAAATATACAGATCATTAGGGGTTGGAAGGGACTTCCAGGGGTCATCAAGTCCAGCCCCCCTGCTAAAACAGGATCATAAAACCTAAGACAGGTCACTGCAGAAATGCATCCAGACAGAGAAGGAGATTCCATAGTCTCCCTGGGCAGCCTGTCACCCTTACAGTAAAGAAGTGTTTTCTCATATTGAGATGGAGCTTCTTGTGCTCCAACTGACACCCACTGCCCCCTGACTTATCACAGGGTGCAAGTGAAAAGAGACTGTCTCTTTCTTCTTGACACCCAGCCCTCATGGATTTACAGGCAGTGTTTAAGTCCCCTCGTAACCTTCTCGCGTCACCGCTGTTCTTCCACTGTTGGTGGAAGTGCTGGTACCTCTGTGCTCCGATGAAGTCTGTGCTGACTGTCTCCTCTCCCTTGTCCTTTCAGGGCATACATGAGCGTGAAGGAGCTGAAGGAGGCTCTGCAGCTGAACAGCACCCACTTCCTCAACGTTTACTTCGCCAGCTCAGTGAGGGAAGAGTTGGCTGGTGCTGCCACATGGCCATGGGATAAAGAAGCCCTTAGTCACCTGGGTAAGCAAGCTGCCTCACCCGTGGGCTCTCAGCACTGTTGGTCTTCCTCTGTCTTGGTTGACTGAGCTAAAAGATGATGTTTAATGATGACAGGGTTTTGGGGTACCAAGAGCTGCTGCTGTGAGGAAAGCATGTGCACATTCCTGGTGTATGTGTGGATTGTGCCCCACCAAAGGCCTTCCAGGATGTTAGGAGAAACTTCTACTGCTGAAAACACTGAGAGAGTGGGATGGAGAGCCTGGGGAGAGTGGCAGGTTCATCATCAATTCAGGCTCTGGAGGGAGGGAGTTAGATTTTCATTTAGCTTCTCTTGGACCTTCCAGGTCTATTTTCCTGGATTCTGGAAATTGAATTTCACTTTGTAGCACTTAATGGCAAACAGATAAACCAGGAGGGCCGCTGATTTCAGAGCTGGGACCCCAGATGTGAGCAACTCCAGAGCTGACCAGGCACTTCCAAATCCAGGGTGTGAGGATGACTGTCAGATTTAACCATGACTGTGTAGCTACTGGAGGCAAGGCTCTCCTCAGCTTCGGTGAATTCCAGGCAGGCCCTTAAGGCCATCAGCCCTGGCAGGCTACCAAACAGCCGAATGGCCACTGCTTCGCTAGAATGTCCATGTATTGTGCATTTTCTCCTACCTCTGTCTCTCTTTCCCTGCCTCTCCCTCCACCTCTTCCATGTCAGAGTTTTCTGGCAAAGCTCTTTACACTCTGCAGTCAAAACATCCAAAGTGTTTCTCAAGAAGTAACTGGAAATATTGACTCCTGACACCTGCGCAGCAGACCTAGACCTTCTGCTTTCACAAGTGGGTGATGTTCAAACCTTGAAAGCTTTGCACCGCCGTTAAAGACCTGTGTTAAAGCTCTTTTGTGCCAGTTTCCTTCCCTCAATGAGTTTGGGGCTGTGGTTTCAGTAGCACGTTGCCACAGTTGCTTGTTGAAGAGGGCAGATCTCCATAACACTTATTCTTTCGCCTTCCAGAAATCCCTTCCAAGGCTCAGCGTGACAATCGTCTCACTGCAGCAAGTGCTTCAGCTGCACAGGTTATCCTCAGACCCCTCCCAACAGCTTGCAAGGAGCTGCATGGAAGGGTAGTCAGGATGCTTGGTTTCATCCAAAGCTTTCATTTAGCTCCAGTCTCAGAATTTACATCCAGCCGGGGATGCAAGTGGTGGCACCATCTGGAAATGTTGGATCAGGGTTTTGCCACGGCAGTGCAGGGGGAAAGGGGTGTTGTCTTGGCTCTGGTGCCAGAGCTGTGAAGTCAGAAGCCGGATCTGAACTTTTTTGAGTTTCTGGCACAGACTGAGGACTTCGGTTCAAGACTGTCCTTGGGTTTAGTTTTAATGAGCTCGGGCGGGTGGCCGGCAGACACTGTTCTCTGGAGACAGTGGGCTCCACCACATCATCAGGTGCTGTGCAGCACACACAATGGACGTCATTGTCCAGTGCAGAAGACGGTCAGAACTGAGTAGGTCGTGAGTACACAGGATTTTGATGAGAGGCTGCGAGAGAACCTGAGTAGATGTGAAGAAAAAGCCTGGAAGGAGTGAATACTAGTTTGAGAAAACCCCCTGAGCTTTAAGGACCAAACAGTTACCAGGGGTGGAGACAGGGACTGTCTCCAAGAAGACAGACTCCTGGCTAATCTCCTGTCTATCCTGACCCTAAACTAAGGTCAGCGTGCCGGCCCTGCTCCCACCGTGCCGCCTCCCACCGCTCCGAAATGCCACGGTGGCTTCTCCCGACACTCACACAGACCCTCTCACGCTTTGATTCTCCTCTTGAAACAAATTGATTCCTTGAGTTTGACATGACTTCTCCAAGAAGCTGCCCTGCCTTGTGTCTTCAGAGACTCTTGGTCAGATCCTGCTCTGTTTGTCTCTGAACTGGACTTTCCTTGACGTTTTCAAGAGGCTTACCGCAGGATATTTCTCTCCAACTGTTTTCTCTTCTGGTTTAACACTTCCTTCTCACCCCAAAACTCACCAAATGTACTGTTTGCAAACCATTCCCCATCAGTTCTTATCTAGGTGGTTTTCAATCTGCCATTTAGACTTTGGACTCCGCAGAAACCATCCTTTCCTGACTTCTGAGTGTGTCTTTCAAGAAGGTCCTCTTCATACTTCCCTTGGCATCTTCACCCTCTGAAAGTCTTCAGTAAACTTTGTTTTTCGTCTTCTTCTCTCCACCTGTGTTTGTGTGGAGCTACTAGAAATCAAGTGACCATTCCTGTGCTGATGACTTACAGATCTATTGCTCTCCTCCAGATTATTTTCCTGAGGAAATCTATGTTTCAGGCAGCCTTCCTGTAGAGGTAGGGATGCTGAAACATTTTAGACCAACAGGAACACTAACCAACAGCAACCACATTCATGGAAGCAGAGGAGAGAACTACTGACTTGGAGAGGAGGCACTGGTCTGTGATGCTTCCAGAGTTGGTGTTTCAGCTGCTGTGGGGCTCCTAAACAGAGACAACTCGCAGCATCAAGCAGCAGAGGTAGATCATCTCAGGTCTGCTTGTGCCGCTCCCTCTAGCCATACTGTCTGTCTCAGTCTTTCCACCGTCATCACAGGCAGTCCCTTTCAAATTCAGAGTTTGGAATGAAATCTGGAATGAATTTTCTGAGAACTTAGATGTAAATCTTTTTCAACAGCAAAACACGAGGAGCTGAAGAGCTCCTGTCCCATAAAAACTGGAGCTTTCTGCCGTGGAAAGCCTGGTCCCAAAGCCCCTGTCGCAGTGTCTAACGCAGAGGCTTCAGACTTCATGTGTTAGCGGCATGTGAGCTGTGTTTGCGTAAACATGGTCGAAAGGCGAGGGAGCTGTGAATATTTGCTGTTATAAATACTTTCTGCTGTTATATAAGCGAAGGCCAGCTCATATATCTGGCTGAGGCCAGAGGATGCTGAAGGAGGGCCAGCCGTTCCATCAAAGGTACCTTAAGCAATGGCCGTCTTCCTGTCTGACTAACCGTCATGCGTTTGTTCCACCCGCTGCTGTGACTCAGTGTTCGGGGAACACTGGCCCCAAGGTACAGGTTCAGCTCTGCCTTTTGCTGCTTAAAGATCCCACGCTTGCTGGAGCCAATGTTCTCTGGCTTCCTGGGGGCTGGCTTGAACCAGAGTCCTGCAGCATTGCTCTTGGTCGTGGCTGGAAGCAGGGCAACATCCTGGGGCTGGGAGCTTCCACGGCGGGGGTGTTGGTGGTTATGAAGTGGGGTCCACAGCTGTGCTATGACCTGTCACTGTACTGATGGACTGGGCGTCTCTCACTGGTTGAGCAGATCTGAGGCTTGACCATGGGGACATTCCCTTGAGACCTACCAGCTGGAAGAAGATGTTGTGAGGCCAGAAAGAAAGCTTTCCCAGCTGCCTGGTCTTGTCTGGGTGAGCAAGTCCCAAGGTGGCTCTGGTTCACCTGTCCTGGAGCGCTGGACCTAACTGGTGTCACAAGGACACAACATTGACATTTTTAGCTTGGTTGTATAACTTGAGCTCCTTGTTGGCCTTGTTCTGGGGCTGGAGGGAGAGATTTCACATGAAGCCCAGTTAAGCCCACCACCTCCCAGGGCAGAAGGAGGTAGAGATGTGAAGGAAAGATTGATTTGCAGAGGAGGGAGAGGGAAGGGGAAGGCTGATCTTGTTGGGGTATTACAAACACTTCCACATCTTGTCTTCACAGTCAGGACCCTGCAGAGGGGAAATGCAACTTCCTGATGCAAAGCTGGAGCTCTCCCAGCTCATCAGGGCACTATGGGGATAGGGAATGGAGGACGGGGCCATTGTGGAAGGAAGGCAGCATTCTCATTTGGTTCTAATCCTGCCATCTAATTAGCTGTCAAAAAACCCCGTCATAAATACGATCGTCCTTGTGGGGTGTGCGGGAGGAGTAGGGTAGGGGAAACCAGCAGAGAAGAGGGACAGGGGATCCCAGCCTTGGCATCCCTCCCCTGTGACAGTTCTTTCCCTCCCTGTACTGGAATCCCATTTATTCCCCGTTACGGGAAAAGCGCCAGGTTTGTGCTGGGAGGAGGGTCTCTGGTGGTGGTGCTCAGCCCCGTTTGCTGTGGCTGGCAGGGCAGGACACACACAGGGCTTTTACATCTCATTTGTTCACAAACACGGTTTTCTTTCTGCGCATTCCTCCTCTTGGACCTTTAGGCTGGCAGCCCCCTGCCTCGTTCAGGCTGGGGTTTGGCTGAGAGATGCCTTTTCTTTCTATGCTCTCTTCTCTCATGCCCTGTTTTGATTCAAAAGAGAAGCAGCTCTTGCAAGTCTTGTATTTTTTATGTGCTCACTGGGTTCTCCATCCGTGGGATGCCCTTTGCTATCTGTAGCGTGGACCAGCCTGGTGACTAGGAGAACGATGTCTTGCAAAACCCTGTTGATTAATAGGACACTACACAAAGATCTCCAAAGGGGTTTTCAACCTCAGTACCTTCTCCAGCCCACTAAAGGGTCAAGAGCAGCCTGATGAGATGCAAGGTCCCTCCGCTCCAGTGTTTCACAGCACGGGAGAAAGGGAATGCAGCTACTTTGTGACCCATCCTTTGCCTCAAGCCAAGCTGCCCTGGGAATGAGATCCACAATGTGGGGAGAAAGAATGACAGACATGAATTTTTAGCTGCTTGAAACTGTGCTGCTTGACATGTCAGTGGTGGTCTCAGCCTTTCCATGAGCCACACATGCAGGATGCTCCACAGAAGATGCCACCCTTATTTCTTGACCCTTTTGCAACCCTATTGGGCTCAGGAGAATTGCTCAGGGCATCTCTGAAGGCCCCTTTCAGCCCCAACCCAGCATGGTTCCACCAGAGGAGTCCCAGACTTTCTGGTGAGCTGCCAGGATGCCATGACCCAAAGGCAAGCCCTATATTGAGGGCAGGAGGCAGTCCAGTAGCACACAGAGCTGATCCAGGAGCAGATTTCAAGCAGGCAATGATGTGGCTGGAGATGGGATCACACGGTGGCCCTCTGCCAGTGTTAACTGTGCTGGCAGGGGCTGCAATTGGCAGCAAAGATGCAGTAGCAGAGGCTCTGCTGGGAGGTAGCTGGCACGGTAAATCCTCTGGAGCCCTGCAAAGGAGGCATCAAGCTGTGCCAGAGCCAATTATTCACTGTGCTGCCATCCAGGCTGTTTGGGTTCTGAGCAGTTGGGTAAAGCCAGCCTCCCAGGGCACGGAGGTGTTGCCCAGAGTTAGCCCAGGCGCATGCTGGGGTCTGCTTTTTGTCCCCTTGTCTTGCTGATGTTCCCCAGCCCTCGCTGTAAGGCAGCATGGAAAAGTGGATGAGGAAATGAGAAGAGGAAGGGGGCGGGGGAAGTGGCCAACAAAAAGTCTCAAAACAGGGAGAGCAATGCAGAGTTTCCAAAGAGATTTTCATTTGGGCAAAATGAATAAATAAAAGGAGGCCAGAGAGGTCAAGTTTTGAGCAGCCTGCAGGGATGGTTTCCCAGCAGATGTGTGTGCAGGAGGTGGATCACTTCTTCCATGCCTCTCAGGTTCTGGAGATACTGTGATGGGCAAAGGATGGCTCTGCTCCACCTGGTTTTGCATCATTGGTATTGATCATCATACAGCAAGTGTGTGAGCAGGAGGGGAAGAACCCCTTGTCCTGCAGCCAAGGGGCAGCTTAGGACACGAGAGCAAAGGAGCCCTCTTCCTGTCCTGCAAGAGGGTGATATGTCCATCTTCAGGTCTCCATCCGGCACATCCTCGTGTAACATGGAAGCACACCTAGCACGGGTGACTAATGGTGCCTACCTGCTGTCTCTTCCTCTGGTTGATGTTCTCTCCTTGCACTTCCAGGAGGAGTTGTCCTCAACCCTGCTTACTATGGTGTGCATGGCCACACCAACACCATGATCCACGAAGTGGGACATGTCCTGGGGCTGTACCACGTCTTCAAGGGAGTGAGCGAGCGGGAATCCTGTGACGATCCCTGCAGGGAAACAACCCCGTCTATGGAGACAGGAGACCTCTGCGCTGACACTGCCCCAACTCCAAAGAGTAAACTGTGTCGGGATCCAGACCCCACCAATGACACCTGTGGCCAGACACATTTCCTGGGGACCCCTTTCAACAACTACATGAGTTACACAGGTAATGATTCGTGGGTTTCTCCACCAACAGACCATCCTGAGCTGGCAGCTTGCAGCTGCAGCCTGTGCTTGCCAAAGCTTTAGTCCCTCTCGTGCTTCCTACCCTGCCAGCCTGCCCCTGGACATGTGTCAAGGCTGGTTTTGTCAGCGTGGGGTAGTGCCTTTGCTCTTCAGTCCTGAAGCAGCTTTATTATTCCTGTTATTTACTATTTTCACAGAATCACAGAACATTAGTGATTGGAAGGGACCCCAAAAGATCAAGCCCAATCCCCCCACTACAGCAGGATTCCCTAGATCCAGTTGCACAGGAACATGGCCAGGCAGGTTTTAAACGTCTCCAGAGAAGGAGACTCCACAACCCCCCTGGGCAGCCCCTTCCAGTGCTGTGTCACTCTCACTGGGAAGAAGTTCCTTCTCATATTGACGTGGAGCCTCCTATGTTCCAGCTCACACCCGTTATCTCTTGTCCTGTCGTTGGGTGCCATTGAGCAGAGCCTGGCTCCATCCTCCTGACACCTTCCCTTTCCATATCGATCAACATTCATGGGGTCACCCCTCCGTCTCCTTTTTGCCCAGCTCCCTCAGCCTTTCCTCATCAGGGAGATGTTCCACCCCTTCATCATCTTTGTGGCTCTGCCCTGGACTTTGGCTTCAGCGTTGAGCCCTCCTAGCTCGGTGTCAAGCACCTGCCGAGGAGCACTGGCGTTCCTGTCAGCCCGGGAGGACCACAGCCTGATGAGCAGTCCTGTCCCCTCTTGTGGCACTGCCCAGGTAGCCCTTGGCGAGCCGGTGCGGGGCTGCTGCGGAGCTGCTGAGGCACTGCCATCTCGTGGCTTTGGGGACACACGGCAGCACAGAGTCCCGGCAGCGCAACCACCGCGGGCTGGTGGCTCCCAGCCCTCCTTAGGGGTCCCCACACCCGAGCCTGGAGATGGGGAAAGGTATGTGTTGCCCACCGACAGACCCCAGTCACCCCGAGCCCGGCCTCTCTTCCTCCAGATGATGACTGCACCAACACCTTCACCCCCAACCAAGTGGCCCGCATGCACTGCTACCTGGACCTGGTGTACCAGCGCTGGGGACACAGCAAGAAGCCTGTGCCCATCCCGATGCCCCCCATGGTCACAGGGCAGACACAGGACTCGCTCAGCATCTACTGGCTGCCTCCTATCAGCGGTGTTCTGCATGAGAGGTAAGGGATCATGAAGGGACCTCATCTAGTCCAACCCCCCTGCCAGAGGAGGATCCCCTAGAACAGATCACACAGGGACATCCAGGTGGGTTTTGAAAGTCTCCAGAGAAGGACACTCCACACCTCTCTGGGCAGCCTGTGCCAGGGCTCTGTCACCCTCATAAGAAAGAAGTTTCTCCTCATGCTGAGGTGAAACTTCCTACCTTCCAGCTTATCCCTGTTATTCCTTGTCCTATAATCAGGGGCCACCAAAAAGAAACTGGCCCCTTCCTCTTGACAGCCACCCCTCAGATGTTTACAGACATTTATAAGATCCTTCTCAGCCTTCTCTTCTCCAGTCTAAACAGCCTCAGTTCTCTCAGGCTTTCCTCATAGGAGACATGTTCAAATCTGCTGTGGTCATGGGCTTGGATTGGCAGAGGAACCTGCTAGAAGGGACAAGGGATCCCTAGCGGTGCCCCCCACGCCTCCTTTTTCTCTTGGTTGCCTCCAGCAGGAGCTGGGCTGTGGCGATGGCCCCGCTGGCACGCAGGCTCTCCCACAAGCTTCTGCTGTCAGGGTGCCGGGAGGGGAAGCCAAGGAGCACGGGGAGGCCATGCCAGCTCTGGAACACCAGGGCGCAATCACGGAGTGAAAAATGAGCTTCATTTAGCACTTATTGTATAAAATAGCTGTTTACCAGGAGGAAATGCAGCCTTGTGGTTAAGGCAGGGAGCTGGAACCTCAGAGCTGTGTTTCATTCCCAGTGCTGTCACGGACTTGCGGGGTGACTAACTGGGGGTAGGTCGGGAACCTTTTCAAGCCAAGGAACCGATGCTGAGGAGCAGTGGTTGTCTGGCTCTGAGCAGCGCATGGCCCTGAGCGCTGGGCTTCCTTCTTCCAGCACCGGGGAGTCACCGAGACCTGGAAACTCCGCCGGCGCCTCTGTTCAGCCTCTTGCTGAAATGTTTTGGTTTCCACCAGGTCTGTGCCTGTGGGATGGGGACCACAGCATGTGTTAGAGAGCTCCTATACCTGTCTTAAAGCTGCTTCACAGAGGTCTCTCTTGCAACCCAGAGGCAATTACTGTGTGAGGGAGCCTGTGAGACTGTTGGTAAAACTCATGACGAGCCATTTGCCCAGGGCTAACAAGAGCATGTGCTGTCACTCCCCAGGCACAAGGGCCTGGGTCTGAAGTAATTCAAACCTACCATTTGGGTGGGGAATGCAGTGGTCTGGGAACAGAAGAAGATGGCCCTAAAAGGCAGGTGCCAGGCTGGAGAAGAGAAGCTCTGGGGCCACCTTAGTGTGGCCTTTCAGGGCTTAAAGGGGCCAGTGAGAAAGGAGGGGACAGACTTCTCAGCAGGGGCTGCTGTGACAGGAGAAGGGGTGATGGTTAAACTGGAAGAAGGAGATTCAAACTAGAGAGAAGAAAGAAATTGACACTGAAGGTGGTGAGAACCTGGCCTGGAATGCCCACAGAGGTGGGAGAAGCCCCATCCCTGGAACCATCCCAGGTGAGGTTGGACCTCAAGGTTCTGTGCAACCTGCTCTGGTTGGGGATGTCCCTGCTTACTGCAGGGGGTTGAGCTGGAGGAGATTTCAAAGTCCCTTCAAACTGGTCTGTGATAAAACCTGACTGTGGGCTTTAGCAGAGACAGACCCAAGTGCAGCCACCCAGCTGCAGAGGCAGTGCCCTCGTGCAGTGAGAAGCCTGTCAGCTCCTCTGCCACAGTCACTTGTCTTCTGTCTGTGATAAAGCTTATTCCAGGCAGGATGATGCACCTGGGAGCTTCCCAAGCACTCAGCTTTACTTCCCCAACTTCCCATCTGATCCTGCCTGGATAAACATGGATGGAAAACTAGCCAGTGGCAATGAACAGGGCAATGCCTTTGTGTCCTGTCCGCAGGGAGGAGGACATGCTCTGTGACTACTGTGCGGAGGATGGCACCTTCCATCAGTATGTGCATGAGGCCTCTTCCCCTCGGGTTTGTGATTCCTCTGGCTACTGGACCCCAGAAGAAGCAGAAGGTAAACATGTCCTCTCTTCCCCTGGCTGAGTCACCCAGACAGAGACAAGAACTTGTTGGGAAAAGAGAAAGAAGTTTTGTTTTCTTTTGGAGACCGAGGTCCTTCCTCTCCTCTTTGGGGAAGCTCTTCAGAGACCCACCCTGTGGGCATGGTGATGGCTTTCAGGGTCATGCTTTCAGGGAAGCTGTTGGGCTTTTCTTGCTGCCTCAGCCCCTCCAAGGGCAAAGCAGAGGAGGCAGGAGACCAGGCGAGAGGTTTCACAAGCTGTACGTAGAGCATTAGTAGAACCACGGAGAGTCAGAGGATCTGTTAGTTCTCTGCATCTCCTTGCCTGGACCATGGAGTTGGCCTGAAAATGTGCCAGAGGGTTGCAGAGACCTTGCAGTCTGGGCATTATTACACCTCTGGGTGCAGCTCGTGCTCCAGGATTCAGGGAGTGTTTCCTGCTGTGTGTGACCTGCAGTTGTCACCAGAGTCTGTTTGGTGCAAAAGAGGTGGGTTTGTGGTTTCTCTGGAAGATTAATATTAAATAGGTGCAAAGTTTGGGTCGGTGCTGGGCCCTAAGTGTTGCTGCAGTGGTTGATGAGGAAAAGGCTATTTCTGGTGTGGGGTGATGAGTTCCAGTGATGCTTCCTGAGAGGGAAAGCAAAGTGCCACCTTTCACTTGCTAAGTGCTTCACATCCCTCAGCTGCATCCACGGGTTCTCTAGAGCTTGGCACTGCAACAGCTGAGGTGTGGATAGTGTTGTCCTTGCTTTAGCTAGGAGACATCAGATAGGCTAAGCCATGTGCATAGCAAAGAGCTGAGGGGTGAGTGATCCTCTCCAGGATGTTAGAGTAGATGCCATCAGCTCTGGAACCCACCTGCAGTGGGTGCAAACCTGAGTGGATTGCAGCTGTAGCACATCATGCAGCACATAAGCACCCATGGGGTACTGCAGAGAGGACTGACTCCCTGGTCCCATCAGCTGTCCCCTGGTTCTTAGCAACCTCCTCCTCATCCCTTCTGCCCAGGGCCTCCGGATGTGGATCAGCCCTGCGAGCCCAGCCTGCAGGCCTGGAGCCCAGAGCTCCACCTCTACCACATGAACATGACAGTGCCCTGTCCCCAGCCGGATGGCTGCATCCTGGAGCTGCACTTCTTGCATCCTGTCTACCCCGACTCGCTGACCCTCTGGACCACTTACCTCTCTGTGGGCTCTCCCAAGGCGCTATCTGACATTGAAGTCCTGACGGAGCAGGGGGAGTCCATCCACCTGGGTCCCCTGGACACCTTCTGTGATGTCCCCTTTACCGTGAAGCTCAACATCCCTAAAAAGGTGTCAGGAGTCAAAATCTACACCTTTGACGAGAGGATGGAGATAGACACAGCCCTGCTGACCTCCATGCCCCACAGCTCCCTCTGCTCCACCTGCAAACTGATCCAGTACCGAGTCCTCCGTGACCCCCCATTTGCCAATGGATCCCCTGCCGCCCCGGCACAGACACACCGCCAGTTCATCGACAGGTGAGTGAAGGCTGTGGTGACCTCCTCAGGTCCTGTCTTTGAATGTCTCCGTGGTGTCTTGTTTTTCTCCACCTGCCCACCTCACCAGCAGGTGCCATGTTCAGTGCCATGGGCCTGCTGCAGACTCGCCACGACTCTTGCCCATGAGCCAATCCAGCTAGAAGGAGCTTGTTAAACCCAGAAATGTTTTTCCTTGTCAACACAAGCAGTAAAATGATAGTTGAGTTAGTGCCACTTCTCCCCAGCTCAGACCCTAGAAGAATCAGTGGCAGGCCCCTCTGCATGACCTGGCAGAGACACCCTTCCCATAGCCTTTGCTCCCAATAGTTTAGAGTATGGAGAACATCCGTCAAGCTGTGGGACTACACGGGCACACATGTGATTGCTCTAGCTGTGCTGAGCAAATCTGTTGCAGATGTGGGGGCTGTCCCCTCCTACTATTCCTCCACATCCTCTCTGTTCCCACAGGGACATCACTCTTGGCCAGCTGTACCATTACCAGGTGCAGGTAGTCTCTGGGACAACCTCAGGAGAACCATCTCCACCGCTCATCCATGTCCATGGAGCACCCTACTGTGGGGATGGGAAGGTGACCATGTAAGTCAACAAACTTATGGACTCAGCTGAGGTGCTTGAAGCTGTCAGATGTGGGTTGAGGCGGGTGACAAAATGTATGTCTGGAGCTCTTTCGCACCATGTGGTTTGGGAACTCTGTACCAGAAGGTACAGAGGATCTCCTAGATGAAGTCACACAGGAACATGGTTAGGTGGGTTTAAATGTCTCCAGAGAAGGAGACTCCACAACCCCTCTGGGCAGCCCCTTCCAGTGCTCTGTCACCCTCACTGGGAAGAAGTTCTTCCTCAGATTGATGTGGAACCTCCTCTGTTCCAGGTGACACCTGTTGCCCCTTGTTCTATCATTGGGTGTCACTGAGCAGAGCCTGGCTCCATCCTTCTGACACCCACCCTTTCCATATTTATCAAAATTCACGGGGTCACTCCTCAGTCTCCCTTTTTCCAAGCTCAAGAGACTCAGCTCCCTCAGCCTTTCCTCATCAGGGAGATGTTCCACTCCCTTCATCATCTTTGTGGCTCTGTACTGGACTCTCTCCAGCAGCTTTGTGTCATTTTGAAACTGAGAGGTCCAGAACTGGACACAATCTTGCAGATGTGGTCTCACTAGGGCAGAGCAGAGGGGGAGGAGAACCTTCTTGGCCAGCAGGGCCCATTGCTGGCTCCTAGACATCCTGCTGTCCACCAGGACCCCCAGGTCCCTTTCTCCTACACTGCTCTCCAACAAGTCAATCCTCACCCTGTACTGGTACCTGGGGCTGTTCTTGCCCACATGCAAGACTCTGCACTTGTCCTTGTTCTAGTTCACTCAGTGTGTCCCCACCCAAATCTCCAGCCTGTCCCAGTCCTGCTGAATGGCAGCCCAGCCTGCTGGTGTTTGCCCTCTGCTTTGTGATATCAGCAAACTTGGGGTTTCTAGTCATGGGGTCCTCTAGTCATGACTGGGCAGAAGCACAGGAGTATTGAGTCAAGGGTGGTGTTAACACATCTTGCTGTTGTCCTCTCAGGAGCCTGGAGGAAGAATGTGATGATGGGGACTTGCTGGATGGAGATGGTTGCTCCAGAAAGTGTAAAAAGGAAAAAGGCTTCAACTGTGTTGGTGAGTCCATGTGGATTGAGACACCCTTCTGAAGCAGGAGTCAAAACTGAGTGTTATTCACCCTGCTCTTAAGAGCAGGGGATGATGTTCCTCACAGCAGCACATGGATCTGCAGCTGGAGTGATCCATGGAGCTTGTCAGGCTCTTGTGGTGGGAAACCTAGACCTAAGCGGCCAGAATGCTTGGGACAGGACATGTGTGTCATCCCTGGTGTCCTTGCAGGGGAGCCAAGCCTGTGCTACGTGCATGATGGGGATGGTGTGTGTGAGCCGTTCGAGAAGACAACCAGCGTCCTGGACTGTGGTCCCTACACGCCTGACGGATATGTAGATTTGTGGGCAGTGAAAGCCTACGCTTCCCATCAGGATGTGAACTCCTGCCCTGCTTCCTTGGTCACTGGAGAGCCTGTTGTGAAGGTGAGTGAAGGCATGGCCGAAGACAAAAAGCCTTCTATGGCAAAGCCCCTGGTAAGTCTGGAGAAGTCGCTGCTTCAGGGTTCTCCTGACTCTACCTCAGAATGGCAAAGACCTCCTGCACACGTGTGTGGGCAGTGGGAGGTCAGTCCTGCTTAGGAACCCACATGCTGACCGTCTTCATGTGAGGGACCAACTCGGGGTCCCTCTCAGAGCTTTGCCGAGCCTTTCCTGAGGTTTCGTGCCGTTTCTCTTGCTTTCTGGGTTGAGCTACATCTCTCTTTTCCAGGAATGTAGATCTCGCCTTCACCATGTGCCCAAGGACCTTTCCCTGGCTGCTTGGTTCCCCTGTGCCCCCAGCCAAGAGAATGCTCCAGACCCAGATGAGGAGAGGATGGCCTCGGGCAGTGAGGGAGTTTGGCTCAAGGTAAGTGAGGATGTGTGCTCAGGATGGGCTTCTCCTTGCTCCAGCGCTTTGGTGACACAGATCAAGTGTAGTTGACATCCTGAGGGTCCTGAGCAGTGCAGGGGGCTGCTGAGCACCCAGAACCACAGTAACTGGTCATGGCATGTAGATCCTCTTGCCCACCCTGATGACAGAGCAAAGAATGCACTTCTGTGCCCACGATGCTGATTCCACAGCTCAGGTGCCTTTGGGAGGGTACCTGGAGGGTCAAACATCTCTGTCCCAGCAGGCAGAGGAGAGCTGAGGGTTGGGCCAGTGTGATTTTTACAGTGTTGGTTTTTCTGACCACAGACACAGTTTAGAGGTTTTGTGGCTGTTGCTTGGAGTTACTGGAAAGCTGAGCCCTGGCGTGCTGCTCCCTCAGCAGGCTGAGGGGCACCTCTTCCCAAGATGCTCAGACGCATCAGTGCATCATCAAACCTGAGCCGCTAACTGTAGCTGTTGCCTCTGAGGGCCTCTGTCTCCCTGAAGAACCCCCTCTAACCATTTCCCCCCCTTGCCCCTCGCCTGTGTGCTCACAACCTCCTTTCTGGCTCCCCTGGCCATGACAGATGCGCCTCCTTCCTCGCACCCTTCCTCCGCTAGCAGCAGAGCCGCGCTCTCCCCCTCTGCCCTACCTAGATGAAAGCTCACTTCCACTTCCCACCGGGGGTCAGACTGTGCTCCAGCTTTATTGGGGCTTGTGGTCAGTTCTCTTCCTCTATGGATGTTTGTCTTAAAGACTTTCATTACTGCAGCTCCGTGCTCTCTCTGGGAGTGCTGTTATCTTCCGCCCATAAAGTTATTTATGGAGTAGCAATAAATATGCCCCTTTCTTCTTTCTCCTTCTTCTTCCCTCTTGGCCCCTCGCCCCTTATTAGACTTTGCCTGATTGGTACCATATTGGCTGGGGAAAGGCAGCTTCTTGTTGACAGCTGCCTGGCACAGCCGCCTGCCCGAACAGGAGCGGGGCCATTGGTGCTCGTGCATATCCACGTGCACGTGGTGGCCACCAGCTCCCATGGGTGTTTTAAAGCCATTGCACCTGTGTTGTCTGGGCTAGAGCCCCCTCCATAAACCTCATGGGGCGGTAGACACTTCTTCCCAGTGAGAGTGACAGAGCACTGGAAGATGCTGCCCAGGGGGGTTGTGGAGTCTCCTTCTCTGGAGATGTTTGAAACCCATCTGGCCATGTTCCTGTGCGACTGGGTCTAGGTGACCTTGCTGTGGCAGGGGGAATTGGACTGGATGATCCTTTGAGGTCCTTTCCAGTCCCTAATGTTCTGTGATTCTGTGAAAGAGAGAAGCTGTAGGTGGGCTGGGGATGAAAGATGTGTGTGTGTCACCCAATGGAGGATCTGCCACGCACCTTGAGTCTGTCTGAAGGTGGGAACTGTTATGACTTTGCAGATCTCAGCCTATGTTTTGTTCTCAGTTTCCAACACATCCAGTGGGGAGGGGAATCAAAATAACTCGTGAGCCAATTGGGATGTGCAACACACAAGAAATGAAATGGAAAAGGAGTGGAGGGAGGGTGAAGGATTTAGAAGACAGGCTGCTGTGGCCAACATTTTAAGGACTGGGACATCAGTCAAGTCAGCTGGTCTAACCTGAGGCCAGTGTCCTTCACCTCAAAGTAGATGCCCTGGAGGAAGGGGAAGACGTAAAACCTACACTTTAAGTTGTGTAGTTCAGGGAAGACCCTCCTCCATCCATCTCATCCTTGGTGGTTGGATTAAAATCCTCTGGCACTTGGGACTCAGCCACTGCAGCTCTGTCCTGGAGGCTCCTCAGAGCAGGCTCTGAGCACTGCTACCTCTTCTTTGCCTTTTCTTCTCTGTCTGTTTCTTTTTCATTCTCTCCCAACTTTTCTCATTCAGGGAGACAGTGAGATGCACCAGGTCAGGTTCAAGCCTCCTGGTCCCTTTCTGGCAGCTGGGCCAGCCCTGGCCAGGGCAGTGGTGGGGACTTGCCACAACTTGGCTGAGCACTCCCCTGCAAGACGACAGCCCTGGGCTGCAGTGCAAGCTTGCCTGGGGAGGTTTGTGCCACATCCCACATGTGGGAGCAGTGCCTGATGTGGCACAAACCTCCTCAAGGTTGGTTGTCCCCTCCACTCCACATGCTGCTCCTCAGGCTGTGCCTGACCAGCTGGGGCTTGTCCTCCTCCAAAATACACCTTCGCCTTGAGTGTCTGGGCTTCATTCACGTCAGTGTTCAACAAAAACACCCCGTAGGGTGGATCTTGGTCAAAGCCCATCGTGGCACTGGGTGGGGGGGTATCAGGGTGGGGGAGAAAAACATTTCTATCATCTCACTCCCAGAGAACATCTGCCCTGCTGTGACTGATGCCGTGGGCTTCCTGGCTGTCTCTTGCAGCCTTCGAGGCTCTAGACACGTGAGGAGCAACTTTCCTTGAGGGCAAGACCTTTTCCCACGAGACTCTCCACATGTTGGCTGGCAGACAGTTTGCAGGACCAGAGCTATTCTTTGGGGTTTTCCTTTAATGGGAGTATTTTGGTGTTGGGGCTGGCAGCTGGGCTCTCCGGGAGTCTCGCTTGCCTGGCGGCACCATGTGGGACATGGGAGTCAGAGCTTGGTGATGAGAGGGTGGAAAAGGAGTGGCCCAGGTCTCAATCAGGTGTTGCTCAGTTTTAAGAGCAGTAAATGTGGAAGCTGGGAAGATGCCATGCATTTATGGCAAGGTGGGACTAATGTGTGTGGAGAAGACTGGTGAAAGGGAGAAGGGGAATTAGGAGGGAATTAAGCTCCCTCTCTCTCTCTCTGACATGTGTGGGGTTGGGAGGGCTGTGTTTGGTGTACGTGCTCTCAGGATCTTCCTTGCCCTCCACCCAGGTATGCTTTGAGAGACCTGCTGTGCCCACCTCTCTCCTGGTCTTCCTGGCCTCTGATGGTTCTGTCCCAAGCTCTCAGCGCAAGCCAAGGGTCACTGTCCAGCTGAGCGGCGCAGATGGGGTGAACCACTCTCTGGGTGAGCAACCTACGGGCTGTGGTACCAGTGTGAGCTGTCCCAGCAGGGACTCCAGGGCCCTCTACCACAGCTGCTGTCCCCTACACCCACCTTGCAGCATTATCACCTTCCCTGTTGGGATAATGGGGCAGCAGAAGAGGTAAAGCAAAAGCAGAGAAAATATCCCTAGAACTGAGCTAGTGGCTTCTCTCTTTGCCTCATCTCGCAGGGATGTACGACCTGTCGTGCCAGCACAACCCCCTCATCATCAACGTGACCCATGGGCAAGAAGAACCACCCCTACTGGCTGTTTCAGTGTTGCTCAACTTCTCCTCCTCACTCGTGGGCATTGCAGCCGTGGCCCTGCGGACCTCAGCTGAGGCCAACTCTGAGCTCACCACCTGCCTCCTGCACCACGAGGAGGGCCATGGCCAGCAGTACTACAGGTATGGGCTATGTGGGATAGGAACACGTCCCTCCTCTGGGGGTCTGTGCTTCACTTCTGCAGCCTTCACCTTCCCACTGAGTGCTTTGTGGTTGTTCTCAGGGGGCTTTTTGAGGTGTTGTTGGGAAACCCAGAGTAATGAGTCCTGATTTGCTCATCGCACTGTGAGGTGGAGGCAGGAAAGCAAGTGTTGTGGCTGGTCTGTGCACCCTCACCTAACTGCTGTGGTGGGAGAACCAAGCTCCCCTGCTAAGGAGCTGCTGCTGAAGCTGACCACACTTTGGCTTTTTCGGCATGTCTCCAGCCATTTCAGTTCTCCCCATGCTGTTGGAGGTGAGGATGAAGCTCTCCTCTTCCTCCGTGTCCCATCTGTCCCCTGCTTTGCACCAATCTGGTGCTCCGGTTGCTCAAACCACACCACTGGGATTTTGGGGTTTGAGCTTTGCTAGAGCTGTGGGGGTGTTAGAAGTGAAGGATTTTGGCTGAGGACATGGCAGTGCTGCTGCTGCTGTCATTTTTCTTCTGCTGATGTCCCTGGGTGGACGGATGGAGGTTCCTGATCAAGGATGAGCATGTGTGTGTTGATCAGAAAGCTGGTGGGATCAGGGTATGACTGATTTATGCAGACTTTTGGAAGCTGTGAAGATCCTGCAGTCACTTTAAACCTTTGCATGAGTGATTTAGGCAGAAACATAAGTGCTGGCGAGTCAGCCCTACGCTAAAGGATCAGCATCCTCTTCTCTGGGGCCGTGCAGCGACACACACACACGTGCTCAGAGGGCCCCGGCCAGCTGACGTGGTTTTGCAATCATATCGTCTTGTCCTTTGAAAGAATTCTTGTTTGAGAGCTTTTCCCTTTCCCTCAGAAGAGACTGCAAGGAGGAATAGGCTGATGGGACATGCTGGGCATGGGGACAAACTCATGTAGGGACAAGGAGAGAGAGGGAACGATGTTTTTCCTCTCAAGGTCTCGTTTCTGCTGAAGCACCAGCCAGTTCCCAAACCAGCAAAGAGCAGAGAGCTGCAGGTCATCCCCTTTGCATGGAACCCAGCAGGTTCCTTGTGTCTTCTCCTCTTGCTGCTCACATGGGCTCAGCACAGGGTACGTGTGTGCCCTCAGCACACGCTTGGAGTCCAGGTCCCCAGAGTTTTGGGAGTAGGAAATGTTCTTCTTAGCATTGTTTTTCTGGGCAAAAGACTTGAATATTTAGAGTTTTAAAATCCATGTATTCTCCAAAAAAACCACATGGCAGCATTTTTACTTTTAAGGACATTTCATATAGGGCACATGGAGTCTGAGAGGAAAAAGTTGCCCTATAAAAATCCAGGAATATAAAATCTTCAGGGGTTTAGAGCCATTAGACAGTTCAAGGTCGCAGCAGATCTGTGACTCCTGCACGTAACTGACCGTTCGCAGGCACCCAGCCCCCTCTGCGCAGTGCGTGCGTCCGAGGGACTCCCACAAATAACCCCAGAACGGGACAGGCCAAGCACTGAGGTTTCCTGATGCTGGGCTAGCAGTGCTCGTTGCCAAGATGATGAATAGATGAAGGAACGGTTTTTCTGCAGCATCCCTCATCCCCAGGGACTGCGGAGTCTGTGCTGAGCCAGGGGAACGTTGTCTCTTCCCCCCATTAGGTTTGTTTCAGTGCTTTATTTTCAGGTGTTTTTGTTTCTGTTGGCACAGGCTAGGAGGAGCCTTGTTGAGCTCACAAGGTGGAGAAAGGAGTTGTGTGTAGAGATGGTGGTGGTGCTTCATTTACTTCCCTCTCTCTTGGAATGTCCCATGGGCAGAGACCATGTGCAAAGTGATGGACACTGAGAAGGAACTTCATCACAGTGACAGAGCACTGGAACAGGCTGTGGAGCCTCATTCTTTGGAGATGTTTAAAATCTGTCTGGATATGTTCCTCTGTGACTGGATCTAAGGGATCCTTCTCTAGCAGGGGGACAGGACTGGGTGATCTGTTGAGGTCCCTTCCAATCCCTAGCGTTCTGTGATTGGGATCTCAAGGTCATGCCTGACCACTGAGCCATAGAATAGTGGAGGTTGTAAGGAACCTCTGGAGGTCATCTAGTCCAACGCCCTGAGAGATGCTCAGGTCAAAAGTCCTTCCAGCCCCACTGTGTCCTCCCAGTCTGGAGCTGCTCAGGCTCTGTTGCGACTGGCAGTGGGGTTGTCTGCTGTGAGGGCAGCACATGGTGCCTGGAGGCTTGTTCCCTGCCTCTCCTGGGTGCAGCAAAAGCCCAGCAGAGCAGCTTGTGTCCATACTGCACCACACACATCCTCTCACCTTTGTCTGGAGGACACTACCTCTCAAGAAACAAGCCTGGAGTTCATTTTCTTCACGGTAATTTGTTCAGGGCTGTGGTTTGGGTTTTCTTGTTCTCTTGCTGGTATGGACATCATGGGAGTCACACAGAGCCTCTTGTCCTTCCCATGTCCAGAGAAGAAGGGGACAAGTGCTGGGAGACCCTGAGGTTTTCTGGCAGAGCCCTCACTGGACCTCTGTAACCAGCCTGCCCCATCTTGCCCTGCCTCCCCTAACGTCAGCTCCAGGCGCCAGCGTTTCCACAGAGGCTGGAATAAGCGTGTCCTTCAGAAGGCTCTTATCTCATGCCAGAGGAGCTGATGAGTCCACGTCTTCCCTGCTTGAACCCCTCTCTGCTGGAAAGTAATCTCTGATTTTGAGATGAAAGTCATTGCTTCTGCTCCATCTTTGTCAGAAAGGTCTAGATGCCTCCTGCCAGCACACGACTTTGCTCTGTGTCTGTGCAGAGCAATGATATCCTCTCTGTCACGATAAACACTTGTTCCTCCTTAAATCTTTTAGCACAAATCCTGCAGTCCAGCTCCCTTTTGCAACCCCTCTGCTATTTGTACGTCTGTCTTGGTGGTGGCTGTGGATCAGCTGTGGAGGAGATAGAAGATGGCAGTGTGTTGCCACAGGGATGGGATCTGGGTAAAGGTGGTTTGGATGTGTATCTTCGGGGAGTGCTGGCAGATAAACCCTACCTGCATGCCGGCCTCAGTGGGCCGTCGAGGACATCTGTCTTCAAGAAGGAGTCAGGCCAACTCCTTCAGGAATGATGAAGGTACAGTCTGTCCTACCTCAGGCTGACTAGACCAAACTTGACGTTGCCTTCAGCCTCACCTTCTGTGCTTCTATAAATCTCTCTTGGTTCAGCAAACAGTGAAAAACCCTGGAAAGGAACTGTCTGCGATTATATTAAGATTGATCTGCTCTTGCTTCTCTTTCTTCCTTCATCTCTACGTTACGGAGGGGCCAACAGCCCATCCGACATCTCAGTGGTGCCTTTGCTCTGTCGATGAGACAGATGACAGTGGATGACTCACTGGGACGTTATTTTTTTGCCAAGTTTCTTCAGGAGTCACGTACAGACACAAACCTCTTTCCCTGAGATGACAACCTCACGGAGATCGTAATCAAGAGGCATCACCACCGTTGGGTCTGTACACGTCGCCTGCTCCCACAAGAATTGTTGCCATCGGGTTTCCTGGAAAAGTGAGACCTTTCCCCTTCACGAGAAACACGCCTGAAGGGAGAAATTCCCAAGTGTTTCCAAAACAGCTTTTCTCATTTCCTAGCTATTCTTGTTTGCTAGCCCCCACTGGGGTAAACACCCTCCATCTCGCTGATGTTCGGTGCTGCAATCCAGACTCCACCAGGTTACGTGCAGTGACATCTTCTAACTTCAGGAGGTTCGACTGAAGCCTTTACCTTTCTTCTGATGCCTCCTAGTGTCCCCTCTCCCCAGAAACGTGCACCATGAGGTGAAGTTCTTAGGAGAATTTTCCTGTGATGGTAAGGGCTGGTTCAGCAGCAGTTGCAGAATCACAGATTCACAGAACATTAGGGATTGGAAGGGACCTCAAAAGATCATCCAGTCCGATCCCCCTGCTAGAGCAGGATCCCCTAGATCCAGTCACACAGGAACATGTCCAGACAGATTTTAAACATCTCCAAAGAATGAGGCTCCACAGCCTCCCTGGGCAGCCTGTTCCAGTGCTCTGTCGCTGATGAAGTTCTTCTCAATGTCCTTCACTTTGTACATGGTCTCTGCCCATGGGACCCTCCAAGAGAGAGGGAAGTAAATGAAACACCATCTCTACATTGAAAACCCACAAACAGTGTCCCCAGAGGAGACTCCACAACCTCCCTGGGCAGCCTGTTCCAGGGCTCTCTCACCCTCACCATGAAGAAGTTCCTTCTCATATTGATGTGGAACCTCCTTTGTTCCAGCTCACACTCATTGCTCCTTGTCCTATCATTAGATGACACTGAGAAGAGCCTGGCTCAAAGCCTGGGGAGATCCTACATCAATTTATGGATGATCTATTTGCCTTTATGCAGCTGCACTGTGTTTGGCTGGGCTCACTGTGACCTGGGCAAATCCATCAGTACTTTCTGTGAAAGAATTGCTCTAAAACATGAAATTTCAGCTTCTTAACAGTTGGGTTTTGTCACAACAAGACCATGTTGCCACCACTGGCTCCAGTTGTCCTTTGCTGGCAGTTGCCCCCTGCTTTTGTTGCAGAACAGTGACAGATCCCGAAGGAAAAGTTTTTAGCTCTGCTTTGCAGAATTGATCCCACCTCAAAACAAAGTTCTGATCGTTCCAGGGACGTAGCTGAGCTGCACTTCACTCAGTGCCAGAGCTGACACTGTGTCTTTGATGTGTGAGCTACGGGGAGCTCACAAAATCCTGCAGCCTGGTGCTGATGGGGGTAAGTCAGGAGAAAAACCACAGTGTTTTGTAAAACCAGTGTTGACAAATCATTAGTTTGAGCTTCCAGAGGTGCTGGGATGGAAACGGAGCAGCCTCTCGGATGCTGCATGCAGAAGGAAAAACAAACAAACGGGGATTGGCTGGTCCCGCTTCTTACGCAGCCTGAATCCAAAATGGGAGAGAGGCAGGAGTCTGCAGCTGTGCTGCAGGAATTTCATTTATCATCAAAAGGAGAAAGAGCCTCCTTCATGCTGAGATCAGAACTGGGCTGGCTGCGCTGTTTCCTCGTCCAGCCTTCTCTGGGCTGTTCCAGCAGCCAGGAGCAGTGATTTATTCCATCACCTTACCCTGGTAAAGCCCGCGGATCAGCGTGGGGCCAGCGCTTGCACACACGGCCAGGGTCAGGGCTGTCCTGGCCCACATGCCCATGGTGATGCCTCACCAGAGGGGACGTGTGTTTTGCGAAGCTTTGCTGGTGTGTTTGAGACAATTCACATGGCCTGAGCTCCACTTCAGGTCCCCAGGAGCAGCACCAGGCTTCCAAGCTATGTGTGGGATGAGAACAGCTCCTCAGAACTTGAGCCCGTGGGTCGCAGATGGTTTCCCAAGCAGAAGAGCATGTATCTGTAGGGTGTTGGAGAAGAAAGATTTTGATGCTGTGACCTGTTAGCATCAATCCTTTCTGTGTAATTACTCTACAGAACTTCTGGTGTCCTTACTAATGCAGTAAGAATCCTGTTGATCTCTCTGCTGCTTTTTACCAGTGTCACTGGTTATGTTTCCGAACTGGTGGGAAACCAAAGCATGCCCAGGGTTGGTGCTTCATGACCTCTTGTTGAATGGCAGCTCTGCCTGCTCTGCCCCAGGTAAGATGTTGTCACTGCACCAGCAGACCTGGTTCAGCCAGGTGCTTGGCCAGGCTGGATGTGTCCAGAGGGTGCCACCACCTCTCTCCACACCAGTATAACTCAACTCAACATCAGGAGCAAATGAAGTTGGTGTCTTGGGGTTCTGGTGTGGTCACCTTGTTGCCCTGTGGTCCACAGCTGCTTGGTGAGCCTATCACCCATCCTCCAACCTTATCTTCCAGCATGGAGGTGGCTGGGTAACCTCCATGTTCTTGGAGACACCCAATGCTGAGGACTTTCTTGCAGTGGAGTAAGGAAGGGGATGGAGAGAGACTGGGAAGAGGAGAAGTTCAGGCTCTGCACAGCCACGTAGTGAGGAGACTGAGGAGAGCGACTCTATCTCGGGGAGGTGGAGCTGGGGACAGGAGTGTGTGCGTGCACCGGGGGCACAGGCAGGGAGCAAAGCAACCACCCGGAGAAGGTGACTGCAGGAGGGGAGGGGAGACAAGAGGGCTACAATTGGTACCAGATGCCCTCACAAGCTAATGACCTGACAAACGCTGCGCTCATAAAACAAATTCTTTAAAAAGGAAGCAAATGGAAATATAAGCTAGTGAAAGAATTTGCAGCAGCTGCCCCGAAACCATTTCTCACTTCATAAACAGGTCTGCATTGAAAAAACAGCCCCTTTCTTCTTGCTCTCCCTTGTGGTCCCCTCCTGCGCCCACCAGCTCGCCGGGCTGTGGCCTGCAGGTCTCCACCGTGTCTTTGGCTCGGTGGACTTGTCTAGCATCAAAAGCAGACCGTGTTCCTCCAACATCTGTGTCAGCACCAATTTGGGTTTGTTTTCTCTGGGGGATGTTGTCTGCGGGGTTTCCAGTCATGCATCCCTGGCTGGAGAGGTTGAGCGAATCAAAGAGGGTTGATGGTGCTAGGAGTCGAGGAGAGGTGTTGGGGTCCAGCTCCCTGCCCTTTCCTCCCCAGTTGTCACCTGAAGCTGTAGCCCATGTTCAGGAGATGGGCAGGTGTGTGTTGAGATGGTCTTGGCATCAACAGGTACTGTGTGGGCTGGGGAAAGAGCAGAGGTGTTGAAGGTCATCAAAGCAGAGTAAGCAAAGAAGTCACTGCAGCTTCTCTCTTGACCACAGACTGTGGTGGACATGAACCTTGGGCAACTCAGTTGCCAGGTCTTCAGTGGGGGGCAGCATATGTCTTGAAGAACATCTCTTGGAGGGTTCCCTAATATCTGTAGACGACCTTTGTGGAGTCTCTGATGTCTACCGCAGAGTTTGACATACACATTGCCCTTCTGGCAGCAGAGGCTTAAAAAGGGTTCCTGACCACGTTCCTGCAAACCGTATCCTATTCTGCTGACTGAGACTGAGGTGTGGATTCCAAAGTTACCAGGAAGGACCAGTTACTCCTGGAGTTCATTGTTTTTGGGAAGGAAGTGCAGATCTCTTGTTGTCCACTGTCCCCAGAGTCTGTGGGCGTCAGCGACCCGCTGAGCATCCCACGCAGGGGCCACCCAAAGCGACAGCCCACCTTGCTGAAGGAGTCCTGGGACCCACTGGTTGATCTTTTCCCTCTTCTCCTCTGTAGCTGTGTCCACGGTCCTTGTGTGGGATCTGGAAGCTGCACGCAGCCACTACTGGCTCACGCTGCCACCCTCAACTGCTCCTCCAATGGCCCTGGGCACATGGCGTGCACCGTTGCCTGCAAAAAGGGCTTCGTCCTCCGCTCCAGCAATGGCAAGAGCCTGGGCTCCACACAGGTGAGTAGACCTCAGAATGAGGATGGCCTGTTGGGCCAACTGCTTGTTAAGAGAAGTTTAAGCACCTGGAGGTGACTGGAGTGACCTCAGAGCAGCTCCTGCCTTGACCTCCTGGCTGCTTTTCCATCAAACTTCTGCCCAGCAGTGGCTTTGGTACTGGAGCTCAGTGCTGGTGGCAGGTTGTCCTATTCTGGACTGCAGTCTTTCTAGGTCTTTCAGCCCAGTGCTGCCTGCAGAACACATCTCTGCCAGGCTAAAAGCCACTGCAGGAGATGTCCTGAAACAGGGTGATGCGCTCCTGCAAAGGTTCTCTGCATGGGCTCTGCTGGGAGGGTTAAACCTCTCGAGGGTATTTTCTCTCTTTGAGCTGAAGTGAGTGGCTTGGGAAAAATGAAGTCACTGCAGAGTGACTGTGTTTAGAGGAGGCCAACAACACCAGGAGCTTTTCTTCCTTGGTGTCGTGTTGCAGTAACGCTGCCTGTGCCAGCAAGAGGTCATCCTCTTGTCCTGCTTTCTAGAAGGCTGGGGGGTGTCTCAGGAAAGGCAGAGGTGTAGCACAGCTCTTGGCTGTTGGCAGAGGAGACCCAGGGACGGGGGTGTCCTTGGAAGCTGAGCAGCCTCGAGTCTGGGCAGTCACTCTGGCCAGGCTGTGGCACAGCACGTCCTATGCTGAGGCTTTTCTCAGGAGGGGAACTGGAGTGTCTGAGCTGGTCCCTGAGCCAGCGAGAGCATGAACTCACGTGGGGTGTGGGCAGGTGGAGTGGGTCAGGCCATGTCAGCAGGGTAAACTTTTCCTCTCTGTAGAGAGCTGCAGGATCTCGTGGTGGTTCTTTGCACCCGTGCTTGCTGAGGAGAAGTGGGCACTGGGAGGTGCAGGGGGGAGCTGGTGCAGAGAGGTTCAGCCAAAACATGCTGCTCCTGCACATGGTTGTACGAGCAGCATGGTTGCACCCAGACAGCAAAGGGACATCAAGAACAATTGAAAAACATCTCTTTGGTCTGCAGCTCCTGCCTGAGGACTGCTGGGCTGAATTTAGTGGTGTGGGAGTGGAAATCATGAAACAGTTGAGGCTGGAAGGAACCTTTAGAAGATCGTCTAGTCCAACTACTCACTGCAATGACTAGGGACAGTTTCACTAGACCAGGTTTCTCATGGCACAACATCATCTTGGGCTCTGCTTTGGTGAAGTCTGTGGCGTGTGTTGATCTTGTTTGGTGGTGGGATCATGAGGTTGAAGCTCTCATGCAGTCCCTCAGCTGTGTGAGGGGGTCCATGCAAATAAGGGTGCGTGAGTCTCTGGTGTCAGTGGGGGCTGTGGGGTGAGGCAGGACAGAATCAGTGCATTGAGCAAGGAACAAGGATGAGGAGAGCTGCCCACTAACGGCTGAAGTAAGACTTGATCTGAAAGCTGAGTCAGCCCTTTCTCTTGTGGGTGCCAGCCAGTAGGGTGAAGCTCACGCACAGGGCTCTGATGGCCTCTTGCTTTCTCTGCTGCAGGAGGTGGTGCTGATGTGCAGCTCAGGACGGTGGGACAGATCGGTGACTTGTGACCCTGTTGACTGTGGTGCCCCTGATCAGTCTCACGTGTACTACGCCGAGTTTTCCTGCCCCAAGGGGACCACGTACCTGCAGAGATGTTCCTTTTCCTGCATCCACCCCGCCAAGCTTCAGGGTAAGTTCTGAAGGTTTAATCGCGTGTTCTGGTGCCACCTTTGCATGCCTGTCCTTAGCTCTTCAGATGGAACATCTCTGCTTTGAATTTCTCAGTTTCTGCCAGCCAGATGGGCTCTTGAGGCTTCCCAAAATGGTGGGTATCCACCCTGTCGAGCAGAGACACCCCAATGTGGGGAAAATTCCCTCCAACTCCCATGCTCTGGGTGGCAACCCCCCACCTGAGGGTGTAGGGATGTCTTCTCCTGATAGCTGGTGAGGTCTGTCAGCCTCTGGTGTTCTGGGATGTGGGAAGCAAGAGGCGTGCAGGCAGCCAGCTTGGACAGGCAGACAGACAAGGGCTTCAGAGAGCCAGCAGTGGCTCAGTGCCTGGTGGCTGTGGGAAAGCCTGTGGTTCAGGAGGCCTGGGGCTGTACAACGCCATAGAGACCGATGCCCACAGCTGCAGAGCAGCCCGGGAGATGTTCACCACCCAGACACACAGCAGTCCCCCAGACAAGCCATGGCCTGGCTTTCATTCTGCCGACTCCATCGAGAGCCGCAGGAATGTTTTCAAGCCAAGTCAGAGAAAGAGAGCTACTGTTCCCAGCTCAGCAAGGCTGGGCTGGACGGGGTTTCGGGGGTAATTGCCTTGACAGCTTCAAGCATCGGGACTTTATGTGAGTTTCCACCGGCACTTTTGCTCTGAACAATCGCCCACGACAAATCATTTTAATGGGTGCCCTATTTTACGGAGACGTTTATAGCCGAAACGCATGAAAATCATTCACTTTTTTTTCGAAGTTTGAATCTAAGGAGCGAGAGCTGCAGGGAATTGAGGTCTCGTTTCATGACAGGAGTGATGAGAGCAGATCCCCAGCGCGAGCTGATCAAAGGGTCGCACACAAGCGCTGCCTCGACAGCCCGAGTCCTGCGCTAACCCACAGGCCGTTGCTTTGGGTGGGTCAGGCAAGGGCAAGCCTGCAGCCTGTTCGTTCCCTCGCAGCTGCCTCTTGCTCCTGCTGAAGTCGATGGGAGGTTTGCCATGGGCTCATCCCCTCAGTGGAGCACCCTGGGTGACTTCCAGCAGCTGACACGGTGGCTGGTGGTGCTTGGCCCAGGCGACTTGCCTGAGCTGTTGAGGAGGGGTATGGTGGATGCTTGCTCTCCCCAAAGGCTTCAGCCTCATGGGCAGGACCTCAAGGTTAATAAAGGCTAAGAATAGGCAAGGAAAGGATGACATGGCTGCATGGGGGTAACCCTCAGCAGCACTGGCCCACCAGGAACACAAGTGCTGAGCGGAGCCATGGTCTCGCCTCTGGTCCAAGGCAGAGCAGCGATTCCAGACAAAAAAGCAGTGATGTGTGAAGGGACTGGGGAGCAGCCTGGCTGCACTGCGAGCCTGCTGATGCAGAGCTCTCAGCAAGAGGAATCCCATTCACTCCAGTCCAGCTTGCTTTCTTGCTCAGTAGTTCCCAGTGAACCACCTCTCATCTGCACCACATGTTGCAGCCCTGGATACTTGCTGCAGGTGCCCAGGGCTCTGCAGTTCGGGCTACCTGTTACCTGGGTCTTCTCTTGGGGGACAACAAAGAGCTGGGCTGCAGCACTCGAACCAGCCCAGTAGTGATTGGAGTTTAAATTCCCAGTCACACCAGTTAAACTCCCACATCTGTCCTCCTGGTGCTTGTGGCACACACGCAGGACAGGCTATAAATGTGGGCAAGGACAAGCCTCAAGTAGCACCTGGGGAGAGGGAAGGTGGGTTGAGAGCTGTCATACACAAAGCCCCCAGCCTGCTGAAGGGTCTCTTCAGGTGTCACCAGATTGGGGATGTTGAAGGCAAAGTCTGGGGATATCTGCAGAACCAAGATCCTTTCTCCATCCCACAGAAGTTACCCCTCTGCCCCAGCCTGACCAGGCGTGCAGGGCAGTCTGTGGGCTTTGTTTGCCACCTGCCTCAGCACCCTGACAAGTTCTGCTCTGGACACCCCAAACCCACCCAGCTGTGTTATATGGGGTCTGCTATAGGTGATCCTGCTCTAGCAGGGCGTTGGACTAGATGATCTCCAGAGGTCAATTCCAACTATCACCATTCATTTTAGGGGTGAACTTGTAAGGTAGGGTGGATGGCTGGACTCGATGATCCCCTCCTTCTCCAACTAGAGTGATTCTGTAACTTCGGCTCATTGCTCTGTGCTTTCCTCAGCAGAACCCCATCCCCAGCTCTGCTTTATGTCCTGGGTCTAGTCTAGAGGTGAGGAAGTCAAAAACATTACGGGCAGACCAGCATCACTGTCCAACCCCATCCTTAGGTTTGCTGGGAGCACCAAGAGAAAGACAACACAACGCACTGGTGGGAGCCAAGATCAGCCACACTCAGGCCCCACAAGCTGCTGAAGGCTTTGCTGAGGTGGGAAGGAGAGATGAAGAAGGACAGTGCCCTCCTAACCAGGGAGGCTGAGGTGGTGCTGGGAGAGCATCAGCCAGAGCTGAGATTTCAAGATAGGGTTGGGTGGGACTCTGGACAACCTGGTCTAGAGAGAGGTATTGGAACCAGATGGTCTCTGAGGTCCCTTCCAGCCTAAACCACAGAACCATAGAATCATTAGGGATTGGAAGGGACCTCGAAAGATCATCTAGTCCAATCCCCCTGCCACAGCAAGATCACCTAGACCAAGTCACCCAGGAACATCTCCAGAGAAGGAGACTCCACAACCTCCCTGAGCAGTCTGTTCCAGTGCTTCATCACTCTCACTGGGAAGAAGTTCTGTCTCATATTGATGTGGAACCTCCTATGTTCCAGCTTTATTGCCCCTCGTCCTAGCATGATGTGAATCTATGAGTTTATGTAACATTTGCTTCTCTTTTGGGGTCAGGAACAAACCAGTGGTTGACCTGCCTGGAGGACAGCCTCTGGTCACTGCCTGAAGCCTACTGCAAACTGGAGTGCGATGCACCTCCTGCTGTGGCCAACGCCAAGCTCCTGGTCCCACGATGCCTGCAAGGGAACCATGATGTGGGCTCAGTCTGTCGCTACAAGTGCAAGCCTGGATACCACGTGGCCGAGAACACGGTGGCCAAGCCCAAGAAGTAAGTGTATGGAGGATCTGTTTTCAGCATTTCTTTCCTCCTCATCTCTGCTATGGATTGAGACCTGTCCCAGCGTGAGCAGGGAGTGGTGTGCTGGCAGTCCTGAGAAGCTCATTTGATTGTGTCCTGTTCTGGGCACCTCAGTTCCAGAAGGACACAGGACTGAGTTCAGCACAGAGCCACAAAGATGATGAAGGGGGTGGAATCTCTCCCTGATGAAGAAAGGCTGAGGGAGCTGGGTCTCTTGAGCTTGGAGAAGAGGAGACTGAGGGGTGACCCTGTTCATGTTGATAAATATGGAAAAGGCAGGTGTCAGGAGGATGGAGCCAGGCTCTGCTCGGTGGCACCTAATGACAGGACAAAAGGCAGTTGGGTGTGAGCTGGAACAGAGGAACCCAGTGAGGGTGACAGAGCAGTGGAAGGGGCTCCTTCTCTGGAGACATTTCAAATCCGCCTGGCCATGTTCCTGTGCAACCTGATGTAGGGGATCCTGCTGTGGTGGGGGGATCCAATTCCAACCCCTCATGTTCTGTGATTCTGTGATGGGTACGAGGCAGAGCCACTCACTCTGGTCATGCTGAACTCTTGAAACAGGAGAGATGTCCTCCTGGTTTAGATGAAGGCAGGTAGGACCAAGACGTAAACTACTCTTGTGCACACGTGTGTGTGACAAGCACACCTACAGCAAGTGAATTGTCCTGGGCATCTCCAGGCACGCGTCACTTGGTGACACTTAAGCCAGCACAGAGGTGTTTGTGGACTGTAAGGACGTGATAAGATGGTGGAAGATCCCTGGAGCCATTCACAGGAGCGGTACCACGTAGACCGAGGCACTGAGGGTTGCAGGAATGAGCCGCTTGCCTTTTGCCAGGGTTAAGGCTTCACCCCTGCGCATCTTCGCTAAATTTAACCTCCAGCAGTGGCCTTTCAGTTGGAGAAGATTTTCTCTGATGCTTCAGGAGGAACGTTCATATCGATTCGGTGCCCCTGTGCCCAGCCGGTACCGCAGCACTGGGGGCAATGTGGCACTTCGTCTGCGCTGCCGCCGCTCGAAGTCCCGCTGGGTTCAGTCACTAACAGTTCCTTGGCACCAGCTGGGTCCTCCCCAGGGTCTTGACACGAGTCCAGGTCAGGTAATTAAGTGCTAATTGTTTAATGCCCCCTTCCAGTTGTAATTGGATGCAGACCCTGTCTCTGCTTCGCTCTGGGGTAGGGCTGTTGTGTGCCCGAACGCAGTTGCCAAATTTCTTGCCTTGTAACGAAGGAAGTGGTTTCTGTAAACAACTTTTCACAGCGCTGGGAGCATTTCTGGGGCAGGAGGAGCTGAGCAAACGGTGGTTACGGCTGCCTGTGGCATTTCAGGCACAGAGTGTGCGATCCACGTCAGCCCAGCTTGTGCAGCTGGGCCACGGCAGTGATGCTGGCCCAGGGGACATCCTCTGGGAGCTCCCGAGGCTCCTCCAACATGAGCGTGTGACTCTTCTGAGGGTTTGGACAGCCTGTGAGGTGGGGAAGTCATACAGGACCTTTTGTGTGTTCGTAGCGATACACACTGATGTAGCAGCTCCGCATGTTTTACTACTGGTCTGTCTGATGTCTCTGATCATAGAACCACTGAATCATTAAGGTTGGAAGAGACCTCCAAGATCATCAAGTTCAAACATCAACTCAACCCCACCCTGTCCACTAAACCTGGTGCCCCAGGGCCACATCTACATGGTTTTTGAACTTCTCCAGGGTGGCAACTCCTCCCACTCCCTAGACAGCTTGTCCCAACCCCTGGCCACTCTGTTGGGGAAGAAATTGGTCCTGATGCTCATTCTAACCCTCCTCTGGCACAACTTGAGGTTGTTTCCTCTTATCGTTGGTAACTTGGGAGAAAAGACCACCTTCCACCTCTCTACACCATCCCTTCAGGAAGCTGTAAAGAGCAATAAGGTCTCCCCTCTGCCTCCTTCTCTCCAGATAAAACAATCCTGATGGGAGACCATGATCCCAATCCCATCACAATCCCATTTTACAGCAAGGAGGAGAAGTCACTGCTTGCTTATCATGCGGATGAGCTGCTCTTGAAGGTCTTGACTGAAAGCAAAAGCCTTGACCCTCCATGCTCAGCTCCTGGGTTGGGCACCCTCTTGTTCCTTCATGCCAAGCACAGCCCCTTGTGGCCTTGAGTGTGTCCTTGGGCTCCTCTGCCCGTCAGGCACCTGCTCGCCCAGCCAGAGGGGGAGGCTTTGGCTTCAGTTGGTCGGGTTTCCTTGTAAGTCCTTGGGAAATGCTGCTAACCCAGATCAGAACAAGTTGGGGGCAGGGTCTAGAAGTTTCTAGCTGCTATGAGGTTGTGTTTTGTCAATGTATGTTTGTTTATTTTTTCCTAAAGCCTGTCCTTCCCTGTGCCTGAACATAACCCACTCTCTTCACCATGAGTTAATGGCCCATGGGCCACCTTCTACTCCAGGCTCAGCCCAGGCAAGCCCCATGTGAAGTTCCTCAGCACAGATGTTGTCTCTCCAGGGCAGAGCATCTTCTCTGCCCAGGACTGGAGAGAGGTGGGTGGGTGCTGGGGCCATTCCAGCACCACATCGGTGAAGGTCCTGGGGTGTCAGACCACAGCAGGCACCTGTGCAAACTGCAGGTGCCAAGGTGTGGCCATCCCATATGCAGCCCTCCTCCCCACGTCTTCCCCTGGCTCCTGGGCTCTACGGGGCCTCTGCCGCAGTGTGTAGGGGTAGTAGCTGTATCAGCTGCCTTTGCAAGTGGGCAGAGGGTTCAAACAGACACAGGAGGAGGCAAATCCTGGTGGGGACATCTTCAAAAGGTGGCAACTGTCATCCCCATGGGAAGGACCAGCAATGAGGGAAGTTAAACTAGGGTTAGGCTGAAACCACGGATGTGGTGGGATCCCGTGGTGGGATCCAGAGTTGCTTCTCCAGAGCAAGATGTTAGGTAAAGGATAGGAGGAGGGAAGAAGGTCTCATTGAAGACAGAGCAGTCAGTGCTGGCTCAGGTAAAACCCATCAGCACTGTCAATCTTATGTTGAAGTCTGGGGCTGTGGTGATGTGTCGTCTCCTGGGAAAGCCATCCCCAGTCAGCCCAGTGCTGAAGACAGGAGACTGGAAAATGGTTGGTTTTTGCTCCTGTGCCTTTTTTTCCCCTTGATTTTTTTTCTCATCATTCTTTTGGCAAGAGGTTTGTGCCTGGGCTGTTGGAGCAGGGCAGGATGGTGTTGGTCTGCTCTGGTCTGACAGCTCCTCGGCAAGAGTGGGATCAACAGCTCTGGCTGGAGCACAAAGAGGAGCCTCAGGAGAAGCTGGGCACAGGCCAGCAGGATTTACTGGTGAAGACCTGCTCAATCCAGCAAAGTGAGAAGCTGCTGGCAGTGGGACAAAGCAGCCCAGGACCCACAGGGGCTGCGGGGCAGAGGGATGGTTTAGGGGGCATCAAGAGAGATGGGGAGAGCAAGGAGAAAGCATCCGGTGCTCCAAAATTAATGTGATCCTGAGAGTGAGGGGACAAGAAAGTCCTGGCTGAGTGTGGGCTCATCCCTCCAAGGGGACCTGCCTGCGGTGGAAGGTTGGCTGGTACAGGACCATCCTAGGCAGCCATCAGGGTGCCAGATGGCGTTCCAGGGCAGGTGTCTCCAAGCTGCTCCTACCTCTGCTTGGTAGAGCCAAGGTGGGATTTTTCTGAGGGGCTGAAGACTGATCTGGTCTCTGTGCTTCCCCAGGAAGTTCCTGAAGATCCAGTGCCTGGAGAGTGGGCAGTGGGAGGAAGGACGCTGCGTGCCCGTGGTGTGTGAGCCACCCCCTCCTGTCTTTGAGGGGATGTACAACTGCACGCGGGGCTTCGAGCTGGACAGCCAGTGCGTCCTCAGCTGCGAGCCGCAGGGACAGCAGGTGGGTGACAGACACCAGGCAAGCATTGTCCTTCGGATGGGTTTCACGGGGCTGCAGCTGCTGCCTGCCAGGCTCTTCCACCCAGGTCTTTCACCCAACCTGCTGGAAGGGTCCTGCTAGTAGAATTACAGCTGATTCCCTCCAGTGGGATCCAGCAGCAGCTGGAAAATCAATTTGCTTTCTGGTTCAAAGCTCAAGAGGCTGGACCAGATGGCTGGAACCCAGCTGCCCAGGAGACCCTCCCTCTGCACTTCACCAGCAAGAGAGGTCTCCTTGCATTCTGTCCCCCTTGAAGCCCCGTCCCACACTGGCTGCTGTCCCTCTGCTTTGCAGGTTCCCATTGTTTGCACCAAGGAGGGCTCGTGGACAGAGGAGTTCAAGCTATGTGAGAGCTTGCGGGGCACCTGCCCACCACCTCCAGAGCTGAACTTCGTGGAATACAAGTGTGAGCAGGGACATGGCATAGGTGAGGGCAGGTGAAAGCTGAACATGAACCAAACCTTGTGTTGACTCAACCCTCCTGGAGAACCAAAGGTCATGATGACTCTTCTTGTGCTAATCCCCACTAAACCCATTAAAAAAAAATTCCTGTTTTCTTTTCCAGCCTCTTCCTAAACCCAGGGCCAGGGTGGCTTTATCCTCTTGTGTGCCCTGGTTGTACCCGTGGGCAACGTTCAAAGCTAAAGCAGGCTCTAGTGCACTAATCTCTCTTCTCAGGAGGAGCAGGGACTGGTCTCTAAGGCAAACCCAGCCCTTTGCAGTGATTTTCCCCGACCTCCACAGCCCACCCTGAGGTCTCTCTGCTTGCTGGGACCACAGACCTTTGTAGGGTTACAGTGATGGGTCCTAGATGGAAGCTGGAGGAACAGTTGTGTGTAACAGGGCACTTCCACCAGATGAGGGACCACATCACCCATTTCTGTCTCCGGCACTCAGTGGCTTTCAGGAGCAGCTGCAACACCCGGTTGCAGTCGTGGCACCTCGCCTGGCACCCTGCTGCACAGGATGCTGGAGCAGAGCCCGGATTGCTCGGAATCAAACACGCCAGTCACCTGGGGCTGGTCCAAATGGGTAGCCCCTGCTCTGGGCAAGCTCTGGACAGACATAATGTGTGGCTGGAGATAGCTCTAGGAACCACCTGTTTTTCCGAGGTGGTTTTTGGGGCATCTTGGGTCATAGGAAGGCAGCCTCACAGAAACACTGTAAAGGGTGCTTCCAGACATCCCACAGCATCCAAGCCAGGCTTATTTCCTTGCTGGATCCCATGCCCTGCTGCCAGGACTTGAATCTGTCTCTTAGGGCATCTTGAAATTTCCTCCTGTCTGGGAGAAGGGAACTGGACGCAGGTCCTGTAGGCTGCCGCATGAGTCAGGATTTAGGGAGGGATTGTCACCCCAGGTTAGGAGCAAAAGGGTCTTCTCTGTGCCCCCTCAACCCTACACGTCTGGATCTGTGTTCAGTTCCTGATGAGGCCATCAAGGTTCTCTCATCTCTGCAGGTGCTGTGTGTGTGCCCTCCTGTGTTGTACCCCCCAGCGACCCCGTCATCCTGCCTGACAACGTGACCGCAGACACCATGGATCACCGTCTACAGCCCACCAGAGTCGAGGTGAGCGGGGAGGTGGGCTCTTGTAGAGGTTGTGTTTGTTATTTTCAACCCCAGATCTCTTTGCCTTGAGTGAAGAGGGGTCAGCCTTGACAAAAGAAGCAGCACATTGAGCTGGGGGCTGGCTGGTCCTCTCTTAGGAGGTGCCTGTGCTGCTCCTCTATACCACAGCATCGGTGCTGGAGGCGACACTCAGGGACTTGCAGGATATCACCAGGAATGGAGCTGAATGCAGGGATCCCACTGATTTTTCAGGACAAGCCACATGCCCAGACCTGCCTGGCTGCTGCTGCTGTCAGCCGTGTGCCAGGAGAGTGGCAGCCGCCCCAGCACGGCGTGAGCCTGTGCGCCCTGATACCCTGCAGCAGAGACACAGCTCTGGGCAGGCCCTGTAGGCTGAAGGGTCTCTGGCTGCCAGGAGCTGCTGGACCGGGGGAGCCTTTCCCTCCCCATCCCTTACTCATTTGCGTAGGCAAAGCAGCCCAAATAGCTCAAATAGTTTGGATCCTCATGGCACGACTTTCCCAAAGAGCGGCTCTGCTGGGGTAATATTTCTTAAAATAAAACCGAGATGTGCGAGAAAGGAGGTGGAAAAAAGCAAAGCAAACACTTCCCAGGAGCCAGCGCTCTTGTCCAAGTGCTTTCCCCTCCTCCCCAAAACCACAGGAGGCCCCAGCGTCCTGCCTGCGGGTACTCCAGTGTGTTGCCTGGATCAGCCTTGCGGCCCGTCGCTGCTGGCTAGGAGGATGTGTGGGGCTGGGGGAGCACCAGCCCTGGAGGGTGTCTTCACCATTGAGGGATCAGAGGGCTTGGACCATTGACGTGGTGGTGTTCCACTGCTCTGTGGGGTCTCCTGCAAGGGACACATCCTGCAGAGAGGAGGAAGAGGAGGTGTCAGTGAAGTGATGCTCCCCTTCTCCATGAACAGTCTTGTTTTCTGCCCTGGCTCCTGCCTTCGCTCCCTTCTTTGCTCCTCCAACATCTTGTTGCTCCCCAGGCGATGGAGAGGATGGGGTGAACAACAGCAGGGGCCACTCAGGGAAGGCTCGGTCATGTTTTGCTCTGAGCTCTGATTCATCACATCCTGCAGACAGGCAGGCTTGTCACTCAGCCTTTACGTCCCAGCCCAGCATATGAGTAAACGCAAATGTCATTTGAGTTGCTCAACACCCACGTATGGAACACCCCGGCAGGGTCAGGATGCTCACAGCCTCTGGGATGAGCAGGAATCAGCTGGTTCAGCCACATCCCTGGCTTTTGCCCCATCCAACAGCAGTTCCCCCAGATCTGCCTTCCCCCTCACTGGCAGAGGACAGGCAGGAAACCTTCTGAGCCCATCTGGTCTGAACACGCAGCACAAGGACCTGCACAGGTCTGTGGGCAGAGCTGTCCCCTTCCCAGATGTCAGAGCTGCTTGTTTTCTCTGGGAGGCCAGGAGAAGACACACGTTACCCCTCCATGTGGCTCCAGCGCTGCGAAGGGCATCCCAGGACACTTTCGAAGGCCAGCCATGGCTTTATGGGGCTTCGGGTTTCAAAGTCTGCTTGAGCTTTACAAGGAGGAAATTGCATGTGTGGTGGGGCTTTTCTTCCCCCTCTGTAATCACAGCGCTCCCCGCAAACCCCCGCTGAGCGAGCAGGACCAGGCGTTCCAGCTCCAGCGATGAAACCCAGCCCCTCGCATCCTGCTCTCTTGTCCAGCTGGCTGCAGGAGCTGAGCTTGTGCCTCATAGATAGCAGCGATAACCTCAGACCTGTGAGCAAACACCAGGGTGGACCTGCCACAGGGCAAGTCTGGGGAGATGAATCCTCCTGGAAACTGGTTCTCAGCACTGGAGCAGGGCTCGTTCTGCAGACTGGTGGAGGCAGTGAGGGATGAGCAGCCGAGACCCCCATCCCCTGTGAATGAGGGGCTGGTGAATCCAGCATCACTCGGTGAGGTGATGGCAGACTCAGTCTGTTGTGGCCCCTGGTGGCTTCCCCACTGTGGGGTGGCACTGGCAGTCAAACTGAGCTCTCTGGTGGCCCCTACTGTCTCCCTTAGTCCTCTCCCAGTTGTGTGTCTATACATCTGCATACGCTCTCCCATGCATCTACCCAGCACCTGTGTGCCCTGGCACGATCTGCCCTAGGTGATCCTGCTCTGGCAAGGGAGTTGGACTGCATGATCTCTTCCAGAGGTCCCTTCCAGCCCCAACTGCTCTGATTCTGTGTTTGAGGGTCAACAAGGTGCAGCTGCCTCAGGTTT
Organism: Rhinopomastus cyanomelas; assembly: GCA_013400115.1. Lineage (NCBI taxonomy): Eukaryota > Metazoa > Chordata > Aves > Bucerotiformes > Rhinopomastidae > Rhinopomastus > Rhinopomastus cyanomelas. Next base: position 720,716 of record VXBP01010097.1, read on the forward strand.
GATGAGTTTCACAGGGTGCAGAGGTGCAGGAAGGGTGCTGGGGTGCCAATAAGCAATGTAGTGTTGAGGGGGATCCATCATGTCCAGAAAGTGCTGATGATCATGGGCATCCTGCCACCTCACCTGATGGGTCTCTTCTTCCCTCCTCAGCACATCGTATGCACGGGCAGGCTGCAGTGGTACCCAGACCCCTCTGTCATTCACTGCATTGATTCGTGCGAGGTAAGCCCCTGCCCCCAGCACAAACTCCTTGTGTGATTGCTCCTGGCACTGAAGACTCACTCCAGCACAAAGCTGGATGGCTTTGGCCTCGTGTTTGCTCTGACCTGGACCAGGGCTTGCTGGCTGGGCTGAGAGACCAGAGCCAACAACGCTGGGTATGAAAGCGATGCTGAGAGCTGCAGAACAACCCATTTCCTTCCTTTCCTGCTGCTTCTTGGCCAGTCGGGGGAGAATGTTCTAGCAAAAGGATTTCGCTGGCAAGGGGCATCCCCAAAGAGCCCGTGACTGACTGCGAGCCCAAACATTTCCTTAACCAGACCCGCAGTTCTAGAGTAACGTGAATCCAGAAAAGCCCTGCGCGACTCGCGCGTCCAACCCAAACAAGCGGGGCTTCCAGCCCCGTGCAGGCACCGCAAACCGCACCGAGGAATCTGCCGACAAAGGCTTCCTCGCAGGCATCAGTTAGCCGCTCGATCCCCTTGGAGTCATGAGCGGGCGGGAGCAAATCGCGGGCAGCTCGCAAAGGAAATTCAAAATAGGCAGCTTTTGTCAAGTGCTGGTGGTTGTTGTGATTGAGGATAAAAGGAACAAGAGCGGCTGGGGGTGGGATGGAGGTATTTTGGAAAGTTTTGTGCTGAAGAGTTGGGATTTTTACCAAAAAGGAAGATGTAAATGAGGTTTGCACAGCAGAAATAGCTTCTGGGTTTGCTGGCTGTTTGGTTTACGTGCTCGTTTCGATGCTGAGCGACCGCTTTTGCTCACCGGTCCTGCCTAGCTCAGCGCTTTGTGTGGTAGAACAGGAGATGCTGCGGGGGGCACGTCTCTGGGAAGGAGAGGTCGTGGTGAGCAGAAGGTGCAGCTGCTGATTCCCAAGCCTGGTGGCTGTGTTGTGCAAGGCATGGACTGCAAGTGCAAGGAATGAGGTGCTGTGACTGGTGGTTGAGTATTAGAGCTCAGCAGTGGAGCCTTCTGAGAGCTCCAGGTCTTCTTAAAACACTTCGTGCTTCTTGTGCTTTGTCTTAAGTCTGTGTCTTCAGCAAAAGGTCCTGCTGTTATGTGTGTGCATGGGACAGTGATGAAGTACCTGAAGTCCCAGCATGAGAGCCTGGAATGGGTTGCCCAGGGAGGTGGTTGAAGCCCCGTCCCTGGAGGTGTTTAAGGCCAGGCTGGATGAGGCTCTGGCCAGTCTGATCTAGGGTAGGGTGTCCCTGCCCATGGCTGGGGAGTTGGAACTGGATGATCCTGTGGTCCCTTCTAACCCTGACTGATCCTATGACTTGGTCTAGGTGATCCTAGGACAAGGGGCAATGGCTTCAATTTAGAGAAGATTGAAATGGACTGTTAGGAAGAAGCTCATTAGCAGGAAGGGGGGTTAAACACCAGAACAGGTTGTCCAGGGAAGGAGATTTTCAGTGTGAGGCTACACAAGGCTCTGGACAACCTGATGTAGTGGAGGATGTCCCTGGTCACTGCAGAGGGGTTGGACTAGATGGCCTTTGGAGGTCACTTCAAATCCAGGCCATTCTATGACTGACCCAGCAGTAGGTACTCTTGCAGCTGAGCTCTCACCACAGCCCTGCACAAAGCTTCCTTTTGCTGGAAGAGTTTTGATAGGACCCAGCACTATAGCTGTTAATTCTGCAGTTGCATCAGTCTGGCAGCTCAGAGATGTCCTGAGGTCAGCAAGCACACCCACATCTTTCTCTACCTCCTTTGTTGCCAACTGATTTGCTCCAAGCTAACAGCAGATGTTTTACCACCAGTACAAGAGCTTGCCCTTCAGTTTTATACACGAGAATGTCATCTTGTTTCTCTCTCTCATCTTTTGGGTCATCTAACTCTTTGTCAGATGCTGTGGAACAAGCCCTTCCTCCTCATTAGCAGCTCCATCAGCACGGGTCCCTCTTTAAGGTCACAGTTGCTCGCTGCAAGAACAATGAAGATTCATCCTCAGATAGTTTCTTTCACCCTGATGCTCTCCTTTTTGATACAGCTCACTGCCACCTCCTCTCTGTTCTCCTCCTCCTCCTTGCTTCTCCCCTCTCTGTCTTTTGATTATCTTTTTCACTGACTTTTCTTCTGTGATGCTGCAGGGTGTCAAGGTTTCACTGATGAGCCAAGTCTTCCCAGGTAGATTTGATCCAGTGTTTGAGAGCAGCCTTGCTTTGCCACGGAGAGTCAGTGTCACCAAAGGTGTCTCATTCAGAGCATTGCCCTGGTGGCCAGCACTGGGAGGAAGGGAGATGTTACCTGTCCCCCCACCATCCAGTCTGACCACAGAAAATGCTCCAAATGCTGTTTCTACCTCATCTGTGCTAGCTTCCATCCTCATCCCCATCTCTTTCCTGCCTCTGTCCTGGTGACCAAATGCACTGCAGTTCTCAGAGGCCACTTGAGACCCAACTTCTTGTGGGATGTAGGGGTGTCAGACAGCAAGAGTTAGGTAGAGACGGCTATAACCTGTGATCTGTCCTTGCCAAGTGGTATCTCCCCACCCAAATCTCCTTGTCATATTTTCCCACCATTTGCCTGCAACAAGAACTGTTCTGTGCCAGCAGAGCACAGCCCCTCCTGGGTCTGGTGTGGTTCAGCTTGACTCACCACGTCCATGGGACATCTGAGTTCCAGATTTCTCCTCATTTCCCAGTGATCCCTCACTGGAGACACCTCCTTTAGGAGCCCAGCCTTTGCTCTCCACTGAGAAGGTCACCACTCATTAGCATCAGAAGGACTCTTGCTCGTCTCCGTCATGCACCAGCAGTGGATCAGCCAGTCTGCTCATCCCTCCTGCCTCCTCTCCCAACATCCCTTCTCTTTCCATTAATCTGGTCATCCATCTGCCTCCTGGTTCTGCTGTGCTGTGCCAAGTTCTCCATCCCCAGAGCAGGGGGGCACATAGTTCTGCGGGTGAGGGAGGGAGAGATGCAAACCCTTCCAGGAGCCCATCAGGAATATGAGTTAGCGCTGAGTGTGCTTCGCCTTACAAGGGCCAGCAGAACATCTCCTCAGTGGAAAAACAGATGGCAGCAGGTGGGGGGGAGAGAGGAGGGGGCTTGGGGCTGGTTTGAAGGAGGCCATGGTCTCTGTGGTGTGTGTGGCTGCTGTGTGAGAGGTGTCTGCAACATCTGGGACAGGTTCTTCTAAGCTCTTCTGAGATGACCAGCTCAGCATCCTCCTCCTGCACCTGAGAGAGTTTGGCCTGAGGTCTCTGCTTCATGCCCTGGGTGAAGATGGGCTGTACCAGACCACTGTTGTGAGCTGCTGGGAATTGCTCCAGTCTTCCCTGCGTCAGGACGAGGTCTTGCTGCCCTAGTGCATGTTATCATGATCATAAACCAACAGTTCATTCCATGTCCCATGGGTTTCCTGGGGCACTACTCTGGAATGATGAGATGGGGAATGAGGTGTGTTTGTGGTTGCAAGTTCTTCTCTGGCCTCCATCCAACAATAGGTAGTCAAGGACTGAGATGGATCCTTGGCTCTGCCCACCAGCATGAACAGAATCCTTGCTCAGCACGTCCATGGCTTGTGTCCAGCTTGTGTCATCCAGAATTAACTTGCCTGAAGGCAAGAGCCATAGGGACGTTGGGAAGTCTCTTTTAAAACCAGAGTCCTGCTATGCTTTAACGTGGCAGGAGATGGGGTGTCCATCTCTCCCTGGCAAAGCACTGGAGCTGGTGTCCAGCTGCATGCAGCTGCCTCTGCTCCTCACCATCAGTGGGACCTGATTGTCCCTCCTTCCAGACCTAGGTGGGGGCTTTGCTTTTGTAACATGGCAAAGCTCAGCACAGGGCACCAGGCAGAAGAATGATGCTGGTGAGATGTTGTTCTATGTGAAAAAGATCCTATTCTGTTCTCTTGGGGCTGAAGACAAGAAGGACTAAGAACACCCCAGCTTCTCCATGAAGACTCTAGAGCAGCTGCGTATCTCAGCATGGCAGAATTTAGTCACACTCTTGTGGTCATTCTCTCATCTCTTGTCTGTATGAGAGCATCTCCCAACACCTTTATCCTGCTTGCACTCTTCTACTCTTCTCCATCTGCTGTCTGGCTTTACAATGCAGAGAGGATCCTGCTAGATGTGACTGCTGTGACTGCAGTTCCTTCAGGAGTCTCAGCAAAGCCAAAGTCCCTGTGGTCCAGGTGACCAAACAGGACTTGACAACTTGCCCTATATTCAGGTACATTCCAGGTTAGGGTAGTACAAGAGGCACTGGCCTCCACATCTCAAGAGGATGCAGCAATCAAAATGAGCAACAGGATGCCCCAGTTGCCCTTCAATGCAGTCCCATCAGGGACTCTTCAGTTTGGAGCCTGCTGGGGAGTTTGCCCAGTCACCAAGGTGCTGAGTAAGATGGACACAGCACTGGGGAGCATAGGGTGAGACTGGTAGGGTGATGGAAGATGCCCCACGAGGCTGTGGGGGTGAGGGGCAGCTTTAAGTTCAAATAAGGATTAGACAAAGCAGAGGGAAATGAAATGATCACACACCAGCATGGTGTGAGGACGGGGGACAGGAGTGGAAAAGGCATGGAGAGCCCTTGCTGGAACGAAACCCAACGAGAGGTTCCTGCTGTTGAACAAACACCCCCAAGCACAGCTCAGCCAACTGCTCTTCCAACACGAATGTTTGTTCCCCATCAGGTTCTTCATCCCTCGTACATTGTTTTTCTTTCTGTGTAAGATCTCTAACAAGAACTTGGCAGAAACCAGATACAAGTGGGTCAGGAGGCCCTTGTGGTTTTCAGGGCTTGTTTTCCATAACCCGTTCTATCCTGCAACATATTTTGCACAAACAGCTTGGCAGGAGATCTAACCCGTGGAGGCAGGAGATTCAGCCCGTGGAGACAGGAGATCCAACCCATGGTGGCAGGAGATCCACCAACACATGTAGACAGGAGATCTAACCCTTGGAGGCAGGAGATCCAACTCGTGGAGGCAGGAGATCTAACCCCTGGCAGCAGCTGAGCTGCTGAGGGCAGCGCCACAGGCTGGTGCTCATGACAGGCTGTAAAGAGGACAAGGCTAAGGACAACACATGGACACAGATGCTTTCATGGAGACAAAGACCAGCCCTGATGTGGTGCTCATCTACATCAGCTTTCCACCCTTGTCCTCATGGCCTGTGCCAAGCCCTTTCCAGATCTCTGTCTGCTATGATAGGGGGTCCCTGTGGAGTGAGGCACAGCATGGGGCAGAGGAAATGCACCCACAGTCAGTAGCCCTAAGTGCCACATGCTGGCTTCTGCAGCAGAAGGGTGTCCAAGCCAAATCCTGTCCTGGAGCACAGAACCAATTTCAGGCAAGGACCTTCTCTCCCAGAATGGTCAATCTACAGCAGCACTCAGACTGGGCACCAAGCAGCACTCCAACCTCTCTGCTCTCCATCCCTCTTCAGACACTGATTCTGTTCAAACTCAATCCAGACTGATTCACATACAACCCAGGGGTTTGCAGGAAACCTTTGACCAAGGGACCCAACTGTGTCCTGAGGAACACCTGGAGCTGCACAGCCAGGCTGCCAGGAGCTGAGCTGTTGCTTGCCCTGGGCATGGCAGCACAAGTGATGGCACATGGGCTGGAACCAGACAGCAGGACGCCGCCTTTCAGTCTGTCACCTCTTCCTTGATGCATTCCTTTGGGTTATGGAGCTCTTTCACAAGCATCAAGCCTCTGTTTTCTTAGCAAGGCCTGGGGAGAAGGAGGTTGGAGCTGGAGCAGATGCTCCAGAGATGTGAGATGTGGTAAAAGTGCTCTGCGTGCCGTGCTGATGGGTGCCTGGCTCAGGGACACGTGTGAGCTCAGCAACAACTGGTGTTTCTCCATAATGGCTCTGCCTGAGGTGGTAGGGCAGGTCCACAGTGTCTCCAAGCAGGCCACCCTGCATCAAGTGGTTCTGAGGGACAACAGAAGCAGAGGGATGGCTCAGGGGACAGAAACCAGGAGATTTAAACAGCAGATGAAGCACTGGAATTTCTCCTCTCTCCTTCTTCAGGCCACTCGTGCCCAGAGGCCTCTTACCAAATCCCTGGAGTTCTCCTCCTTGGGTGGTTCTTGTTCTGCACCCCCCACTGCAATGGACCAGGTGGAGCTCCCTGGCAACTTGGAGCAGTTTTGGGCATAGAGACATCCTAGAAACCCTGTTGAGCAGAAGCCAGTTCTGCTCCCTCTCCATCCCTCACTGTTTTCCAAAGCCCATGTTCTCCTCGTGCACTGGAGAGCCTCAGGAAGGAGAGAGGGAAAGTGAGTGTGCTTGGGGTGTCGAGGAGCGGGGGAGAGAAAAGAAGTGAAAGACAGGCTGCAGCAGGGAGAGGGCCAAGAAAAATACTTAATCCAAACAACGAACATTGTCGTTTCCTCCCACAGTCTGCATTCCCAGGCAACTTCCCTGGGCAAGCGCGGAGAGCCGGGAGCGGCTGGGCTCTGCCTTGCCAGCGTGTGTGTGCAGTGTGAGGGACACGTCTGGGGACACCGAAAGACCCCTTCAACCAGCTCCTGCTGCATCTGTGGGGAAGGGACTGACACCAGCCCCAGTTTTCGTATGGAACCAGTGATCTGGAGTGGTGCTGGGGGGATGTAGACACGGATGGGAGGGGGAATTTGCAGGACACAAGCTGAAGTAGTGGGGTGCACAGGGGCCTGAAGTTCACTTCAGGGTTCACTTGAGGTTTCTAGGCTGTTTCACAAGGTGTTGCATACCTTCACATCTTCCCAGGACCTCCCTGAGCTTTCTCCAGCATCATGGCTGGTGGCTGAGGTGGGAAGGAAGAAAGGAAAGTGGGGAGAAGCTGCAGCTGCTTCATGTTTTCCTTTCCTCATGCTCTCCTGCAATGGGCAGTGGTTGGCACCCAGGACAGGGCTTCTCTCGTCTTGGGCACTTTGCAAAGCCCCTGGAAGACCATCTGCACAGCAAGGGGAGATGTTTCATCAGCAGAGGCTTATCCTCTAGCTCTACCCCTGTGTCTCCTGCTACACCATCTTCATCCTGACTCCTCCAACTGATCCTTCCACTTGCCCATCACAAGAGCAGAGGTAGCAGTGTTGCAGCTGATGTTCAAGACATGAATCTGATGACAGTAGCAGGTTTTCCAGATCTGGTGCCTTCATACTTCCATTGCTGAGATGATGGTTCCTCTGTTCATTGGGAGCTGCTTTGAAAGCAACAGGTAAGGAGGACAAAGACCCCTGCACCTCCTCAGCTGCATGGCAACATGTGGTCACCTCAGTGTGCAGTCCCTGAGATCCATGGCCAAAGGGAAGAACAGGAGACAGCAACATCCTGACTTAGAAGCATCGTGGACATCATCAACACTCCCTCCTTGGCTGGGATCAGCACAGTCACAAAGCTCAGGACCTGCACAGCATCCCAAAAGCTGGGGGAGAACATTTTGCTTGTTAAGGCTGGACATGGTCCCCTGAAGCTGGAGTTGAAGCAGTTGACTCAGTTCTTTGGTTACAAAACTACTTCTTTCCACCTTCCTCCAGAGCATCTGGAACGGGTCATCAGCAAGAGCAAGGGACTCAGCCGTCCAGCTCTGCTCAGCCACAGCAAACCCAGAGTTTCTGGGAAAAAATGTGCCACAGCACTGGAATACATACGGTGCTGACGGTGTCTGTGACTCACTCCTCCTGCTCCATCCTCCCCTCACGCTGTTGCACCACTTCGTGTTCTTGCACAGTGAATCGACCTGAAGTAAGGTGGGTTTGGAGAAGAGTGTCTGGGCCTTGCCTGCCTCAACAAGGGCACTGGTGGCTGCCCCAGGAGGGAGAAGCTGGCTCAGCCCCTGCTCTGGGGATGGATGGTGGAAAAGCATTGTGCAGGAGCCATCTCCTGGCAGCCCTGAGACACGCCGCCGCCACCAGGTACACCGAGGTGCTCCTGCCTGGGATGCAGCAGAGCTAGCCAACCCTTCTCACATCGCTCTTTTACTCGCAATATTTTCCCCACTTTTTCCCCCCACCCCTTTAATTTCTCCTCTTTTCACCCGTGACCATTCCCAGCTTCATGATCCGTTGCCAAGCGTTCGACTCACCGTTGCTATTTTTACGCTGGGGCTCAGCGGTGCCAGCAGCTGCACCTCTGCGTGTGAACACATGTCCTGCTGCAGCTCTGCTCTGGATAAACAAGGAAGATGGATGGTGAGCGGGGAGGTTGGCTGCTGCAGACCGTCTCTGGTGGCCCAGCAGCTCCGGGTGCCTTCACGCGACATGGAGAGGTCACAGCAATGACCTTGCTTGCTCTTTCCCAGATTTTACGAGCCGTTTTGCCCAGCCCCATTTTCCCCACGCTAGAGGATACATGCTCTGATGACTGGAGACCCACTGGTCTGCATCACACCCATGACAGGCTCAGCCATTGGAGAGGGGCTTCTGCCCATCAGGTGTTTCTGCAAGTCACCAGCATGGACACAGCTCCCTTCTCCCACCGCCGGCATCGCTCTCTGCAGGCAGAAGCACTGGCTGCACGAGGTCCCTGCGGGGTTTCGTCTCACATCAGCCACTCTGTGGACATCCCTTTGCTCGTGTCCCCCCTTGCTGCGTCTCTCACAAGACCAAAATGAGACTGACGTGCCCTCGAGGGAGACCCGTCAGCACCTCTGCTCTCTCTGCTCATTGAGCTGGAGCCATCTGGAGCCTCTTGCTCTCCAGGCTCTGGGCAAGGGGCAAGGGCAGCACCCCAAGCCCCATGCCCAGCTCTCCTGAGCCTCCTGTCCAATTAGTCATTTCTTTACTTTCCCCTCGTGTGTTTTTCCAGAGTCGTTTGCAGGGTGAGCTGTTCCGTTTCCCCAGCAAGCGTTGCCATAGGAGCCTCTATTTGTTTAGGGTGGGGTGCGATTCCGACGGGGGCAATTAGCCCGAATAGGTGTAGGGCGAGACTGAGAGCCATCCCTGCCCCCGGCCTCCTCCACCTCACACACAGGATCTGGAGATCGTCGTGGACCTGCGCAGCCAGGACAGCCCGTCCTCCCTGTAGCCGTGTGGGAACTGCTGAAGCGATGGGGCTGTTCTGCCGGTGACTCACGGCATGCCGAGGGAAAGCTCCACTGCAGAGGCGAATCACACCCAGAAGAGCCCTGGCTGCTCCCTGGCCCCCATCCCTGCCCAGCACCCTTTCCCTGGTCCTCATGGTGCTTCATGGCGCAGAGACCTCCTTTGGCCACCCGTCCAAGACCGAATGATGCTTTAAGTGGATGAGGAGTGTTACCCCAACTGCCTTGGGGACACCCTGTTCTCCCCTGGACATTTATGACAGCTATGATGGGGCCAAATCCCAACCCCAACTCCTCTTGCTCCAGCTCTAGGAAGGTGTCTTATTTCTTCTTCTCTTGTGAGACCTTCCAGACAGAGGCAACCTCTCTGTGGCCATCTGGATTTGACTGCATGGACTCAGTATTTGGCTGCTGCTGCTGCCTCCTAAAGTGATGTTAGCCATGTTGAGCCCATTTTATTCCGTGAGTGCCAATGACAAAGCTCACAGCAGTTCCCTGGGTTTGGTGTGACATCTCCATGTGAGCTATCAGCAGCGTTACTGGCCTAGGGTGTGGTGCATGTGGGATTATTGTGGTGCAACAGCTTTCTTCAGAGAGTGTTGGTTTGGTTCACGGGTGCTACAGGACAGTGCCCATCATGTCCATTGAAGGATGGGTCCAGGTATTTTCTTGAAGCTCAGGTGGTGCTTGGAGCCACCAGATCTAGTGAAATGGGTCTGCTGCTTCATGAGCCTCATCCTCGCAGCCAAACTGAGGCAGATTGGTCTGGATGATCGGGTAGTGAGGTGGATTGTGAACTGGCTGCAGAACAGAAGCCAGAGAATGGTGGTCAATGGGACAGAGTCTTTTTGCATGCCTGTACCTAGTGGAGTCCCTCAAGGGTTGGTGCTGGGACCAGTCCTATTTAATCTATTCATTGATGACTTGGATGAGGGATTAGGGTGCCCTGTCAGCAAGTTTGCTGGTGACACAAAGCTGGGTGGTGTCACCGACACCCCTGCAGGCTGTGCTGCCATTCAGTGGGACCTGGAGAGGCTGGAGAGCTGGGCAGAGAGAAATGTAGTGAACTATAACAGGGGTAAGTGTAGAGTCCTGCATCTGGGCAACAACAACCCCAGGGACCAGTATAGGTTGGGGACTGAGGTGTTGTAAAGCAGTGTAGGAGAGAGGGACCTGGGGGTCCTGGTGGCCAGCAGGATGACCATGAGCCAGCAGTGTGCTCTTGTGGCCAAGGGGCCAACAGCATCCTGGGGTGGGTCAGAGAGGGGGTGGTTAGCAGATAAAGAGAGGTTCTTCTCCCCCTATACTCTGGCTGGGGAGACCACATCTGGTGTATGGTGTCCAGTTGTGGGCCCCTCAGTGCAAGAGGGATGTGGAGCTGCTGGAGGGAGTCCAGCGTAGGGCAATGAGGATGCTGAAGGAAGTGGAGCACCTCCCTTATGAGGAGAGGCTGAGGGAGCTGGGTCTCTTTAGCTTGGGGGAGAGGAGACTGAGGGGTGACCTCATTAATGTCTATAAATATTTGAAGGGTGGGTGTCAGGAGGATGGAGCCAGGATCTGCTCAGTGTCATCTAGTGATAGGATGAGGGGCAATGGGTGTCAGCTGGAACAGAGGAGGTTCATCATAAATATGAGGAAGAACTTCTTCCCAGTGAGGGTGACAGAGCACTGGAACGGGCTTCCCAAGGAGGTTGTGGAGTCTCCTTCACTGGAGATGTTTACGACTCACCTGGATGTGTTCCTGTGCTACTTGGTCTAGGGGATCCTGCTGTGGTGGAGGGATTGGACAAGATGATCTTTTGAGGTCCCTTCCAATCTCTAATGATTCTAAAAGGGTGGCCAGGTTTCCACCCAGAGCCCTCTCTGATGGCAGCAGTCCTCCTGGACGTTTGCCATGGTTGCTGGGTCAGTAGCTACCATCACAGAGTCTGGAGCAGGAGAAGCTTTTCACTACTAGTCTCTGGGTTAACGAATGGCCTCTCTGCTCTGCTAGCACATGTGGCTGCTGCTTGGCCGTGCAGATTGTTCCTGACACTTCACTGCAACTGCTCCATGCGCACGTGGGTTGGTTGCACCAGACACATGAAGTTGCTCTTCATAGCCACTTGGCTGCTTCTCAGCCCTGGTTGCTTGTTTCTCTTCTCTGACCAGATGGCTCGTGTAACCCAAAAGTTTAACTGGATTTCTGACTGGCTGCTGCTGCCGTGCAGCACCTCTGGACCTTCTGCTGTGATTGCTTCTCCTGTTCTGCTCTGTGGGAGCTGAATGTAAACAAGGCTGGTTAGTGGTGGAGCTTCATCAGAGCTGCACCACAGTGAGTTGGGCTCTGCAAGTGCTGTGTGGTCCAGGCAGACCCGGCAGGGATTCACAGGAGAGCAGCAGAGGGCCCTGGGCTGTGCTTTGCCCAGAGGAACCACTGTTGTATCAGCAGTGCATAACCCCCACCACTCAGCCACAGCTTTTGCTGACAGACAGGAAGATTTGGGGAACAAAGAAGAGAGGTGAGGAGTAAGATGGCCAGGACTGAAGCTGTAAGGTGGCCACAATGCCAATATTTCTGGCTATCAGTAGACTGATGCCCTCTCTGCTCAGTCCCAAGTGGGACTTTGCTTGCAGGGAGGTGGTGCCTAGTGAAGATCCCTTCTGCTCGTCACAGAGTTATTGAGGCTGGAAAAGACCTCTAAGATCACCACGTCCAGCCCAGGACCTAACACCACCACATTGGCCAGACCAGGGCACTAAGTGCCACAGCCAGGCTGTCCTTAAACACCTCCAGGGATGGGGACTCCACCACCTCCCTGGGCAGTCCATTTCACTGTCTTGATCACCCTTTCCATGAGGAAGGGCTTCCTACCATCCAACCTAAGCTTCCCCTGGTGCAGCTTCAGGCCCTGCCCTCTTGTCCTGGCACTGGCTGCCTGGGAGAAGAGCCTGACCCCCACCTGACTACAACCTCCCTTCAGGGAGATGGAGAGAGGGAGAAGGTCCCTTCTGAGTGTCCTCTCCTCCAAGCTAAACAATCCCATCTCCCTCAGCCTCTCCTCATCAGACTTTCCCTCCAGTCCCTTCCCCAGCCTCGTTGCTCCTCTGGACCCACTCCAGCCCCTCAATCTCTTTCTTGAATCAAGGGCCCCAGAACTGTCCCCCAGTACTCAAGGGGAGGCCTCCCCAGTGCCCAGTACAGGGGGAGAATGATGTCCCTAGTCCTGGTGGCCACACTATTGCTGATCCAAGCCAGGGTGCCATTGGCCTTTCATGGCACCTGGGCACACTGTTGGCTCCTGTTCAGCCAGTTGTCCACCAGTACTGCCAGGTCCCTCTCTGCCAGGCTGCTCTCCAGCCACTCACTCCCCTAGTCTGTTGCTGCAGGGGGTTATTGTGACTAAGCTGGCCACCAGACAATTAGTCTTGTAGTCCAATCTGGCACAGTTTGGTGCAGCCATGTGCTGTGGGCAGGGCTAGACCCTCCACTGGAGAGCCTGGAGGAACCTGGGGAATGTTCTTTGGGGTCAGAGCTAGACCAAGAGCATTCTGTACAAAGCATGCGGAGAGCTGGATTTCGGTGGAGACAGGTGAGAAGGTGGATGAGCAGATGACGTCGTGAAATGGCTCCTGGTTGGGTTGCAGTGAACTCTGTGGAGAAGCACAGTGTGAAATTGAGAACAGGGGATTGTGGCCTTCAGGGTGGGGCTCTCTCTGCTGATGTGGATCTGCTCCTTCAGTTCACAGAATCACAGACCTTTATAGGTTGGAAGGGACCTCAATCCTTGAGCTTCTGCTCCCAAGCTGCTCCCTACACACCTGCCAGGACACCAGTCTTCCAGTGCTCTTGGCCTGTTGTGGAGCCAGATATTGGCCTTTATCAGAGCTTCACGGGGGCCTGGCTTAGGACCTGGGGACTCTGCTTTTGGGGGAGACCTTACACTTTTGAAGAACCTTTCATTCTTCTGTCTAGCCCTTCCAAGCTGACGGCTGGTGTGACACCATCAACAACCGGGCGTACTGCCAGTACGATGGGGGTGACTGCTGCTCCTCTACGCTGTCCTCCAGGAAGGTAAGTGGGCGTCTGCTGCGGGACTGGCCAGGATGTAGGATTCAGTGGTAACCACTAGCCATGCTCTTTGGCTTTGCTGGCTGAGGAACTAAGCCACAAACAGAGAACAACCCCATGATTTTAGTATCACCAAAGGCAGCTGAGGCTGATAGACATCGTTTCCTGACTAACTGCAGGGTCTGAGCTCAGGCCAGCGGCACTGAAGGCTCAGCCCAGCTCCCACTGAGGTTAGAGGGATTCCCTCTTGTTTGGGCAAGTCCCAAATAAGTAACTTCCTTAGATGTAGGTCATGGTGTCACCTTAGTGTAGCTCAGTAGGGTCCATTGACCTCCACTTGGAGACCAAAGGAGGAAGAAACAGAATAGAGGGGTAGGGGTAGGGATTGGGGTTGCTCAGACCCTTCTTTGTCTTCCCTCACATCCTCCCCTCCCACCAAACCTGCTCTTTAGCACTCACAGCCCATCCTTCCTGAGCACATCCAACAGCAAAACAAATCACAGAGCGTGAGATGATTTCTCACTGCAAAACTATGTGAATTTGGATCTTCTCATCTTTGTTGTGGGGTTTGAATCATTTGTCCTTTCATCACGCATGCACGCATGGAGAAAAGGGAAAATAAAAACCCTGGGAAGATGCAGCTGAGATAGGAGGGAAAAGGCTTTTACACCCAAGTGATGAGTGAAAGCTCCACAACGATCTCACGACATCTCCGAACCAGGCAGGGCTCTCAGGACACCCAGGATGGCTAGATCTCTGGCCAAAATGAAGGGTGGGTTCACAGCGCAAGGTGAGGGGGTTCAGCCCCATGGTTCTCAGGAGACCCAACCCTGGCTTGTGGTCCTCACGAGTCCCAGATCTTCTGCAGCATGAGCCTCCAGCACATCTAGGTTGAGGCAGATGCAGGAATTTGTGGGTTTAGGCACCAAAAATCCACTTTGTCCTCTCACTGGCCAGGTTGTGAAAAATCAGATGTGGAACCGCAGTTAAGAAACCCCTCTGGCTTTGAGCCTGGAGTGTCTGAAACCCCTTCTTCACTTCCATGGCCCATGACTGAGCAGTGAGGCTGTCCAGAGGGCCCTTGACAGGCTGCATCGATGGGCTGAGGATCATCGTGTGGGTTTCAACAGAGCCAAGTGTCAGGTCCTGCAGTTTGGTCGCAACAACCCCTTGCAGCTACAGGCTTGGGGCAGGGTGGCTGGAGAGCAGTCTGGCAGAAAGGGACCTTGGTGTTCTAATGGACAGGCAGCTGAATATGAGCCAGCAGGGTGCCCAGGTGGCCAAGGAGGCCAATGGCATCCTGGCCTGTAGTAGAAACTATGGGGTCCGCGGGAGCAGGGAGGTGATTGCCCCCCTGCACTTGTGAGGCTGCACCTTGAGTACTGGGTCCAGTTTTGGGCACCTCTGTGCAAGGGAGACATCGAGGTGCTGGAGCAAGTGTGGAGGAGGGCAGTGAAGCTGGTGAGAGGCCTGGAGAGTAAATCTGATGAGGAGAGATGGAGAGAGTTGGGGCTGTTTAGTTTGACAAGGAGGAAACGGAGGGAAGACCTCATCGCTCTCTGCAACTATCTGAAAGGACATAGTTGAGATGCTGGTGCTGGTGTCTTCTCACACATAATTGGTGACAGAACCAGAGGGAAGGGCTTCAAGCTCCAACAGGGGAGGTTTAGACAAGACATCAGGAAAAACTTTTTCACAGAGAGAGTGGTCAGTCACTGGACTGGGCTGCCCAGGATGGTGGTTGAGTCCCCATCCTTGGATGAGTTTAAAAGACACTTAGAAGTGGTGTTGGGGAATCTGGTTTAGGGTTGACCTTGTAGAGTAGGGTTGATGGTTGGACTCGATGATCCTGAGGGTCAACCTGAATGATTCTATGAACTGTCAACCTTGCTGTGCTTCTGTGCAATACCCAAGCACCTTAGGGTTCCTATACTGGGAAGTGTGGAGACTGGCCCTGCAGCTGGGAGTGGGGCCGAGTTCCCCCAAGAGGTGCAAAAGGTGAAGCTCTGCTACCTTCACGCTTTGCTGAGACTGGAGGAGCCAGGCAGAGCTTGAATGGCAGGTCCATGGGCTCAGGCATAGATAAGGGGGGCTACCTAACAGAGGCCAGAGTAGAACAGATCTAGAGGGGCTTTATCACTGCCAGCTCTAGTCCTAATGTCTCACACCCACCAGGGGACACTTCTCCTCAGGGTTTGACACTTAGGGCGCAAGACTCAGGCTAACCCTTGGCTGCAGACTCTGAAGCCCCAGCCAGGGGCAGCCTCTGCTGCTCTGAGAGGCATTTCCACAGCACCAGTGCCATTGGGGCACAGCCAACCTGTCTGTCTGCCCAGAGCGAGGTGGGGAAGGGCTGGCAGGAGCATGGCAGTGCCAGGGAGCCCAGAGCAGAGGCCGACATCTCCCTTCATTCCTCCCAGGTGATCCCCTTTGCTGCGGACTGTGACCAGGATGAATGCACCTGCCGTGACCCAGCAGCTGAGGAGAACCAGTAGCAGCATCTCCAGGGGCCTCTCTCGGTTGGGCGAGGGCCAGAGGAGCAGAAGGGCAGCAGCAGGGGCCCCGCTGGGGAGCAGCGAGCTGGAGGCGTGAGGAAGAGTGCGGCGCGAAGAAAAGCTGGGCAGGGGGTCTGCACGTGGAGGGCATGGCAGGTCGAGGCCACCGAGCAGCCTGTGGCAGGGAGGGCATGTAGTGGTCCCCTGTTTGTTGCCACTCCGTCCTCACCCCATCCAGGACACAGTGGGGGGCCAGTGCAGGTTGGGGGGCTCAGCCAGGGCTCCGGCACTGGGCTCCATGCTGAGAGCCTGGGTGCTGCCAAGGACATTTGTCCTGCTCCAGCATTGGGGTGTCTGTCCTTGCTCTGGATTTGGTCACTCTTTGCCCCCCACCCTGCTGCTGTACAGGCTTCTCTTAGCAAGGCTGAGGTAGTTGTGATCTCTCTGCAAATATTTAAACTTAATTATATATATATATATACACATATATATAATATATATAAATATATATATTATATTTTCTTTGCTCTCAATGAAGCTGAGAAAGGACACCCTTTGTCACACACCCATTGCTGCTGTGAAGTACAAACCATTGAGAAAAGCGCCGGCTGTGGGCAGGGGGGGTGAGGAATTTCCCCTCCCTCACCAAGAGCCAGCTGGAAGGGGGGCAGAGGGAGAAGCCAGATGCCCCAGACTATGTCAGGAGGGAGCTCTAGTGGTGGGTGGTGCTGGAGGCTGCTACCTTGGTGTGCCCACAGCATCCCCCAGGAACCAGGTCTTCCCTTGGGATGTGCTGGTGCTCTGCCTTGCTCTGCTTAGGGCCCTGGGTCAGGGTTTGGAGGTCGAGAAGAAATGCTGCTGTGCCCAAGGGATTTGGTGGGTATTGGTGCTGCCCCAGGAGATACTGCGGGGACCCCATCCTTGATTTCAGAGACCTGTGAGAAGGGTTGAGTATCCACAGGGATCATTGCAGAAGCAATGTTCCCTCTCTGCCTGACTTGCCCTCACCCACTGGGCACCCACTAGAGGACAGATAGACATAGTGGGCACCTCAGAGGAGCTGTGTGATGCTCTGACTGCAGCACAGGGAGCTGCTCCTTCTTTTCAATCCCCACGTCTCCTTTCCAAACATGAGCTGCAGCACTGCTTCTTGGAGGAGACCAGACCCCACACTGCAATGACAGGACCCAAATGAGAGTCAGGACACTCTGAGCATCATCTTAGCCCACTGAGGCTTTTCCTTGTTGCTGTCTCTGTGGCCATGTCCATCTCTGTGGACAAACAGGCACTGGCTTTCACGAGTCTCTTGCTCTTGTAAGCACTAAGTCAAAATCTCCAGGCTCACTTCTAGCCCCAAGAAAGCCCAAATAGGACTATTTTTCCCCCTGCCCCCATAACTGGTTTGCTGAAGCTCAGCTTTGAAGCCCCAGGCAGGCATCGGGTAGGGAAGGTGCCTGGTTCCATCACTGATGGGAGGGACCACTGAATAGAAACTGGGGATCCAGGACTGGGACAAGAGCCCCAGGGCTGCCCTCCTCCCCGTGTCCACCCCGCACCGTGCTGGGGGGGCCAGGCTCGGCTCGGAATGGTCAGTGCGGGAGCGATGGGGAGAGGGTGACACGGTGTGGAGAGAGCAGGGATTATCGAGGCAGCCTTGGGCTTCTACCAGCTCCATCCTACCCTTCGGGTCAGGCACCTCAAAGGTTCACACAGGGCCAGAGGTACCTGGAGATCCCACCAGCCTTCAGGCAAGAGGTGCCCTGTCCTGCGCCAAGTCCTCTCCTGATCCCAAGTGTCCCCTTCACCACACTGCAGCACCCTGGTGCAGGTGGGAATGAGGGGAGCCCTGACTCCTCTGGCAGCAGGGACACACTGACAGTCTGTCCCCATCACACATCTCTGAGGCACCCTGAGGGTTCACCCCACACCACTGTCACTGTTGGGGGGTGAGGCTGCAGGTTTTAGACAGAGCTCCACTTTTTAATTAAAAACCCCTCAAACAACCCAAGGAAATGAAAAATAAGCCCTTTGAGACCCTTCCAGCCCTAACGTAGAATCACAGGATCATTAGGGCTTGGAAGGGACCATCCCCAGGAAGTGCAGCTCTGACAGCCCACGTGGGGTCAGGCACAGTGGAAGCAGGGGCACAGCAGCCCACAGCAGGCAGGGACGTGAGGTGAGGAGACATGGGGTGAGGGTGACACACACACCATGCCCTGCCTGGTGTCAGTGCCACCTGCACGTCTGCACGGTTCGACACCAAACCATTGGCCTTTGGGCATCCTGGTCTCAGCAGAGGCCCATCCCAGGTCACCAGTGGATGTGGGGCAGGAGCTGTGCCTCATGAATGGGGGGCTGTTGTGGAGGTGCTGGCTCAGCTGGTGATCTGTGCTTCTCACAAGTGGAAAAGCTTCTCCAAACCAACCTATTGTTCTTCTATAGCGACACTGAGCGTTTTTTTGTCCCCATTAGGGTTTTATTCACAACGGAGGCTGCTGCTATTTTTTATTTGTTTTGTATTTGATAATTATTTTTTATAAAAATCTATGAAAAAAATTAAATAATCTTCTCATCCTCCACCTTGTTGCTTCCTTACTTCAAGGCGGGAGCGGGTGCCAGGCTGGACGAGGGAGGTGGTTTGGCTGGTCCCACCTATGTGGGGATGGGGAGCAGAAGGAGGTTCATCCCAGAAACAATAGAAAATTTTGCATAAAAATGTTAAGTCATTTAATTTCAACTTCTTTTAAGTAAACAGATCCTGCACCTATAGACTGGGAAACACAAACAACACCTGCACAAGGTGGGTAGCCTCGTTGCAGAGCCCCAAAGCCAGCACCAGATGCCCCATTGCTGGTGTTGAGCCCGCCTAGAGCACTTCAGGACACCACCCGCACCATGAAACCTGATGGGGCCATGGAACCAGGTGATCTGCCTCCTGTGGGCATCCCCAAAGCCCACAGACATTCTGTGTCACCAAGGCAGGGAACAGCCACAGGGCCCTCACAGTTCAGGGCTTCAGAGCTGCCCACAGCTGCCCTACATGCCTAAGGCAGTGGCTCTGCTCTCCTTCACTACTGGGCTTTGCAAGGCTTTGCTCATCATCCCAGGATGAGGAACAACATCTCCCAGTGATATCAGAGGTCCTCCCTTGGGCAAATCTCCCCAGTTCACACACTTCCACCAGGGCCACCTTCGCTGCCCTGAAGGCTGGTGTGTTGAGGTGCTCCTCAGCCCCAGCTGCATGTTTCTGATTTAAACCACAAACCGAGCAGCTGTCCTTGGCAACAGCCAAGAGAAGGGCTGTTCTCTGGCATTGTCACCTCCCTTCTGCCAATCACCCACCCTCAAGGCAAGGGAGGCCAACCCCCACATTGCCAAGACGACTAGGACGTGTGGCTGAGCAGGGTGGTGGCTCCTTCAGCAATGCAATCGGGTTATAAAGCTTTGTCAACTGTTACAGTGGAAGAGACCCTACGGTCAGTGGGCCACCAGGACATGCTGAAACGCAGCAATCCCCACTGGTACCTGCTCTCTGGGGATGAACTGGAACCACTGGCCATCAGCAACCCTTCCAACACCTATCCACATCACCAACCGCCCCTGAAATGCTGCCGGTGTGCTGGTGGTGCCACCCTCACAGTCTACTTTCTGGGGCAGCTTTCCCCAAAGTCCACCCCAGCACTTGCAGCAAGATGACATCCATGAGGTTGTGCTCTCTTGGAGGTGATGAGCCAGCCATGATGAGGCCTTCTTACGCATCAGCTCCGGGCTGTGACCGCTGCTGTGCAGCCCCCATCCTCCTCCTCACATCATGTTCTACAGCCTCAGGCTGTTGTGTCAAGAGCCAGGGGCAACCATACATGTAGCTGCATGGAAAATAGCAGAAGGAAAGTACTGGGTGTATTTTCAGTTTATTTTCTTGTGAGTTAGTAGTGAGAAAAGAAAAAATGATTGAGGGGTTCCATGAGACTGCATGGTCTGGTCTCCTACGGATCTGAGCACCAAAGCCCTTAAATGCCCCACCTCACCTCCTTCCAGGCATCCTGACTGCCCACCTGTGGTATCCCCTGCTCCATGCCCTGCCTCCCACCCACATGTCTGGAGGTGCCAGCCCCTTATGAGCCAGCATGGCCCAGTGCCATCCCCTAAGCTATGTTTAAGGCATCCGTGGCATCTTCTACCTCTGACAGGTGCTGGCTTTTGCACTGTTTGTAGGGCATCAGTATTTGTGGTAACACCAGCCAGCAGCCTGCCAGATGGACCAGGAAGGCCTCGGGTTGTGGCCAATCATCAGGCAACACCATCCCACCCACCTGAGATACTGAAGAAAATCCCCACACCCTGCTGAAAGGAGCTTTCCTGGGATTCCGCTTGCAAATGCGCAGGGGTTTGCGCAGCAAGGACTGTGAGCTCCTCACCGAGGATGCCAGTGCAGAACCTGAAGGTGCCCACAGACACGGGCACCTCCGCACGCCCAGCCGAGAAGGCTGCCTCTGGCTGCGCTCTGGGGCTCGGCTGCCCCGGGGAGCTCACGTGAGGATGCTGCTGAGCCCGAAGGCTGCAGCCGGGCGATGCCAGCACCACAAACAGAGCCACCCGTTACTAACAGCTCTGTTTAATAGCCAGTTCAATGATCAGCTGGAGTTTTACACAGGGACACAGTCGCTGG
This sequence comes from Rhinopomastus cyanomelas, assembly GCA_013400115.1. Taxonomy (NCBI): domain Eukaryota; kingdom Metazoa; phylum Chordata; class Aves; order Bucerotiformes; family Rhinopomastidae; genus Rhinopomastus; species Rhinopomastus cyanomelas. The sequence goes on from VXBP01010097.1 coordinate 741,143, forward strand.
GTTTGGGGGGTTTTGTTGCTGCTGCCACGTAAAACCTTTTTATTTACTTTTTTAAAGTAACTGGGAAGGATTCTGTGTGTCTCGCTGCGTGGCTTTCTCGCTCTGCAGCGCCCTGCGTTCAACGTACAGAAGGAAAACGTCACATCAGAGTTTTAATAGAACATCAAGGAACATGAATCGCAGCCATCCCCGGAAAGAGAGGGGGCCAAGCTGTCTTTCATAGGCTAACGAGCTCCACGACAAGTAAAAGGCAGTTCTATGCGACTACAGGAGTAGGGGTGCAGCAAAGGAAAGAGGATGACCCAGAGGTTCAGCTCAGGTGACCAACTACCCATTGATTTAGAAACTAAACAAGAAGAACGGAGGGCAGCGGGGTGAGGGAGGTTGCAAAGTGGATGGAAAGCAGTGCCTTCTCCAGCTTCCGTGTGGTTAGGGGAGAAGCAGGAGCCCAAGAGAGAAAATCTCAGGCAGCCCCAACAGCAGGAGCGCCATGGCAATTCATCTGAGGTGGGCTCGTGTGGTAATTGAAGGACTTTGGACAAGCTTGGGCAAAATTGGGTTCAAAGGCAGTATGAGGAAACCAAGACAGAAGCCTTCACAAAGCCAGGGTCATCAAGAAAGTGCCAGGTCAACAGGATTTGCAGCATTGCTGTGATGGTCAGTCAGGTGAGCACAGCCCCACCAGCAACTGCCCAGTGGACCTCTGGCAACTGCCAGAGGACCTTGGATGGGGGGTTTTCCTACCTCCCAGTCCATGGGTACGCTGAGGCTGAGGGAGCAGAGACTGGCCCATCAGGCTGATGGTGCTGTGAGGTTCTGGCTGACCACACAAGGGCTCTGAAATGTGAGTGCAGAAGCAGAACTGGAGTGTCTGCAGAGTCCCAGCACAGATGTCAGAGCTGGATGGAAAGGTAGTCCAGGCAGATGCGAACGCGTGGGGTGCCCGTGGTCCTCCTGGCAGCAGGTGGCTGGCAGATTCTGCTCCCAGCCCTGCTGCTGCCCCCATGGAGCGATGAAGGGCCTGTGGAGAACAGTCTGCGCTCTGCAGAAAGGCCACGAGCTGGACGCCTTGACGAGCCACCAGCTTGTGTCCGGACCGGAGCAGCCTCCAGCCAAGCACCCCTCTGCAATGCCGAGCAGAGGTGCCCTCTGCCAATGCCTGGACACCTGCCCAGCTGCAAGGTAAAAGATGTCTCAGCATCTGCTGGGAGAAGTGAGAGGATAAACCAAGGCCCAGACTGAGGGGGGCTGAGAAGCTACAGCTCAGCATGGACCCCCTGCACGGAGATGATGCTGGTCCTGCTCAGAGCCTCAAGCCCTTGGCAGCCTCAGGCACATGAAAATAGAGAGAGACAAGTGAGAAGCACCCAAAGGCTCCAGCAGACTTCCTTCTTGCAAAGAGCAGGTGTTTGCCCAATGACCCCTGCTAGATGCTCCTCACAGAGACAAAACAGGGCCGCCCAGGTCATGCTGACTGATGGGGGCTGCTGGGAGCAGCCCCCAGCCCAGGCCAGCTGCCCCTGGAAGAGCAGAGCGCTCTGTGGTGCTGCAGGAAGGAACTGAACCCTGTGCCACATGGCCACCAGACACGACTAGCTGTGAACTACAGTCTCAACCCCTGCAGCCCCACGCGAATGCTTGAGTGTGTCCTTGGCAGGCAGGAGGAGGAATGAGGCAGAAGATTGTGAGAGACAGGCTGACGAGTCCTCCTGCCAAGACTGAAAAAAATTAAAGGGAAACTTCTCTCTGAAGAGGCACCAAAAAAACCCCTCTGCAAGGCTCTGGGCTTGTCTGGATCCAGGGTGAGCAGCTGGCAGGGCTGGAGGTGTCTCCTCTGCAAACTGAGTGGGAAGATGAAGCTAAAATGAAGCCACTTGCTGCCTCCAATAGCATCAGTGGCAACAGGGTTTTGGAAAACAGTTGGCTCTCATCCAAGCCCAGTGTCCCAGGACAACCCTGGTCCTGTGGTTTTAAACCAAACTATTCAGGGTGAGAGCTGCAGACATGGCAAGGCACATCCCCGAGCCTGCTCACCATGCCATGCCACTGAGCCCTCTCTGGGACCAGAGTTGCTCCAGGACCACCCTGCTACAACCCACTCCCCACTAGACCGGCAGCTGCTCTCATGGCCTGGGTTCTCCTCAGCTGTGACTTGACTTTGCTTCCAAGTCTTTATTATGGTGGATTAAATGAAAGTAGTAACACAAGGGATTTTTCAGTCAACTTCTAGGACTGTGGTCCCACAAGAAAGCTCATGACATCCAGCTGACCACTGGTGCTGAGGCCAAGCTGCCTCTGGAGGACTCTGCATCTTGGAGCAGATGTGGACTTTGATGGTGACAGAAGAACCAGAGGCAGTTCTTCTCACCCTGGCAACACCACCTATGGCACCATCACGTGGCCAGGTCTCATCCACATCTCATGCTCTACAACAAGAACAAATCCCAAGCCTCTCAGCCATCCACTGGCTGTTCTGCTCAGCCACAGCCATTGGCACCTCAGCCTGCCCTGCCTCCATTCTCCCAGCCATGCACCACCCACTCTCCCATCCTGCCTGCACCACCACACTTCTCCTGTGACCAGGGTCACCCACCCCTCGGGATGGTCCCCAGAACCAGGGCAGGACTGGGGCAGGGGGACCTGCCCTCTCCACCGATGCTGAGGAACCTCTTGGCAAAATGAACAAAACAAAACCAAGAAAACTGGGTCCCACAAGACTTCTAACTAGAAAGGCTTTTGGCCAAGTCAAAGAAGAAACTAATACTGAGCCAGTCCTGCACAGAGCAGCCGGTTTCGCTCCACAGTCCAAAGCTGTGTCTCCACAGACATCAGTGACACCCTCCCCCTCCATGGGTCTGTGTCTAAAACCCTCACAGAGGCCCATGGTGAGGCCAGCATGAGCAAGCACCCGCAACCCTCAGTAGTCCTTGTCACCATAGTCATTGTAAAGGACACTCAGTGTCTGCTCCTCGCACGTCTTCTTGAGGTCCCGGCTGAGCTCCGACCAGTCGAGTCCGTAGGGCTTGATCTCGCTGTAGCGGCAGGCGAGGTACTTGAGGGACGAGCGCTGGAGGCTGATCTTGGGCTCCTGCAGGAGGCCGTTGCACCAGCTGCTGAGGTCCCCCAGCTGTGAGAGGATGAGGCCGGCCTTCCTGCAGCGCGGAAGGGCGAGGAGAAGTGCCGGGGGGGTCACACAGTGAAGGGGTTGTGGGGGTGATGGACACACCATGGGGGGATGGCAGGAAGGGCAGGAGGAGTGCATGAGGAGAGAAAAGCAAAGACAGTTAAGGGCACTGCAGGAGCTCCTGCAAGGAGAAGAGATAACACGGGGGATGGAGAGCAGCAGAGTGGAGGGGGCAGTGGGGACAATGCCAGCCCCACAGCAGCACTGCAGACCTCAGCGCACGAGAATGGCCCCTGCGCAGGTCAGAGATGCCTGTGCCACCACAGTGATGCTGGATCCACTGCAATGGTCTTGGATCAAACCTTACACTTCCCTGTCCTCCTTCCACCCACATCTTACCCATGATAAGGCCAGGACTGCAGAGGGTCTGGTGAGGGAACAGGCACAGGTGCAGCTGTGAAACACCCCTTGGGATGGACACAATCAGTGACTTCACCAGTGGCACCACCAGTCACTGCTGCTCATACTGGACCTCCAACACAACAGCGAGGGACAGGGGGAGCCAACAGCAGGGAGAGATGCTACAAGGTGCCAGGGATGGACTGTGTGGGCAGAGTCACCACGTCCTGTCCACAAAGCGCATGTCTGGGAACTGTGCTGGTCGCTCGCGGCTTGGTGTAGGACACAGAATCGTTTGAGTTGGAAGAGACCTTTAAAATCATCTACTCCAATCACTGACCTGATAGTGACCTTCCAGTATCTGAAGGAGGCTAGAAGAAGGCTGGAGAGGGACTGTTTATGAAGGCCTGGAGTGGTAGGACAAGGGGCAATGGTTTCAAGTAAGAGAAGGGCAGACTGAAATGGGATGGATGTCAGGAAGAAGTTTTTTAGCAGGAGTGTGGTTGAACACTGGAGCAGAGGTTCTTCTTCCCCTCTACTCTGCACTGGTGAGCCCGCATCTGGAGTATTGTGTCCAGTTGTGGGCCCCTCAGTGCAAGAGGGATGTGGAGCTGCTGGAGGGAGTCCAGCGTAGGGCAACGAGGATGATGAAGGACGTGGAGCACCTCCCTTATGAGGAGAGGCTGAGGGAGCTTGGAGAAGAGGAGACTGACGGGGTGACCTCATTAATGTCTATAAATATTTGAAGGGTGGGTGTCAGGAGGATGGAGCCAGGCTCTTCTCAATGTCATCTAGTGATAGGACGAGGGGCAATGGGTGTCAGCTGGAACACAGGAGGTTCCACATCAATACGAGGAAGAACTTCTTCCCAGTGAGGGTGACAGAGCCCTGGAAGGGGCTGCCCAGGGGAGTTGTAAAGTCTCCTTCTCTGGAGACATTTAAGACCCTCCTGGATGTGTTCTTGTGTGACTTGGTCTGGGTGATCCCGCTGTGTCAGGGGGATTGGACTAGATGATCTTTCGAGGTCCCTTCCAATCCCTTATGATTCTATGATTCTCTGAAAACAAATCCAGTTCATTTTACACTTGTCCAGCACTTTGGGTGATCTGCAGGGAATCTGGCAAGTGTGGAGGCCGTGCAGTCACCTGAAGGATCTTGAAGGTGAGTACTGTGTGTGCCTGGAAACCCAGACAAGAGCTGAAGTGTCTCAGGCACTGGGGCAAGGTTCCTGGCCAGCCCAAATGTCAGTCAGTGGGTTAGCAGAGACAGGGAAGAGGAGATACATTCCCTGGGTAGCTTTCAGAAAAGGAAAGCCTCAAGATGTCCATCACAGAGGCAGCTGCAGCTCCAAGGGGCCAGTCTGGAGCCACCCAGACGTTGTCCAGCCCTGCAGCTGTGTGACAAATGCAACCTCAGGGTTCCCAAGTGAAGGTGCTCAGTGTGGTGCCAGCTCTGGACACAGCCATCCAGGCTGGCCAGGTGTTCCAGCTGGGAGAAAGCACCTGACCTCTCATTTGTCTTGGTCACCACCTCTACACACCCAGACAAGGGACAACCCCTCTCTCTCCAGCGCCACAGGCACCCTAAAAGGAATGTTGGATAGGAACCCACAGATTTATGCTCAAAGCCCATCAACACCACCAGACTTCACCAGGCTTTGCATCAAATCCCACTTGCACTTAGTTCTTTTTCCCACCATTTCTTCTCCCATGCAAGGTCCAAGGCTGCCTGAAGCTCTTCTTGGGCTGGGAGGGAGCAACCAGACAGGTCATCTGGTTATATGGCCTCAAGCTGTGTCAGGGGAGGTTTAGACTGGATCTTCAGAAGAAGTTCTTTCCTGAGAGAGTGGTTGGGCCCTGGAACAGGCTGCCCAAGGGAGGTGGTGGAGTCACCATCCCTGGACGTGTTTAAAAACCAAGTAGCTAGAGCACTTGAGGCCATGGTCTAGGGGTTAGGGAGATGCTTGGATGAGGGCTGGGCTTGATGACCCTTGGAGGTCCTTTCCACACATGATGATTCTATGACCTGCACACCCCTTCCCTTCCTTTGCTCCCACAGTATCACTGGGACAGGAGGTGAGCATGGCCCAAGCAAGAGGTGCCCGAAGGTGAGCTGGCTATGCGGAGAGGGAGGGACGTGGCAGAGTCATCCGCGTGGGTTCACATCCAGAACTTCAAAGGAACATCAGCAACAGCCAAAAACACACACTGTGTCTGCTGGCTAAACAAAGTCATCTGCAATCGATCTGTCCTGTCACCACCAGTCTGGCTGCTTCACCCTCACAGACCATCAGACAGGAGATCTGCTTTCCAAGATGTGTCATCACTAGAAGCGCCGGCAGCTGCTCAAGCGTCTCTTTCCAGGCAGAGCACGCTGCAAACACTCCATCAGCAGCTGCGTCATCCTGCCCTAAGAGCTCCGGCCTTTCCAGAGGGTGGAACTAACCCTCCAGCTCACAGATCCAGGCAGCAAACATCTGGGTAACGCGGTGACGTGCCCGGCTGCTCCATATGATGCACAGCCGTCTTGTGGTGCTCAAGGAGGCAACTTCCAGCCCGTGCTGCGTCTGGACCTCGGTCTCCTCACTGAGGTGGTGAGCAGCCATGGCAAGGGCAGCAGCTCTGTGACAAGTCCACTCTGTCATGTGAGGAATTTCATGGGTGCACATGCAAACAGTCGCAGATGTCCGATGGTCTGTGCACACTGGGGCTGGACTTCACATCTGGGAGTGGAGACAGCTGGGTTCAGGACAAAGACGAGACGTAAATCCAGCTCTGATGATCTCACTCGGCAGCAGGGGAGTGAAGTAACCTGGGCAGAGGAGCTGGTGGGATTCTCAGCCTCAACAAGACTCCACACACTGGGATGTGGCTACTGAGCTTTGAGGGTCACATTTGTCAGAACATAAGCAGGAAAAGCAGAGAGACCATAGTTCTGCCCCAGGGACTGAAGGACCTCTTGGAGGTTTCCCATCAAAGCCATCTAGAAGACATGCCCAGGAGATACTAAATGCAAGACAGCCAACAACTGTTTGCTGTGTCCTTCTGACCTCCTAGCAAGGTTTGGAGGACAGACGAGATGTAGAATCAAACCTCTATTAGAAGCCCACAAGTTATCATGTGGAGAAGCTGGACTGGAGGACAGTTAGCAGTGAGACCAGCAAGAGAAGATGTGAGATGGTGGGAAAGTGAAGGCCATGTACTCCATAGGTTGGAGATGTTGATGTCATCTGTTTGCAGTTATCCTGATTCCCAGATGGACTCAAGGCTCCAGTCCTCTGGAGGCCAGATGCTATGAAACACCACTGCAGCCCACACAATCTCCCAGTCCGGTTTGCTAAACTGACTGGAAACATCCAGGTTACTGGGAAACCACACAGACAACAGTGCAGACAACAGTGATGGTCATGGGAACATCTGCCTGCCTCCGTAAGCACCCGATGCCCAGGCAGCCAGAGGGGCTGCAGTGACCTGGAGGAAGCCAGGGAGAGGACACAGTGCTCACTTGGGCATGAAGGGGTTGTTTCAGCCAGGAAGGGCTCAAGACAACCTCCCCCATAACTAGCTATGGTAGCTCAGGGCTGCCTGGGCACCAAAAGCACTCTTGCCCCCGAGATCACCCCACACAACCACATACAGGGAGGGACCACATGTGCAACTCAGAGCCAAAGCCAACCCACTGCCTGCTTTGAACCACAAGTGACAGTGAGCTCAACGCACAGAGATGTACTCAGCACCAGCACAAGCCCAAGCCCTGGGAAAGGAGGAAAGCCAAGTCTGACCTTGGCATGGCCCAGCACACGTGTGTGTCTGCACGCAGGTCATCCAGCAGCTTCCATAATCAAGCTCTTCTGGGCCACCTTCTCCAGCAGGCTTGAAGGTACAACCACCTCCTTGCACCTTCTTCCCTCCATCAGTGCCCAAGGCCCTTCTCCAGCAACAGGCTTTAACCACATTCCCTCCCCTTCCCACCCCAAACAACCTCCACTCCTCAAAGGTGCAATGTTCTCCCAAGACCTTCTGTCTTTCGGCTGGAGGGACAGCTACTGAGGCAAAAAGAGAATCCTATCCACTTCCCACCAAGAACATGGAGCAGAGGGTGTGAAAAGGGGAGACTATGGAGCTGATGGACAAGGACAATGCGGTGATGATGGTCCACCACCTTTCAGCTTAGCCTATGTTTATGGTCTGTCAAGGGAGATAGCTGGACCCCAAATGTACACAGAGCATCCAGCAACGAGGAACTCTGCTGGGATACCAAGCTCCGTCAACAAATCAACTCCTGTGATCTGCCTGAGAGACTCCCTCCTGGTGACCAGTATCTACCAGGGGAAGCCTGCTGGTGGATGGGCACGCCCAGCCTACCCAGCTCCCAAGCCTACCTGGGCCCCAGCTCATCTTCACAGCGCCAGGTGAACTCCCCAAAGCTCTCGTAGTGCTGGTTATAGTGGTAAAGGACTCGGTGCAGGCTGGGGGAGCCCAGGTCCAGCAGAGTGTTGTAGGCTGTTTGCTGCTCCTTGCCACTGGTGTAGCCGTTGAAGAGGTTGTAGATCTTGTCTGCTATTTCTGGGCAGAAGAACACGAAGCATTCAGTGGGATGCAAAGGAAGGCATGAACCAGGCTCAGCTCTAGGGAGACCAAGATCAGAGCTGAGATTTGCCCCTCAGCTAGGAGACTTGTGCAGGGACATGGTGAAGGGGGATCGCCCTGCTGTTGGCCCCAAACACCACAGTCCAGCTCACCTTGAGCTTTCACATCATCTACCACAGGGCAGGGTGTCTTCACAGTCACATCGCTGGACCTGGAGCGTCTTCCTGTGTTATCAACCCCCCACAGCGTGAACCTGGCCGAGAGGGAAGAAGGAGGAGCTCTGGGCTGCCAAGCCCTCAGGGGCACACGGAAAGCACCAGGCAGGAGCACCATGGTCAGGGTCAGGATGCTGCCACGGGCATGGCACAGGGGAGCTGACTCACATGTAGGTGGTGTCTGGCTCCAGGCAGCGAATGATGAGGGAGATGGTGGAGGAGACCCTGTCAGGCACTTGGGCCGGCATGGCACAGGGTGACTTGGCACCAGAGATGATGTCATCCACAAAGCTCAGCACTGTCTCTAGGGGGAGAGGGGAGAACATGTCTCGAGTGATGAGCCAGGAGAGCCACTGAGGTCTGCCTGGTGCAAGGGGAACCAGCACTCTCCAGCAGGACTCAGCACCACGAGGTGAAGCTGCTGCTTCTGCAGCAGTGGGCGGGAGAGGGGCTGCTGTCTCCCCCATGGGACACTGGATCTGTCACATCACCCCCTTGCAAAGGGGGAGAGTCAATCTCTGCTCCCACCCTCCCCAGACAGACTCAGTGAAGTCCCCACTCACCTGTCTCCACCTTGGAGTGGTCCATCCTGTCAGTGACTTTCTCTTGCCGGAGGAGGTAGTCAACAATCTGCACCCCGATGGGGGGCTCTGAGTGCCCCCACTCCAGCACCACCAGTGTGCTGCTGGGCTCGTGATCGGTGGAGAGCCGCAGGCTAGGGGATAATGCTGGCTGGTCAGGCTCCTGCCAGCTGGCCCCACCACCCACCCGTGCTCCCCCTCACCCGAGTGTCATCTCCTTGCTGCTCCTCTGTGCCTTCCAAAGGGGGCACAGCTGGTGTGGGAGAGAGATGCACCTCTGCACCCTCTGCCTCATTTCCAGGTCCTCACCCGCTTGTAAACCCATCCCATAAAGCCAGCCCAGCCCCACCACCTCCAGCCACCACACCGTTGGCCATCACCAGACCCATCTTGCCAAGAGAACAGGCTGGAGACCTACATGGGGTGTGGGAGCGGTGCACAGGTGGGCAGCCCGTCAGCCCCAAAGGCACTCGAGTCGCAGCGGCACCAGTCCTCAATGACGTCCCCGCTGCCCGAGCACCACAGTGAGCTCATGGTGGCCTCCTGCAAGAGCTGGGAGACACAAGGGGGTGAGCATCAAGCAGGTGAACTCTCACCCTGCCACCACTTGAGTCGGTGCTCACACATCCCATTAGGGGTTCAGCATGGTCCTTCCACCCTGGAGAGCAGGGCTGGCCAACAGTGACATGATGCTACCAGGGCAAGCTGCCTGCAAAGACCATCCTGATGCTGTCCTGTCATCCTGCTGCCCCACCACCAGTGGTTCCTCACCCGTTGTGTCTGGTTGTTGGTGACCAGCTCATAGATGGGGGCCGCTTTGGTGACCTCCAGCAGGATGGGCTCAGCTGGAACGTCGGGACTGGAGGCGACGTGGCAGAGCGGGCAGGAGGAGGGGCAGCGCCCACGGCTCTGGCATTCCATCCGCACGCCAGCCGCCATGCGCTTGGTGCCCGACTCGGAGAGGCTGGCGATGTACTCGGGGAAGGTGAGCACCTTGGGGTCCCGCTCACGCTCTTCTGACTCATCTGAGGGGGAGTTGCCTGGGGAACGGGGAGAAGAAGAAGGCACCAGGGTGGGCTCCGAGCTGTCGATAAGGGGATGTGAGGGGCTGGAACCCTGCCTTCATCCAGGAGAGAGGCTGTCCAGGGACAGACTCAGCTACACACTTGCTCTTTAGGGGTGAAACGCTCTCTCACATTCAGAGGAGAAAACAGGATGGAGAAGTCCACCCTGGCCTCTGCCATGGCAGGTCCTTTCGTCTCCCCATGCCTTAGTCTAAGTCCCCAGCCTTCACCCAGCGGTAGTTCAGAGCACCCTTGCAGCAGGTCCCCACGAGAGGGAGCTGCCTTCATGTAGCTGGAGATCACGAAGGACCTGCCTGGGCACCTCATGATGCTCTGAAAGCTCTGGAGATGGCTACAAAGCCACACAGACCCTCTCCAGCATATCTACCTCTCCAGAACTCAGTCCCCCACTCCAGAGAAGGGACATGGGAAGCAGTTCCCATCTGGGAGCTGGCTCAGTCCTGGCTCCTCTGTTTCTCCACACCATCATGGGGCATGATGGAGGTGTACAAAGATGCAGCAAGGAAACAGGGTCTCTCTCTCTCTCTCTCTCTCAAGGACTTTATCACACAGGATCACCAGGAAGCAAAAGCAAATGGTGAGATGGAGGCAGACACATCTCTTGGGACTACAGACCCCCAGACAGACTGTGACGAGGCTAAAGGCTTGTTCATCCTCTGCCTTGTGCACACAAGGTCTGCAGGTCCTGCCCTACAGCTCTCAGGAATCCTGGAACCCACCAGCTTGGAGAAACAGATCTGCAGCAGGAAATCATGGCCATGGGCTACTCATTGCTCTGCTCAGCACAAAGGTGCCTTAAAGGTGTCACCATCTTCCCCCTGGCATGGAGCAGTGAGCCAGACCTTGGGCTTGGTGAGCTTTTCTCCAGTGCTTAGCAGGAAGCAGTTAGTCACAAGGGAAAAGTCCTGTTGCAGCAGAGCAGGGTCTGCCATCACTGCTGTGCCCTACCAAAGGCATTGCACCTGAGGGGCCTGAGGGACCACGGACAATGGTCAAGCAGCAGTGGTGGGGCTGGAGGATGCTCAAGCAAGTCCTCATCCCTAGGGCAGCAGCCATGGGAAAGGAGACATGCATGGCTCAACAGGAGGTTCTTCCTATTCCAAGGGTTTGGTGAGAAGGGGACCAGCACCAGCCCATTCCTGAAACTCCTGCAAAGAAATCAAGGCTGTGAATCAAAACTTGGGAGAGAAGAGCATTGCTCTGCATCCCCAGCAAGCTAGAACTGGATAGCTTTGGGCTGACCATGAACTGAGCACATTAGTGGGCACCCAGGAGAGTGGAGGAGCCCGGGATGGATTTGTCTCCTGCAAACTTACAGTCACTACCCAGCTCCTGACATCTGCAAACAAAGAGCCCAGCAAGGAAGAGGGCAGGTGCCACAGAGAAACCAGCAGGTAATATGGAGGGTGGAAAGAGACTGCTGGGTCTGAAAAGCCTCTGAGCAGGAAAATCAAGGAGGAGGAAGGTGCAGGAGAAAGGAAAGCACAGGCAATCCAAAGATGCCCGACCCAGAGAGAGCCCACAGCAACTAGCAGCAGTTCTGTACCCAGGTAGGTGGGCCTGGGGAGAAGCCCAGGCTCCAGGAGGTCTCAGCCTGCAGGATCCAGGCTCAAACTCTGAAAAAATTTTTCCCCACACAAGAGCCCTGGAGAGAAAACAAGGTCTCCATGGCCAGGGCACTTCCATCACCATGGGCTAGTGCCAATACTGACAGTTAGGAAGCTTCATGGTGGAACTTCACGGTGACCATGAGCCCACCCCAGGGGGCACCAAGGTCACCTAAAAGGCAGCAGCCATGTCCTGTGGTTGGAACTCCTGCTTTGTGGTGCAACCCAAGCACTGTGAGCAAAACAGCTGCAAAGACCAGCATGAAGAGATGCTGACCTGTCCAGCTGGCAGCAGGGTTCTGGAATGCTCCTATCCAACCCAGCCATCATGAACCCCCTTCCACCAGAGATCTGTCACACCTCGCTGCAGCCAGGGCTCTGGGAGCAGCGCAGCAGTGCCAGGGGCCGTCTGCACCGTGGTGAAGCCCCAGTTCATAGCTGGGCTCCCGACACGGAAAGCTCAGCGCTGGCAGCCTGGGAGAAGAAAACCCATTAGGAGGAGAAGAGTCTGGCTGCGGGATGCAAGTGCAAGAGAGCAGATATGAAGGAGACAAAAGGAAGGAAGGAACAGGATTAAAGACAAATAACAGTCAAGTCCAGAATCAGGCAGGATGGCTTGGTGGGATTAGCGAGTTTGTCTTTCATCTCCCAGGGGATGCGGGATGAATCGTCCTGCCTGGCCAGGACTATCGTCAGCTGCAGTCCCCAGAAGTCCTAGGGCTGGCTTCAAAGGGTGAAACAGCAGGGTGTCAACAAGAGGATGAAACAGGACACAGCCCTGGCACAGCCTGGGCACCTTCCCTGCTGTAGCAAACACAAACCCACCTTCCCACTCTCGTAGGGTGATGGTGGGGACCTTTCCTGGGATCAGCGGGGTTCCTACCTTTGCTGATGTCCTCGTACTCCAGCCAGAGCTGCCGCTGGACCTGCCTGTTGGGGTACCAGATGGAGCAGGACTCCTCAAACCCATAAACTGCCTCCTGGATATAGTGGTTGCCAAACTGGTCCAGTAGTGCCACGAAATCTCCGCGGGAGGTGGCCCCGTCCAGAGAGTGGAGTGCATTGCTGAAGGCTGAGGAGAAGACAGGAGGAGATGCTCAGACCCCTGAGGACCCTGAGCCCTTGCCACCTCCCTATACATTCTGATGTGAACCTCTGAGCCTAACACCTCCCAGAAGGAGGCTGTGCCTCCTCTTGACACCCCTTTTCCCTCTTCCCTTGGTCCCACACACTTACCCTGAGAGATGGTCAGCTGGTTGAGCCGGACGTGGTACATGACAGACTGGACCTTCCAGTGCTGCAGGAGGGGGTACCCCGACACCTCGCTAAAGTTCACCATTCCTGTTGGAGGGAGTACACGAGGGCTCAGCACCACTGCCAGCACTGCCTTGTGCCCAGCCTGGGGCAGCACAGCCAGCAGGGTGCAAGGGAGCTGGAGAAATGGATCCTGATCCCCCAGGGAGGCAGAGGGTCTGCTGTTCCCCGGCAATTAACACCCCGGCTTTGAAGGGACCCACGCGAGCTCACTCCATCCTGGTGCTCCAGGGTCTGTGTGAGAAGATAACGAGCCCTGTCCCACATCCCCCCCCNGTAATTAGTGCTAATGAGCATCAAGCTCATTAACAAGCTGTTTGCAGCCTTGGGAGTGGTGACTGTCACACCGCATGAGGCTCGGCAGTGCCAGCCAAGAGGGGACTGAGCCCAGTGGGACATACACTTGCCAGTTGGGGCACTGGAGCAATGCTGGGGCTGAGCAGGACCTGGGCCTTCTCCTTCTCCAGCCATTAAACTGTGTTACAGAACCCAGAAGTGACACAATCCAGGCCTGGTGGGGTTGGAAGGGACCTCTGGAGCTCATCCAGTTCAATCCTACTGCCAGAGCAGGGTCACCCAGAGCAGGTTGCTGTCCCAGGTGGGTTTGGGATCTCTCCAGAGCAAGAGACTCCATAATCTCTCTGGGCAGGACTCTGCCACCCTCAAAGTCAAGAAGTTTCTCCTGACATTCAGGTTCTTGTGTTTCAGTTGGTGCCCACTGACCCTTGTCCTATTGCTGAGCACCACTAAGAAGAACCTGACCCCCTCCTCCTGTCCCCTCCCTTTACCTATTGATCAGCATCAACCTGACCCTCTCAGCCACATTTCTCCAGCTGAACAGCCCCAGAAACTCATGGAGACCAGCACTGGTGCATTTTGTCCTGCCCACGGCAAGCAGCAGCAAAGCCCCCACGAGCAGAGGGACAGAGCCTGAACAAAGCCTCACAAGGTCATTGGAAGGGAGTTCCTGGCTCTGACTTTGGTGGCCTGGGCATCCCCAGGTGTGCTGCAGTGGGATGCCGGGGCAAAGCCACCTCCTCTCTCGCTGCAGAGGATTAAGACAAGATCCTTCGCCTTGCGGTGCCTCTCCCACCGCTTCAAAGCCCTGCTCTGCCCTGCAGAGTGTTTATGCAGAACCAGCCCTTCCTTACACAGCAGCTCTGCCTCTCGTGGATTCACTGCCGGCTCCAGAGCTGCTTACTGACAAGCCCAGAAGATTTCACTTCTTTTTCTCTTCCTTTTCCTTTGTCCTCCTCTCAAATCAGCCACAAAGAGCCAGCAGAGCAGAGGGAAATGAATAGGATCATTTACTGGCTTCTGTCTCCCCGGTGGAGTTGCCAGCAGAGCCCCAGTGAACCCGCCATGATGCTGAGGCTGGGGTGACGGTACCTTCCTTACCCCACTGGAACTGTGCCCCTGTGCATGCCCCATATAACCAATCACCCCACTGGGCAACCCACAACCACCAGGTCCCAGATGCAGCCCAATGCCCTGCTAGGAGCTCTGCCCCATGAAGCAAATCCATAAGGTCCTGTGAGACCACTCCAAAGACACCTTCCTAAACCTTCTAGTACCCACATCCCTCATCTAGTAGCTTCTCAATGTCCTCAGTCATTCCAGACCATCATCCACAATAGCCTCATCATCCAGGACAACTCCCTCATCATCCACGATAGCTCCCTCATCCAGGACAACTCCTTCATCATCCATGATAGCCTCATCATCCAGGATAACTTCCTCGTCATCCATGACAGCTCCATCATCCAGGATGCCAAAGGCAGACCAGACACATCCCAACAGCAGCTATCTCTGCCAGGAGGGGTAGGTGCCAGAGCTGGGCACAGCAAGATTGCCCTACTGGAAGAGCCCCAGGTCCAGATGGACTCACTCACCGGTGAGGAACTCAGGGTCAGGTGTGGGGTCAGAGAGCTCCTCTTGACACTGGTTCTCCAGGGGCACTGTGGCCACCACTAGTCCATCTGGCAGCTGCTGCTCCAGGCCCCGGGCAAAATTGTTCTGCCTGGAATTTAGTTGGAGACAGGAGAACAGGCTGGAGGACAGGACAGCTGCCCGGGATCATCTGCACCAGCCCCTCTACCACCCACAAAGCTTGGCCAGACATGGATGGACCAGGCGCTTCCCTCGCCTCCTCAAAGAGAATGGCAAGGTCTGACCCTTCCAAGGTCACCTCCTGCACATCTCCAACTCACCTGAACGTCCCCTTGAGCACTTGCCCTGCAGCCACCTCCTTGGAGTGGTTGTTGTAGCCATAGAAGAGCTCCCCAAAGAGCGTCTGGTTCATGGGCAGCTCGCGGGGCTCACCGCAGTCCCCCACCTCAGGGCATGACTCTGAGATGAGCTGGCATGACCGCCCATCCGTGCCCAGCTTGTAGTCCTCTATACACCTGTGAAACCAACGTGAGGTCCACCATCAACTGCAGCCCCAGCCTGTGGGGACTGGGGCTGTCAGGCTACCCCAGCAGAGGCACACAGAGGAGGAGCTCTGCCTCCTGTGAGCTCAGGGTGGCCACGGTGAGGTACAGTAGCACCTCGGGCTGTTCCATGGCCAAGACAGGGATGGGGCACCCACCCACAGAACATCAGGATGTTGTAGAGCAGGGGGTCCTCAGGCAGGGGCACCATCTGCTGCAGGCACAGCTGCTCACAGCCTCCGTTGAAGCCATCTGAGCAGTCCACGCCGACGTGACGGTCATAGCAGCCCGTGCCATCCTTCATGGGGCTCAGTCCCGTTGGACACTGGGAGCAGGGGAAGCAAGAGATGAAGCCCTCAAGGAAGTGATGTGGCCCCAGGGAGTGAGATGGAGGGGAGGGCTCTGCTCTCCACTGGAAGCCTATGTGCTGCTTCCTCAGGTGTGAGCGCAGCAGGGGTGGGGACGGCAGGAGACACCAGCCCAAAACCACCTCTTCTCACTGTAAAACCAGCCTCAAGTACTCATCCTGAGGCGATGGGAAGGCAGGATGGGCTCAGTCCTCCTGCTTCTGCCCTCCCCATCTCGTCTCCCACAGAAGGAGCAAGCAGGTCCCAGGAGGGACACGCACCACGCAGCCCGTCGAGTCCAGCTTGCGGTCTGAGATGCAGCGGAAGTTCTTGCTGCAGCCCCCGTTGTCCCGGGAGCAATCACGGACAGGGCCGAAGGAATCAAGGAGGACCTCTAGGCTGTCGAAGGAGGAGGAGGTCATCAGCTCTTCCCTGCGAGGAGGAGGAGGAGGAGGAGCGTCACTGCTCTGAAAAAGACACTGAAAAAGCGTGTGTGACCACGGCTGGGTTTCCTGGAGCTCAGGTTCCCCTTGGGCTGCCAGACAGCTGAAGGGTAGCCAGATGTTTGGAGGGGTGCAAGAGCTGCTGAGGTGCCAAGAGCTACCTCTAAAGGTTCAACTCTGCAGGCAATCAAGAAGGGCAGGTGAATGAACGTATGAGCTGTAAATGAACATTGAGTTGGGACAGGGGTCCCAGCTCTCATCAACCCCCTCATGCCTTGGGTTGGGTTGGTGCTCTGAGGTCACTCCACCTTGTTTTCTTACTGAAACACCTCCTAAACACCCTCATCCCACCACAGCACCTACCTGACCTCCACTGCATCCTCCATCACCGTCATGTCGGTCTTGCACTTGGCCGAAGGGTTGATGGCCAGCTCGGCTGGCGGGATGACAAAGCTCTTGCTCAGTGGCAGCCACATGCCCTCTCCCAGGGTGTAGGTGAACCTGCCAGGGAGAGCAGCAAAAGCTGGTGAGGAGGAAAGTGCCAAGGGCTGCCACTACCCAAAATCAAGCCCTTCAGACCTTGGGCCTCACAAACATCATGAAAGAAGAGGAGGAACTGGCTGCTGGACATCCAGCATCTCATGCAGCAGCTGTGGCAGGACCCTTTCGGCCATGGTCACAGGTCCCCAGGAGGTGGCACAGGCACCATGCTCAGCCCTGCCAGCTGGGACACCGGGCTGTCTGGATACCCCAGGGATTGCCTCTGAACCCCAGAACTGGCCAGGCTGCCGTCACCACTTACCGAAAAATCTTGTCGGATGGCTGCTCGCCCAGCACCAAGTCAAAGCCACGCTGGAAGATAGTGTATGGCCACGGCCTGGAGAAGAAACTCAGCAGCATTACACTGGCACCGCGCTGCCGGCACAGCCCACAGCACCTCCCCTGCCTAGCCCTCACCCACGTGCAGGCGGGTCCTGGGATAAGGTGGCTCAAACCAAGCCAGGCCAAAGTGGCAAGAAAGCTCCACAGCCAAGATCTTCATTTTGGGGTTCCTACACCCTACCTACAGCGTGACAACAGATGGATATTACACCCCATGC
Source organism: Rhinopomastus cyanomelas (assembly GCA_013400115.1). Classification (NCBI taxonomy): domain Eukaryota; kingdom Metazoa; phylum Chordata; class Aves; order Bucerotiformes; family Rhinopomastidae; genus Rhinopomastus; species Rhinopomastus cyanomelas. The sequence goes on from VXBP01010097.1 coordinate 758,379, forward strand.
TTTACTTTGGGGTACAGTGTGCTCCATTCCCCACGACAGCCACAAGCCTCATGGTTCTGCCCGCTCAGGTATCGCCTGCGTTAGGGGTTTGTGCCACAGCAAAGGAAGTCCCAAAATGCAGCTGAACCCTCTCTGAGACTTTTCTTGGGATCATGTCAGGACCAGGGTGACAGACTCACCACCAGTTTCACTGGCTTTGAAGGGGAGCTAAAGGCCCCATCTCCTCCACTCCTGCCACCCTAGACAGCATGAGGTGATGCCCAGCCACAGTCCTGGGCAGCCCTGTGGTGGGACCCCTGGGTCACGCCCAGTTCCGCTGGCAGAGCAAGGGGATGCACAGAGACCTGACCACGGTGGGGTTTGGATCAGGCCACATGAATCCCGCTCCCAACCCCTAAATCTCAAAGCCCCTTTGCAGGAGCTCAGAGCTGGGGAAGGAGCTTTTCCACGCCGCCGCATTGCCGCTGCAGTTAAAATTCACGGTGAGAGTAGCAGGAGCCGCCAAGAATCCTGGGGATTTTCTCTAGAGGCAATTACAGCCTCTCCTGCACAAGCACTTTAACTCCTAATCCACAGTTATTTCAGCAAGGACAAAAATAAAACCAGCCAGACCAATCCCGACGGCAGGATTACCGCACGCTGCCTCATTTCCTCGTCGGGATGCGATGCCGCAGCGGGGATTTGCATCCCACCCGCTGACTGCATCACCCCAAACAAGGTCAGCCCCAGCCCAAAGAGCCATGACGGTGCCTTTGATGCCTTGTCCTGCCCCTCCCAGCGCTCCCACCGATGGGTTTTGTTCTTGCTCCTCCGAGCAGTGGACAAATGCAGAGGCTGTTTCTCATGAGCCACTGTGAAGAGTGGATCTCAGCCACCAGACCTCTGCCAGGTGGTACCTTTGGCAGCCCATGGATGCCATCACATCTGGGACCTGCAGCTGATGGGCTTGAACCTGCCTGGGAGATGGAAATCAGCTTTGATGATGACGGCATTGAGCAGGGAAGAGGTTGCCATGCTCCAGGAAAGGACCGTGTTGCTTGTCTCCACACTTTGCCCCTATCTGGGGTCAAAAAAAGCCTGTTGAAAAGCATGTCCAGCCTGTAGCTACTGTGCGCCTGTGTGGTGGGGACAACCAATGCTCCAAGCACCAGGAATATTGTGAAGACACCTTCTGCTGGGAAACCCCAATATGTTCTCCAGACAAGACCTCCAGCTCAACAGAAGGCACTTATCCATCCTCATCTCCAAGGAATCTCTCCAGGACCTCAGTGCTGGCATCTCCACCCACATACACCACTACTGACTTGTGACTTCTGCTGCAGAGGATGGGGTGAGATGTCCTCCCTGAGGTACAACACACCTCCTCCATCGCTGCCCCCTGTGCCTCTGCTGCTGCTTCTACCCCCTCCTTCCTCACCTCCTGCTTCTGTGATCATGGGAGGCACCTCACTGCTCTGCTTTCTGTCGCTCTCAGCAGGTATTTTGGTTGTGTGGCCTTCAGAGCTCACAAAGGGAAGTGGGGTTGATCTGAAGCAGCTCTGATCAAATTGGATCAAAAAGGCCAGAAATGACAGTTCTCAGCTCCCTAGGACCCCCAACATCCAGGCAGGCACCAGAACCAACACCACGGGGGGTCACCAGCAAGCTCCCCAAGCTCCATCAGCAAGTTCCCACAGCCAAAGCACTGCCAAGGGCCTCCTCAATCTTTCTCCAGCTGGACTGTCAGTTACACCTGGCTACAGAGCTGGGCTGCCAAAGCTGCTAAGCCCTCCAGACCCAGGCTGCTGGTGCTGCTCTGACTCAGCTCAGCAGGACCCCAGCCATGCTCAAACTGCAGTCCAGGCATCCACAACCTGCATCTTCTGGTCCTCAAGCCCTGCAAAGCCCTTCTACATGAGGTGGGTGGGATGAGAGATCAAAGTCTGGAGCCTGCAGGATGCTATGAGCTAACCCAGACAGCAGATTTCAGGGGAGCTGGCAGGGAGGTTGGAGGGGCTGGAGCTCCAAGATCACTCCCCACAACAATCAAAGTGAGGACTCATGAAGAGTGAACACCAAGGACATAAGCTGCTCCCACCAGTGATGCCCATCCTGGCTCCTCCTCGACTTCCCTTTCCTCTGTGATGGCTTTGCTTGGGCTTCAGCTGGCGGTGCCTTCGCCTGTGCCCCCACCCCCTGCCAGACCTTCCAAGCAGCTCTTTATTAAAAATGCTAATGCCAGCACTTTCTCCCACGGCCGCCCGTAAATCTGCGAGGAGAATAGGGTGGGAGGAGGAGGCGGATGGGTGGTTTGGTGAAAGGAACTGAAAGAAAGAGGAGCTTTTCATCTGGCTGCCCTTCAGCTCGTAAAGCCTGGGGAATGGAGAGAGGCAGAGCGGGGAGAAAAGACAGAAAAAGGGGTGGTGAAAAAAAAAACAGGAAAAAACCCCAACCTCTAAGCAGGAAAGGTGCTGTCCTTGTCACTTTAGCTGGTCTGTGGGCTGGGGAGAGGATGGTCCTGGGGATGGATGCATGGGCAGGGAGAGGACAGCAGTGCAGAAGAGAAGAGGCACCACAGAGAGGGGGTGAGCAGGGCAAGGACTGCTGCACTGGAAAGGGATTGGACTAGATGATCTTTCGAGGTCCCTTCCAGTCCCTAATGATTCTATAGGTCCTGTGCTGAAGAGAACATCTGCAAGGCTATGGGGTGGAGAGGAGGGTACTCTGCCCTGCCTGAGAGGGAGTCTGGGATGGCTGCCCACCTACCAACTGCGTTTGGCCAGGCATGTTCCCCAAACTGTCATCAAGTAGCCTACACCATCCTGTGTCAGGATGAAGCCCTTTATGAGTTGAAAGGGCTCATTGACAGAGACCCCTTAAACCCAGAGGCCTCCACTCTCATCAGGGTGTTTGGAAAGGGCGCTGAGACAAAGCCAGCACGTGGCAATGGCCATGGGTCACCACACAGTGGGTCTAAGGGTTGAGATGAAGACAAGGAGATGTGGGCAGGTAACAGTTCATTAACTGAAGGCAGAACGAGCTGATCTGGCTTTTGGTCGAGTGGTATCACTGCAGGAATTGGGTTTGATAAGCAAAGTCACAGCAGAGATGGCTGAGCTGCTGGGAACTGTGTCCTGCTCGGGAAGTGTTAGAGTAAGAGCAGAGCAAAGCTCACTACCAACGCCGTGAGCACCCGAACAGCACCAGACAGATTTGCTTGGAAGAGCAGCACAGAGGGAAATAAAAAGCAGCTGATGAAATGTATCTGCAGAGATCAAAACCAGCTTATTTTTTGAAAAACTGATGAAGATTCAGGGCCTGGCTGTAAAAGATGCACCAGGGAGTTGGATCTCAGCGTGGGACCCAACACAAAGCCTCACCACAGCCACCAGTGAAGTTCAAAGACGAGCAGAAGGGTGTGCTGCTGACTGAACAGACCCCCAGTCAGCCTGTCATCACGGCAAATGAAAACCAACCAGCAGCAAACCTGTCTGAGAAATGTGTTGCTGGGTACAAATCCCACCCAAGGAAGACCTAAGGGGTCAAAGCCAGGCCTCCCAAGGGATGTGGCAGAGCCCCCAGCTCCTGCTTGGCTGACAAAGGGGTTTGTAAAGAATCAACATGGCTTCTCTGGGACTGACTCTCAGTCTGGCTTCTGGAGGGTGAGGAGCACATTGGACACTCAATGGCCACGAATGGTTCCAGCACAGTTGGTTTTGCCTTGGGATGGGGACAGAGGATCCACACACATCTCCTTCAGGTGGGCCCATAGGGATCTCATTGGATGAGGAATCTTGTTGGCCCCAAAAGCTGCAGACAGGAGTGGCTCAGGGGTGGTTTCAGCTGCTGCTGCGTTCTGAAATGGAAATCTGACAAGCTTGAGGGAGAAACAAAATCACCCTGGTTCACACAGTTCTGGAGAGAAGCTCCCTCAACACCACAGCCCTGCACCCTTCTCAAGAGCCCAGATGTGGGCAGAAGCACTTTGATGGCCCCACCATGGTTTAGGGCTCTGCTGCACCTTGGGGTAAAGAAGATCTGCTCCGGTTCTCTGTCACCAACAGGGAAGTGGGTGGGAAATGTCGCAGACACTGGTCACAGCCCCTTGGTGCGTGAGGAGAGCCCCAACACAACATGCCTTCTGGACTGGTACTGGGGGGAATTGAGACAGAACTGGGTCTCAGAAGTGGCCCTAAATCTTCCAGAGGAACAGAGTGGGTCCTGAGTCCATTGGGGTGGCAAAGCTGAGACTTCAGCTGGGTCCAGAGAATGCTGGAATGGATTTGTCCTTCCTGCCCTTGGCTTCTCTCCTGCTTGTTACCATCTTTCTTTTTTCCAGTTTCCCTGAAAGCAGCTTTTTCTCCAATTTCCCCTTAGATGAAGGAGCAGATAGATCAGGAAGAAGCTGGGTAAGACCAAAGTGCATGGAAGGAAAAGCCTGAAGCTGCAGATGAAAGTTCAGCAGCAAAAGAAAAGCAGATGGTCCCTCACGCCACATCTCCACATCTTATCAACCCCTCCCAGCAACAGGGATCCCAGTACTGCCCTGGGCAGCTTGAGCCAGGCCTGGGGAACCCTTGTGGGGCAGAAATTGTTCCTCAGGGCCAACCTCAACCTCTCCTGGTGGAACTTGAGGCTGTCTGCTCTCACCCCCCAGCACAGGGTCACCTACCTCACAAGCATCACTCCGTGCCCAGCCTGACACAACAGCCTCTCTTGTCTCCCATGGCTGGTTTATTCGCTAAATTGCTTTTAAAATGAAAAAAACAACCCAAACTAACCCAACCCAGAGCCAGGGGCTGGAGCCAGAGCAACAGTGTCCTCCCCAGGCCTTGGTTCAAAGGGACGGAGCCAGGCTGTCACAGTGGGGACTCTGACAAGCCCAGCCTTTGATGATTTTCTCTTCCCACTGAGAAGATTAATGACTTCAGAGAGGAAGATGCAGCCACAGCACAGTGAGACGAGGGGAAGAAAAGGGGGTTTGGAGGTGCCAGTGCACACAGGGTCTCATCTCTGGTTTTGGGGGTGTGGTGGCTTTCTGCACACTCCTAGCAGTCATCCCTGGAAGCCCCCAGGGGCACATCCAGCACTACTAAGGACCAGGCAGAACACTCCCCATGGGTCACTGAGAAATAGGAACATTCGGGATCCCCCAACAAACTGCTGCTGAAAGGTTGAGTCCAACCATTAACCCAGCTCTGCCAAGTCACCACTAAATCACATCCTTTGTCCTTCCAGAGGTGTGAAGCTGTGGAGCAGACTGCTCCATTCCCTCAGGCCACTACCAGAACATCCAGTTTGCCCAGTTTCCAATGGGGCACCCCCATAGCCTGGCCTCACACACTCAAACCCAAAGCCCCACAAAGTGCAGGAAGCCAAGGAGAGTATCCACAAGGGGAAGAGGATCAGTCTTGATCTTCTCCATGGGGCGTTTACTCTGAAACCTCTTTGACATCATCTCAGGTCATCACAAAGAACAGAAACACTCATCTCCCACAGACCCTAGCCACACAACGACCTTACAGTTCACCCAGACACCTCTAACTCTTTCCCCCAAGAGAATTTTCCTAGTCCTACTACATGGTAGTTGAAGCCCAGCAGCTCGTGCAGGGATAGCCCAAGCCTGGGCAGGCTGTGGCAGGAGAACTCACCCCTGGTTTGTTCCCCACTCATTCCGAATGCAGAGGTGCTTATGCACAGGATCCTTCATGTAACCTTCGTAGCAGAGACACTCACCTACAGAGAAAGGGGGAGACATGGGGGGAAAACAACAGGACCAGGCTCTCCACGTGCCAAACCCAGCCTCAGCCCCGCAGGACACACACAGCTCTATCCCACTCTGTGGAACCAGGTGGGAAAGTATCTTCCCACCAAAGTCAGCAGAGGGGAACATCCAAACCCACCCAACTGCCTGACCACCTACCAGTCTCAGGATCGCACTGGTGCTCACAGGGGTCAAGGAGGCGCCGGGCACAGAGGTCCAGGGCCCAGGGTCCACTGGAGTTTTGCTGGGAGAAGAGAATGACCTGCGCCGGGTTCAGCCAGTCACTGGCATCCAGCTGGCTTCCCTCCAGCAGGATGAACCGGCTCCCTGTCACCAAAAGCAGAGAGTCAGTGGCCTGTTGCCATCCCCTCTGTCCCATCAGGTCCCCTCTATCCCGTGCTGGTCTTTTCCATCCCATGCCTTTCCCCTCCATCTCACAAAGATCTCTTCAGTCCCATGCCCATCCTCATGACCCAATGCCCATCTCCTCTGTCCTGTACTGGTGTCCTCCATCCTGCCCATCCTCTTCTCCTCTTTATCACTGCTCACACAATGGGGAGCTTACCATCAGCAATGAGGTGCTCAGGGACGTGGAGGGTGATCTTGACAATGAGGGGACAGTTCATGTGTGAGGAGCACACTAGGCTGATGACACAGCTCGTCACACTGATGAGGGTCAGTGTGGTCTTGTTCACAGGGCTCCGAGGTGACCCCACTACAACACATGAAAATGCACGGTCAAAGCTGCAACCTGGGGGACCTAGGAAGATCTTGGGGTGCAGACTGGGGATTTCAGGGTGCAAAGACCCCACCCAGTTCCTGGAAATTCATCGTCAACCCCACCAAGTGACGTAACGTTGGGTTTTCCAGGGCATGAAGCAGCCTTTGCCACAGGACCCTTGCTCAGCCCCATGTCTCTTGAAGCCCTGCAGCACACCAACACCTGGGCAGCAGCAGGACTGTAAAGCAGAGCAGAGATACTGCAGAGAAGAAAGGTAAATGCAGTCTCCCCATTTCTTTCCTTCTCCTCCTTGGCGCTTCTCTTGGGTTAATTTTGCCATGACAACAGCCTCTGAGTAAGTGCTGGAGAGCCCCAACCGCTCGGGCACACGGGTCTTTGACTTTTCATCTCTCCGCTGAAGAACCTGATTGAAAAGAGCTGGCTGGGGGCTGAGTGAGGCCCGGTGGATACGAACTCTGAAGCAGCCTCCCAGCACGGGCACTGTTCCCCAGCCCATTCCCATCCATCCCAGCTCGGAAGCATGCGGGGCTAAAGCGAAGCCGTGGTGGTGTGTGAGCTCACGGGTCACTGTCACTCATTAAAACACACCAGAGCCCAGTGGAAGCCTCCAGCAAAGAAATTAGAATCTATTTCATCCTCTCCTGAGAAACTCCACCAGAAAGCGGTGACAGCGCCGTGGGAGCAAGCACCAGTGCCTGCCCACGGCAGCTCAGTCCCACCCATCTTTCCATCTCCCGGGGATGGAAAATCTCCAACCCTGGAGAGGTAACAGAAGTCAAGGAAAGAGGAACCATGGCTTGCACCCACCTCCACGCCCACACCCACCTCGGCTGCGCCTGCGGCTTCGTGAGGGGTCTGTGTAGAAGGTCAGCTGGGGATCAGTGTCTGCCTCTGTCCCTGAGTCCCCCTCAGGGTTGAGGAATGCTGAGCCGGCTGCAGGGGACAGGGAGCATGGCCACTGTGGAGCTGGCATGAGGTTATCCCAAGCCACATCACCCGGTCTGAGCCAGCCCCATCTTGAAGAGCAGGAGACCTGTCTGCCGGGGCAGCAGAGACAGCACCTCCCACCCTTCCCACCACCGCACCATGGAGCCCACCACAGCTCCCAGTACCTTGCAGCTTTTGCCTACAGCTGTGCCAGGGTTGTAAAATATTCACCAGCAGCACTACCCTCCGCAGCTTTGCGACCACCAAGCCCTACAGCACCCACCTCCTGCAGCACCACTTTCTCTGCTTCCCCCTGCCCACCTCTCACCCCACGGTGACACAACTTCTCGATCTCAGGAGAGGGTGGAAGCCCAGAGCACAGCGGGGACCCCCTTACCTCGTGCTTTGTTGTTGATGCGCTTGCGCTGGCTGCTGGAGGTGTGGGACAGCAGCGTGGTCTGCTGGTGGTTCGAGTCCACGGGGCTGGTGGCGATGATGTTGTCCTTGTATTTGTTCATTAGGGACAGCTTGGCGTTATCGCTCCCTGAGCGAGAGGAATGGAAGGCAAAACCTTTCAAGGATGAAGATTTCCAAAAAGAAGGGAGGCGAGGAGAGAGATTTCTTTGGATCCACCTTCAGCATCTGTGTGAGGTGACCATGGTACTACACCCATTGTGCTGCACTGCCCCCAGTGCACCCTCAGGAGCTCCTCAAAGCCTGGAGGGCACCGACACTTCCACCAAGCCATGCAAAAGCTGAGCTTTAACATCTGAGATTTAACAGAAGTGCCCTGGGTGGGCACTTCTGCACACCTAGGACTTCACAGAAAAACACCTGGGGAGGTTTAGGAACTGCACCATGGTCTTCCAGTTGGTAACATGGCCAGTGAGCAAGGGCATTACAAGCCCGGAACAAGCCCTGCTGCTGATCAGAAGATCAGCATCAACTCTGAGCCATTCTGATGGCAAGAAGATTTTCCTACTAAAAACTCAGCTGATGAAGACACTGGATATCTTAGGATATAGAAGAGAATTTTGGGAATCACCATAAGGTAGCTCAGAGGAGACACCACCGTGGTTCTCCATCAGGCCATGGGAAGCACAGAGCCCTTCCCCTCAAAGCTCCACTCTACATTGCCCTAAGCACATCCCAGTCTGCTGCAAGGTCTCCCAGCAATGGAAGGGCCTTCAAAGTGCCACCACCATCTCACACACCCCAAAACCAGAGGAACAGGGATAGCATTCAAGGGAAAACATGTGCATGGAATGGTGTAGAGAAGAGATATTGGAAGGGCCTTGGCTTGGCCCATGCCCACCCTGAGCCATCCCCACCTGGTGTGAGGTCCATGCTGGCCTTCTCATTGCAGCCCTGCAGCGAGTCCAGGGTGCGGGTGACCTGGCTGGCGAAGTCCTCCCCGCCGTTCATGCACTCGCGCTGGAGGTGGTGCCGCAGGTCGGTGATGTCGTACTCGTAGCCGTCCAGGATGGGGGTCTCGCGGATGCTGAGGGTCCCGCTGGAGTTGTGGCCCTGCACGCGGGCGTTGCGCAGGCTCTCCCGCCCGTGGCCCCCGATCAGCACCGAGGGGATGTAGTGGATCTCATTGGCAGCCTCGGCGCTGGCGCTCTTCTGGGGCTGCGGCACCCGGCGCCGCTTGCACCAGCGCCGGCGCGTGTAGAGGATCATGACCAGGCAGAGGACAGAGAGCAGCAGGGCAATCATCCCTCCCTGTGGGCACAAACGTGAGCGGGGCTCAGACATGGACCTGTACCCCCTCCTCAGGGACTTTGCATCCCTGCCTCTGAGGACACGGGCGCCTCAGGAATGCTCCAGGCTGGCATCAGCGAGAGGAACCTGTGAGGGAGCTGGCACAGGCTGGGCCAAGCGCTCCGAGCTGCAGGCTGCCTCGAGCTGGACCAACTCTGAAGCCACCAGCGAGGCATGAAAAAGCAGCGTTTAGAGTGGAGCATGTTTTGTTTCACTCTCCCACAACCCGCCTGCGAGAGCACAGCTCTGATTTATTCCAGGCAAGAGCTCCTACAGGCAACTTCTCCTGACCCATTTCCAACCGGTTTCAGCGCTGTCACTCTCAATCTTGGGAGATGCTCCCAGGGCATCCTGCAGAAACTGCAGCACGGATTAAAGGAGATCGCGGCTCGATGGCCGGATGGCTGAGGCGCTGTTTGGGAACACCCCAGAGCAGGAAGAACAGACCAGAAAAAGCTCCTACCTGGCAGGGATGGACCCCAAAACTGCTCCACACGTCACCGCCATCCCCAAGGTGACTCTGCTGCCCACAGACAGCAGTGATGAGATGAAAACCCAGGCTGGCTCTTTACTATCAGAATGTGTCTTTATGCCAAGAAGCATAATCCTTGTGCTAACAGTAACAGACAGCACAGGAGCCAGCGAAGGTCTCTGTGTCTGTCTGTGGCTCCAGGCCACCTCCTCTCTTCTCTGCAATAGGTGATCTTGGTAAAATAACAGGAATAATCTGCTCCATTAGGATAAAACATTAAGGGCAGGATGCAGGAGAAGCAGCTGGGAAAGGAGCTCTAATGGTCTTTATGGTTTAACCCTCTTCCATCCCCAGGATAATGGAGCTGCGATGGTGCCTCCCAGCCTCTTTCCAAATGCTTGGTGAGGAAAAAAAAAGGGAAGAGAAAACAAAGGAACTCCAGTGGTTAAGGAGCCAAACAGTCCCGAGGAGGAGGGGGCTGGGGCTCCCTGTGGCTGAAAACTGGCCCTGGACTGATGCCTGGCCATGCTCATACGGGGAGTTGTAGAATCACAGGATCATTAGGGATTGGAAGGAACCTCGAGAGATCATCCAGTCCAACCCCCCTGCCACAGCAAGATCATCCAGACCAAGTCATACAGTCAGTCTGGGTTAGAAGGGACCACAGGATCATCCAGTTCCAACTCCCTTGCCATGGGCAGGGACACCCCACCCTAGATCAGGCTGGCCAGAGCCCCATCCAGCCTGGCCTTAAACACCTCCAGGGATGTGGCCCCAACCACCTCCTGGAGCAACCCATTCCAGGCTCTCACCACTCTCACAGTGAAGAACTTCCTCCTCACATCCAGTCTAAGTCTGCCCATCTCCAGCTTTGCTCCATTCCCCCTAGTCCTGTCACTACCTGACATCCTAAAAAGCTCCTCCCCAGCCTTTTTGTAGCCCCCTTCAGATACTGGAAGGCCACAATAAGGTCACCTGGGAGCCTCCAGACTGAACAGCCCCGACTGTCTCACTCTGACCTCATAGGAGAGGTCTGCATGATGTTCAAATCCTTTTGAGATCCTCTGATCCATCAGTAAGTGTGGGTTACCCTCATCCCCACCAGAGGTGACCTCTTGTGTCATGGTTCTCCATCATCCTGATGAAGATGAGCTGAGAAGCTGGTGGGACGATCACCAGTCTCCCCTGCACTGCTCTTGACACCCATCAAAACTCCAGAGAGCTTTGCAGAGACACCCAGCTGGAACTCAGCCTGTCTGTTTAGAACTGTGCCCGTGGGTTCGCAGAAAAGCTCTCACTGAACTGAAGCTGGATTTCTTCTGCCTCCATCATCTAAGAGCTCAGATTTCCTGCAGAAAAGCAGCCTGTGACCACTTGAGACTTCAAGAGGCTCTGAAGAGAGGATGAAACCCAGCACTGGAGTCCTCTTCACCTACTGCTTGTTGGAGGGGGTCAGGGCACCACCTCAGAGCCATGGTTGCTCTCCACAGGAGAGCAGAGATCCTGCCTCCAGCCTTCAGCGCTGCCCCGGCACTTGTGCCACAGTGCTGAGCAGAGCCCCTGCCCTCCTCGCTGTGCGGACGCGTGTTGTGCAGTCATGAAGGACACAGCTCCTCGCTCCCACCACTCCTCTTGGCAACCACACAGGGAAGAACAAAAATCAGTCTTGAAACATCCACGTGATCCTGACTGTGAGCACAAGAGCCAAACTATTCATCAGGGCGTGAGGATGGCGCCGGAGCAGAGCTGAGAGTGACGGCGAAGAAGGAGGACAGGAGGGTTCCGTCTGTATTTGCACATTTCACTACGAGAGCACCAAGATGCAGAGACTCCTTCTATCTGGGGCACTCCTGTCCTGAGCCTGGGGCCCAGCAGTACCCAAAGAAGAGCAAGATGATGGTGGCAGAGCACAGCCAGCAGCTCCTGAGATGTCACATCCTCTCGGGAGCAGCTGGGAACGGACTGTACAAAGGAGACAACGGTGCAAAATGGTTTTGGAGGTGGCTATGCCAGTGATTATATTTTGTTTTTCCTCGAGACTAATCAAGCACAAATGATGGAGGAGAAACCCGGCCTGGGGCTGCAATCTGGAAGAGCTACTGATGCTCTCATTAGGGTAGGCACCATTAAACAGCCTGTTTGCAGCCTCGGCAACACACTGTCTCTGGCTAATTATCTTCCAGTGGCACAAAAATTGTTGCATTCTTCAAATTTTTTTCCAGCATAAGGAAAAAACAAACAACAAACTGCACATCCACCCCCAACACACAGATCTCTGTCTCTCTGCTGTCAGATCCTCATCCCTGTGTTGTCTGGGGGTAGAAGGAGCCCTGCGCACGCATGGGATGCTCTTGCTTACCACTTGGTGTGGACCTTTGGCCATGCTGATAAAAGCAGTGGTGACAGTGCCCAGTGGCACTGTGACACCTGCTGAGCAGCGGGCAATGCGCATCATCCGCCAGACAAAGGGGTCCTGACAAAGTCAATGAGCATTAACCTCAGGTTACGATGGCTAAGACCTTAAGCCCGGCACCCTGGAGATGACGCACACGAAGAATGGCTTGATGTTAAAGCAGCTGCCACGCAGCCCTACCCAGAGAGGTACCCCAGGCACTTTAACCAGCCCCTCAGGGTGGATGGGGCTCTCCTCATCATCCCCTTTTCAAAAGCCCCAGTGTTTTCTACCAACTTCTGGACGCAGGGACAGGAGCTGCCTTCCCACTACGTACCATGACGGAGATGTGGAGAATCCTCAGCTCCTCCTCTGCTGACTCAGTCTGGGGCTCATCGGTGGGGTCGAAGCCAGGCAGGCTGGGGGCTCCATCCTGGTGGTGGATGTGGAAGAGCAACGTGCCATTCTCCAGCCACTGCTGCCGCCAGCGCACCAGCGGGATGTCGTCCGTGTTGCCCGAGATCTCTGCAAAAGCAAAGGTGGTCACATGGCAAACAGCAAGGGCAGGGGTGACAGGGGACATTCCCCAAAAACAGGTGGGGAAACCAATGGACACAAACAACAGGTTCCTTCTGGTCACCTTCTGGCTGCTTCTACATGACCCATACCCTGAGGGGTTACAGCAGAGTAAAATACTACTTCTGGGTAAAATCCAGATGTGAGCCACTCAGTAACTCCAGCTGTGGTGCAGGGACAGAGCATTCAGTGGCAGCATCCTGGGGCCAGAGCCACGTAGCCCCACAGCACCCTGCCAGCTCCAGCTCACATGGGTTTCACTCATGTGCTTCATGTTAAACAACAGCTCCAACCATGGGGAGCAGAGGACACAGGACAACTGGTCAGTGGACTGGTGGGATTATTGGGACAGTGGTCACAAATAACTGGAGTTACCTGCACCTTCTGCCCAAATACCCCAACTTTCCCTAAGCACCTTCAACTTCAGGCTCTGGGGGCCGTGGGACAGAACTGGGCTGAGAAGTGACACAGCAGAGGACACTCAAGCAGGAGGAGCAGCTGAGGATATGACACTGCCTGCAGGACACTAAATGCTGAATCAAACCAGTCACCTGGCCGACTCCAAGATTTCAGGGCATCCTATGGCAAAAGGGAAGGAGACACCAGCACATCCCTAGGAGAAATGGGCACGATTCCAACCACTACCTGCATCTCAGATTGCCCTGACCTCAGCTGCCGGCTGACTCCTGTCATTTGCCAGTTACTCATTCCTCCTGAACAGCCAAGATCCTGTTGCACTGACACTTGATGATCTTGGAGGTCTTTTCCAACCTTAACGATGCTATAATCCTATGACAGGAATGACCATGAGACGAGCAAGCTTTTCCCTCCCATCACAGTCCCTCCAGCCCCCTCCACCCCATCCCATTTGTGTCCTGATGGCGATGGGGACGGGCCCAACTTGCTCTGCAAATCGTCCCCTTTATTTTGCTTGTTTCATGCTGCCTTCAAATGAAAACTGGGATCCAATTACAGCACTGAAAAACAACATTTGAAATTTACTGTTAATTAATTTCATTAGACTGCCTTAAGTGAGCTGAGCGGGGGGAGACGGGGGGATATCTGCATGAGGAACCAGGCTCATCCTCCCAACCCGGTTTGATTAATCAGAGAAACATTAGCCGCAGTGAGCGCGTTGGCAGGATGCTGCTGCTCAGCACGGGCCACATTCCTGGTGGCAATCAGCGCCTCGAGTGTTCCAGGCAGAGATGCTGAGCAACCTTTGGTACCACTGGGAAGCAAAGCTGAGAGGGGTTGGAGCGTGAAGGGAGCCAGAAGCACTTTTAAAGTTCCCTCTAAGCACCAAGCCGCATGTGCAGGCACTCGAGTCTGCTTTGAAGAACTGGTCCTGGGAGCTGGTGTGGGCTGAAGAAGCAGATCTCCTCCTCTCCCACCTGGTCTTTATTCATGGGATGAAAGGGGAAAGCAAGCTTTCCTACCTCTCCAGCTCCCCACGGCCTCTTGGCTTCGCATGAACTTGCTCAGATGGAAGAAAATCCCCTCTCCACCCTCATCCGCTGGCGTAAAATTAGGTGTAATTAAGGCAAGAGCTTTTATGCACAACAGGAGCTCGACGTGCTGACATTTGGAAAAATGTAAATACCAGCATTTGCTCCATTGTGAGGAGTGAAAATAATAGGTGCTAAGTACATGACATTGTGACATTTAGAAAGTTGGAGTTAAAGATGTTTTCCCTCTGATCTGACATATCACCGAAAAAGCAGCACCCTTCAGCTCGTTAATATTTGAGGAGGACTCCTCGATGGAAGTTATTTAAATGATTAATAGAGTCTAGTAAATTTAAGCCTTAAAATAGGTTGTCATAATTTCAAATTTACTTAAACAGGCTTCTTTTTAAAAAGAAAAATGTATTTCAACAAAAAATGGATCCATGTTTTAGAAGAGCACAAGGCAGCCGCTGAGCCTGAGCGCCTTATCCTCTCTCACCAGACACCATGGCACGACCCCGCAGCTCTGTCACACATGAGTCAGAAGTGCTAGAAATGAAGGAAAACACCTCAGAAAGCAGCTGTCGTTACCCCGACTGCAGGATATGACACCCCCTTCACACCACAGCACACGGCTGTTCCACCAGCTCTGTTCCTGCCCTGGCTGAAAGCTCTTGAAGCAGCACCTGGATGAGTGAGCTTCACCCTTGGACCTTCTCCTCCCCTCCTTGAGGGTCTGAGCAACACATCAGCTGCCCCATCCCACTTCATTTGTCCCTGAAAAGAATTAGACATGTAGATACATTACTGTGCCCATGAAGTTCTCATGGAGTTTGGGTCCAGCAACCCCTAGACAAGCCCAAGCACAATCTCCCCACCTCAACCAGCCCCTCTTTGCTCTCCTTCTCCCAGACCAATACACTCCACTCTTACCTTTACTTTGCTCTCCAAGCAAACATCTCATGGGATGGGAGATGCTACAGCAGCCCATGTAGCCAACTGAGGCCATGGGATAGGGCTCAACTCTGCCACGGGGCTGGCAGGTGCTGACCCAGGAGACCCCAGAGCAGGTGGAAAAGTGGGAAAAATTAAAATACAAATATATGAAAAGCAGGGAGAGAGAGGATAATCTCAACTTCAAAGTCTGAAAGATATTGATGACAGTCCTGGTCCCTGCCTGGCTTTCATCAAGGCCTTGGCTATGAAGCCATTAGCACTAGGATTAACCTCTTGCACCTCTGTTAAAAAATAGCTTGCCCGAGTCAGGGGTTAATAACAGCAGGAGACCACTAATTAGGCCGTGCCACGTTCATCGGGTATCAAACATGGCCCAAGTCCTTCACATCTACAGAAGCAGCAGCCTCCAAAGACCCCAGCTGAGGCTTTCAACACCATGGCTGTGGCTGCTTCCCCCCAGGACATCTGTGACGAGAGGCAGGAGGCAGGGAAGGTTCTGGAGGAGAGGCCAGAAGTCCAGGTGACCTTGCTGGATGTGGGTGGGTGCATCACAAATATTCTCCTTTCCTTCGGGATGGTTGTCCCACCCAATGCAAACCCAGTCCCTTCCAGAGGCAACACCTCTGTAGCTTCTGATTTTGGGAGGCAACACCTCCATGGCAGCTCAGTTCTGCACTTGAGCTGGTGTAACACACAATTACAGAACATTGGGATTGGAAGGGACTGTGAAAGATCATCCAGCCCAGTCCCCCTGACACAGCAGGAACACCTAGATCAAGTCACACAGGAACATGGTTTTAAATGTCTCCAGAGGAGGAGACTCCACAACCTCACTGGGCAGCCCCTTCCAGGGCTCTGTCACCCTCACTGAGAAGTTTCTTCTCAGGTTGATGTGGAACAGACTGTGTTCTAGCTCACACCTGTCAACCATTGTCCTATCATTAGATGACATTAAGAAGAGCCTGGCTCTGTCCTCCTGACGCCCACCCTTTCCATATTTATCAGCATTAATGAGGTCACCCGTCCCGTTCTCCAAGCTCGAGAGACCCAGCTCCCTCAGCCTTTCCTCATCAGGGCGATGTTCCACTCCCTTTATCATCTTTGTGGCTCTGTGCTGGACTCTCTCCAGCAGTTCTGTGTCCTTCTGGAGCTGAGGGACCACAACTGGACTCAAGATTCCAGATGTGGTCTCACCAGGGGAGAGCAGAGAGGGAGAAGAACATCTCTTGATCTACTAACCACCCACCTTCTAATACACCCCAGGATGCCACTGGCCTTTTTGGCCACAAGGGCACAGTGCTGGCTCCTGGTCATCCTGCTGGCCACCAGGACCCCCAGGTCCTTTCACCTACACTGCTAACAGGTCAGGTAACACTAAAACCATGGCTCCTGAGCCTGGTGCCAGCACAGACCCAATTCCATGCCCTCGTTCCCTGCCAACACCCAGCACTGTAGAACACAAACACCTTAAAACTCTCTTTAAAGACACAGATCAGCACCCTGCCAGGAAAAAAAATACAACCCAGGTCAACAACAGAACAATTTTCCTCCCCATTTGGAAGTGTTTTGTACTAATAGACATCTCCGTCAGCCAAATGAACTCTGCCATGATGCCAGTCCCTGCAGACTCGTTTCAGGCAGCCAAACGTAGACCTCGAGTTGGATTCACACCTCCTCATTAACATTTGAATCTGGCTTGTTCTCCACCTGGAACCTGACTGGGTTTTTATTTAAGGCCATCATTAGTAGCTTTTGCTACTTGACTAAACCTTGTAGTTCCTCTACAGGGCTCCACAATCCCTGGTTTGCCCTCTGCCAAGGGTCTCCAATGTCTGAAGAGCTCAGGAGACCTTCCTCCATGAGCTGCTCCCATGCTCTGTTGGGACTTCAGGATGTGATTTCTACTAACTCAGATGTCAAAACATGTATCCTGACGCTTAATTAGTTTTCACTTCTGAGGTTTCAGTGACACAACCTTCATGGGGTAACATTCATGCAGCTACAGACTGGGGGATGAGTGGCTGGAGAGCAGGCTGGCAGAGAGGAACCTGGCAGTACTGGTGGACAAACAGCTGAACAGGAGCCAACAGTGTGCCCAGGTGGCATGAAAGGCCAGTGGTACCCTGGCTTGGATCAGCAATAGAGTGGCCAGCAGGACTAGGGACATCATTCTCCCCCTGTACTGGGCACCGGGGAGGTCTCCCCTCGAGTACTGGGGGTAGTTCTGGGCCACTCACTTCAAGAAAGAGATGGAGGGGCTGGAGCAGATCAAGAGGAGCAACCAGGTGGGGAAAGGGGCTGGAAAGAAAGTCTGATGAGGAGAGGCTGAGGGAGCTGGGGGTGTTCAGTCCAGAGAAGAGGAAACTCAGGGGGATACCTTATTGCTCTTTATAACACCCTGAAGGGAGATTATAGTCAGGTGGGGGTCAGGCTCTTCTCCTAGGCAACTAGTGACAGGTGAGAGGGCAGGGCCTTAAGCTGCACCAGGGGAAGCTTAGGTTGGATGGTAGGAAGCCTTTTCTCATGGAAAGGGTGATCAGACTCTGGAATGGACTGTCCTGGGCAATGGTGGAGTCTCCATCCCTAGAGGTGTTTAAGGACAGCCTGGCTGTGGCACTTAGTGCCCTGGTCTGGCTGATGTGGTGATGTTAGGTCCTGGGCTGGGCTTGATGACCTCAGAGGTCTTTTCCAGCCTCAGCAACTCTGTGATGCTGTGATTCTGTTTATGAGCCTCACATTCATCACTGACCCATATTTTCTGTGCACTTTTTTTCCCCATCTCCATCCTCAGGTCAGAACAGCAGCTCATTCTGTAGGTCATCCTGTCTTTTCAAAGCACTTCAGCTTTTCCATCACAGCAAACACAAACCTCACTTCCTGCACAGGAGAGAACACCTTGGGCAAAAGACTCCACAGAGATGGGGAACCTAGAGACTCAAGGAGAAGGCACCTGATGTATCGGGACCTGTCCCTGGCAAGGTCAGCAAGGACATCTGCATGCAGAGCTGGCACACGTGAAGCCATTAGCTGCCCTAGAAGGGCTGACAGCTAACCAGGCTTCTACTCAAATGTAGGGTACCTTTGCTTTTAGGAAGGTCACTGAGGACTCAGGCTTCAAAGCTGTAGCCATGCTTTAGCCTTGACCTGGGATTTTTGTCCCAAATGTGTCTAACATGTCCCTTTAACACCAGAGCCCTACATGGCTCTGGGAGCGACAGCGTAGCCCATGGCCAGTACTCAAGGGTGACGTGCCCGGCCACCTTGCTCTTCCCCACGGACCCACAGGCATGTCCAGTCACACCAGTGCAACATCACCTCACAGGTTGTTTTTTCCACCACATTTAGCAATTTTATCCAAAACCTGAGAAAAACCTTGGCTAGTGCAAGTGATGAGCAGGCTGGGACAGTCGCTGGTGACTGATTGTCACTCCTGTTTTCCTAGCTGGGTCCCATCTGCCGTAAGTGTGAACTGTGGAGGAGATGTGTGAAAAGGACCCCTCAAAGCTCCAGACCCCAACAGTGAGCAAACGCGAAACAGAGGATATGAGACAGCAACACACAGCAGCTAAGTCCCATAAAGGGCCACACTTCACGTTGATATCCCACCTGCCAATCACCTCTTCCAGAAGGAATCACAGAACAATCATGACTGGAAAGGACTGATCACTGAGTCCCACCACAACCAAAACAGCAAAAACCTAAACACCCAAATCCCTAAACAGCTGAGGGATCAGCAAACACAGACTAGCCCCCTCCACGCCTGCCCCTGCAGGAGGGCATGAAGCACCATGGCTGCAAAGTTCTTAAGCACCTCCAGGGATGGGGACTCAACCCCTTCCACTGCCCAACCACTCTTTCTGTGAAGAACTTCTTCCTAATATCTAACCCAAACCTCCCCTGCCTCAACTTCAGAACATCTCCCCTGGTTTTGTCTGTGGTTACTAAGGAGAAGAGGCCAACAGCCACCTCTCTACAGCCTCCCTTCAGGTAGTTGTAGAGGGCAATGAGGTCCAAAGCTGCCCAGGTCCCTCAGCCTTTCCTCATAAGTCTTGTTCTCTAAACCCCACAGGAGCTTGGTAGCTCTGCTCTGGACATGTTCCAGCATCTCAGTGTCTTCCCTATAGTGAGGGACCCAGAACTGACCCCAATACTCATGGTAGTGGGGCACCCTTCTTCCGCTGACCACGCCGTTCCTGATGCAAAGCCCAGGTCTCCACACAAGGAGCCCAAACAATGGAGAAGCTCCCAGTCAGCCATGGAAAACCACTGCCCTGGCTCAATCACATCCCAGTCAATGAATAAGACAGAGAGCACAAACCCCTCAGGCCAGGCGGTTCTCACCTAGAGCAGAGGAGGAGGCCAGCTTGGCAGAGGAGACCCCAAGATCTTCAAAAAGCTCTTGGAAACCACCAGGCACTAAATCCTGCTTCTGCCCACGACAGTTTGCCAGAGGAAGCGGTAGGTGGGAGGGCAAATCCAGGTCGCTCAGCTCTGCAGGTAAGGGCAGCCCACTTTGATGGACTCAAAGAGTCCTTGTCAAAACCCACCCTCAAAGTTCCCCAAAGCACCAAGGCAGCCTGGGATAAGAGGGAAAGTCCCTCTTGAAGCCCACCACATGGGGAGGAGTAAAAGGTTCATTTTAAACGGAATAAAATTACCAAGAAACCCCACAGAGCTCTTTGCGCAGACCTCGGCGGCTCCAAACCGCTCTGCAAGAGGAGGCAGATGACAAACTTGGTCACCAACACTATATTTAGTTTCCACAAAGCTAAAGCTGCTGAGTGCTGGAGGAAAAGTGGGCAAGGAGTGGGCAGGTGAAATTCAACCTTGGTGAAAGGAAGTGGATCTTGAATCCCACGGGTGCTATTCAGGTCAGTCACCTCGTAGTGGAGGAGACAAAGCTCAGAGGGTTCAGAGGAGTCACAAGCGGCTTTGTGGAGAGGAGAAACCAACCGCAGTAGATTCCTCCACAAGGAAAACAATCAGCTGAGCAAGGACATGATGAAAGCCTATACAGTCGTGGAGCTGGGGAGCAGTGGCACAGACAAGGACTAGTTTTTGCTTTGCATGTAAAAGCCAGCAAAGGCTCCAATCCATCCACTAGCAAACAGGAAAGCCCTGAGAAAAGGGCCGAAGCTGAAATGTGTCCAGGTGGGTTTAAAATGTCTCCAGAGAAGGAGACTCAACAACCCCGTGGGCAGCCCCTTCCAGCAGTCTGTCACACTCACCAGGAAGAAGTTCCTCCTCAGATTGATGTGGAACATCCTCTGTTCCAGCTCACACCTGTTGTTGTCCCTTGTCCTATCATTGGGTAACACCAAGCAGAGCCCAGCTCCATCCTCCTGACACTCATCCTTTATATATTTACAAACCCTAATGAGGTCACTCCTCAGTTTCCTTCTTTCCAAGCTAAAAAGTCCCAGCTCCCTCAGCCTTTCCTCATCAGGTTGATGTTCCACTCCCTTCATTAGCTACTTGCCACACCTGGAGATGCCAAGGGACCATTAGCCTGCTGTGCCCCACCACTGCCCAAGGATGAAGAACAGCTGCAAAGACAGTGTGGTGTTGCCCAGGCCACCCTCCAAGACCACATCCCACACAAGCAGGTTCTTCCAGCAGCCAGCTGAGACCCTCTGCCCCTCCTGGCACTCCCTGGCTGCAGGAAGGAGACCCCAAGGAAGCTCCCTCCACTGGGCCAGCACCCAACCTGCACCTCCCCACTGTGCAGACCCTACAGACCCAAGACACCTGCCAAGACTACCTTCAGCTCTCCAGGCCAGCCTGTGATTTTCACAGGGAGGCAAAGGGCACTTTATCTCCATCACAGGCTGGCAGGAAGGTACTGGCCAGCCACTGTGGCCCATCTGCCAGGCACTCAGCAAGGCACTGGAGCATATCATACGGGCGAGGTCAACTGCTGTGACGGGTGCAGGAGCAGGGAGATGCATTGCAGTGATGACATGGGCTTCACTTCAAGGGTGAGCTTGCAGCCCCATTCAAGTGCTCACTGTCCCGAGGCCAAGAGGCCAGGCAAATGAGTCCTTTCGGTGCTCTGAAGCTTGGCCACTCATTTCTCATCTTCTGGGGGGACAACCAGGATCTGCTGGTCTGCTGGGACACGGGAGGGATGAGGTAGACCCCCCTGGGAAAATAGGACTGAAATCAGCCTGCCTGCTCTCCTGCCAACAGCAGGGCTCAGAGCTTTTCTAAGAGGTGGTTCTCCATCTCTTCCCACCTTCTCTGAAGGGGCCCATGTTGGTCTTGGGGGTGTGATGAATGCTCACCAGTGGTCCCATACTGGGATGGAGCAGGCAGGTGCTGACTACTGCCAACTTCATCCCACCATCATAAGCTCTCTGGTGCTGAGGAGCCTGTCCCCCATTTCAAGCTCCATGGTTTGTGGAGAGGCTTTGGAAGATAAGAGGGAGAAGGAGAAAGTAACAGAAATAGGAAAGATGCGGAAGGGGAAAAAGTTAACTGCACACCTTGGATTTATCACCCCCGAAAGAAGAGCTTGTCAAGAGGGCCAGGGAGCAGCCAGTGTGTGGTGATCAATGGCAGGACGTTTGGGTCTAGTCGAGCTAGTTTCAGATTTACCGGAACTGAAGAGACATAAATCTGTCACCGGCCAGCGCCAACGGAGGCAATTAAACCTGCGGTGGATGTAATTGCCAGACTGACGAGCTGCAGAAGTCAGCAGGGCCAGCAGAGGCACAAAGCCCCTCACTGAGCCTCCCCACGAGGAGCTGTTTGCCCACCTAGCTGGTGGGCACAAGACACGGCCCTGGGGGCACTCATGTCACTCGCCTGGACAAGAGATCTTCTGTGGACTGTCTCCACAAGCAGGCAAAGCAGCAGGAGCCCTCCATCGCTCTCCACCACCTTTAGCCTCATCCCAGCTACTGCAAAACCTCCTGTGAATTCAGGGGGATGAAGATGGGATCTTGAGTGTGGAGATGCTCCACCATGGCTGCCATGGGGAGGCTCTTTGAAGCTCCAAACCCAAGGACAAGTAGGCCACTGATTCCATCTTGCAGCAACTCTTATTTTTTCAAAATTTATTTTAACATTTGTTATTTTGGGAACTTTGAAGCCCAGGCTGCTCTGAGGTGGCTGCCTTTGCAGGAAGGACAGAGAGCACAGAGCAGGGACTTGAAAGAGGGGGAGAAACAGGGAGAAGAAGAAAGTGTTTCACAGCTGAGGTCTACAACAGCTCCTTCAGCACTTCTCCCACATCCCGACACACCCGCCCAGAGAAGCACTAAGGGCTTCTTTACCACTAGCTACTGGATGCAAAGCCACCAGTGGTATCTTCCACTCATCTAGCACCGCAAAGACCTCAAAGAGCTTTGCAGACCTGCATCCTTTTGCTCACTGGGGACATATGAAGGGTTGGACTAGATGACCTTTGGAGGTTCCTTCCAACCCAACCCATTCTATGATATTATGGTTCTGTGGGGCAGCCTTTTGTCACCAGGACAGCACTCAGTCCCCACGAGCCTACAGAACATCCTCCCTGGCTTCCATGCCAGGAACACGGGGACACACATCACCACACTGGGATGGACAGGAGCACAAGGGAAGCCTTTCCCACCATCTTTCCTAGCCAAGCAGCCTCGCACGTGCCCATGGGCCACCCCAGCTTTCCAGGTAGAGGGCTACAAACGTGCAGCAAGTGGGTAATTAAAAATTAAGCAAGAGCTTCTGCATTGCAGTCCAGATTATGTAACACCACTCCCTGGCTCCAGCACCTACCAGTTCTCACCCATCACCTGCCTGTTTCTGCAGGCAGGGCTCACGCTGGCGGCAGCGGAAAGGAAACCCCAATGTCAGCACCACAGGCAGAAAGTTCACTCACGCTCACATGGTGAAAAAAAAACCACAAAGGAGGAAAACTGACTGATTTCCCAAGTCCAGTGCTGGAAAAAAGGGGATGGAGTGGGATGCTTAGGTTGCCCCAGCCAGGACAGCACTGCTGTGACTGCAGACTCTGAGCGAGGGGCTGCCACTTCTCACTCCTCCTGCGCCAAGGGCAGCAGCATCTCACTTCATCACCAGGGAAGCAGCATTTCTGTAGGCAAACAAAACTGCATCAAGATGTGAAGGGAGCTGCCTTTTCAGTATCTCAAAGAGCCAGGCCAGACTCTGCTCAGCACCAGGTAACTGCAAATTCCTGCATGTGCAGCCATATCCATGGGGTTTTAACCCCATGGGCACTGGATGTGGCTGGGCAACCCACGTCCTCCACTCCATGGCCAGAACCCACTGAACATGCAGACACGGCCCCTGGGATCCAGCCCAGGCTGATCACAACCTCACCATCCTCATCATCCCACGTCCACCCCAGGACCCTGTGCATCCCTCGTTCAGCCACAGTGCCTGTGCTTTTCAGCCCAGTCTGTGCTGGAGGGGGATGTTTCGGGTGGACAGCTTGAGGCTGAGTCTTTGCCTTGTCTGACATGCAACAGCTGGCAAAAATACGGCAATAAAAAGCTGTGGAAGCCAGCCAGGTCTAAGGGTGCCTCCTGCCTGGCTCAAAAGTGGTTCCGTCATCCACCGAGGAGCCTGTTTCTTCTGTCCACCAGGTCTGAGCATCTCACTTGCATACGCTTGGCCACACACCCCAGCCTGGCTAAAGCTGGGACAAGATCCCCACAGCTCCCATCTCATGGGCATGGACTTCTATAATCCCCACAAATCACAAGTGTCACATCTGCAAAGACAGGCTCTGCCTTGTCCCTTCTGCCAGCGAGAAGCTCTGCCGCCACTCCTCTCCAGAGCTCTCCAGAAGAGGCAATGCCTCAGCCCAGCTAGTTCTGGCTGAGCAGACACGAAAGGTTGGGCAGATGCTGCTTTGGGATGAGAGAACATCTCCACACCAGCATCACCAGCACCACACAGCACCCAGAGAACCTCAGGGCCAGCCTGAGGCGATGGAAGGCACCACAAGCACACCAGTCCAAACCTGACATTTCCAGGAGACTTCCCAGTGACAGCCGACACTGGGGACATCATTAAGGGAGAGGACAGGCTGAGAGTACCGCAGCAATTTAAAGCCTGAGCTCAGCTGGACTTTGACCCATCAGGGACCCTCCAGCTACAGCTGCAAAAGTGACCCTGTCAAGAGAATCTGGAGCACCGTGGCTCCTCTCCCAGGCATCTCCCCTTGTCCACTAAAGCCAGTCAGTTTGGCTAGTCCTTGGCAGGACCCCGCCAGCCACAATCTCAACAGGAGAAAGACCACTAAACCTCCTGACGCCACCCACACACATAAAGATAAACCACCCCAACCCACAGTGAGCCACCCACCCCCATGCTGCAGCCATGTCCCATAGTCTTTCCCCATATCCTCACAGAGTGAGGAAGAACGTTTTAAAGCCTTAAGCTGCTCATTGTAAAAAAACCACCACCCTGCTTCTTCCTCCGTGCTGGAGAAACCCCCACAGGAGGGAATTTGGTGGCTGTGGGGCAGTGGCACTGGGAAGTACCTGGAGACTCCTGGCCCAGGCAGCTTGTCCCCAGTACCATGCCCTCCCTCTCCCGCTCCCCTTGGGATGCTCAAATTAATTGCCTAGTCTCCTGGAGCTGTTAACTGGAACAAATAATAGGAAAGGGGGGTGCCAAAACCCATAATAAGGTCTACAGTTCCTCTGAGCTACAAGGGCTGCTTTAATTTTTTTCTTCCTTTCCCCCCCCCTTTTTTTTTAGTTTTATTTGAAGGAAGTTGCCATGGAAACCGTCTCCCATCACACCAGAGCCTGTCCCTGGGATATTTCAGGGTTGCTAATATGTGCTTTCCCAGGCAGCCACTCTGTTGTGACGGTGACATCGCAGACGGGGTTTGCAGCAAGAGAAGGGGTGCAGGAGGAGCTGCTCCAAACACCAAGGTCGAGGCTCTGCCCATGGCTGGCTTCTCCTGCCCACCAGGCAAAGGTCCATCCCAAAGGGCTCTGGCAGCCAGGTGATGGTTTCACTTGGACCACAGCCCTGGTGTGGGAGTGCTTCTGAAGCTGCACGGACCTTCCCAGGCCAAGCTGAAGCAATGTGCCCAAGCAGGAGGATGGGCAGGGTCTCCATAACATCCCCTGACAGTTCTTCAGTTCCTTCCCTCCACCGTGTTGCTTTTCAACTGCCTCAGCTCAGCTTCCCCAGGGAAGCAAGACCAGCTCATGCATCCCCCAGAGCCTCCAGCCCTGCTGCACTCATTAGTAGTCCAAATTACCAAAGCTATTCTTGGACTGGGGCCATGGACCAACCCAAACTTCTGTGACTACCAGCTAGAGGGTCCCTCAAGGATCCTCTGCCCTCCCTGCAATTATAAATGGTGGAAAAGCCTCTACCCATCCCCCAGCAGATCTTGGGCTCTACAGACAGGACACAGCAGAGGGAACAGCCCCAACTGAGCCCATCACCAGCAAACAAGACCCCACAGCAATGATCAGAGTCATCTTAGACCCCATCCCAAAGGCAGACCCCAAAAAGCTCGGTGCTATGGGGTGAGCTCTCACCCTGAGTATCCCTGGCTGCAGGGCAGCCAGACGGGATCAGAACCATGAGCCCAGCCAGCTGGGAGCAGAACAGAGTCCCCTCTGAGCACCTCCT
This sequence comes from Rhinopomastus cyanomelas, assembly GCA_013400115.1. NCBI lineage: Eukaryota > Metazoa > Chordata > Aves > Bucerotiformes > Rhinopomastidae > Rhinopomastus > Rhinopomastus cyanomelas. The sequence continues at coordinate 784,002 of VXBP01010097.1, forward strand.
CAGCATTAACCTGGGTAACCAGAACCTGGCACTGGAAAACCTTCCCTTGTCCAGACAACCCCCCCCCCCAATCCTCAGAGAGGCACAGCAGGACTGGCTGCAGAGAAAGCAGAGTTGGTGACTGACAAGGGAGAGGACAGCCAGTCCTAAATGACAGCCAGTCTTAACTGACAGAGCTGTCACCATCCAGACTCTGCCTTAACCCCAACAGAAAATGAGATTCCTTCATGCAAAAGACCGCTCTGCTCTGCAGCTCCACAAGAGATGATTTCAGAGGTTCTGTTCTGCAGGCTAAGCAGCCATTAAGGAAATAAAATGGAATAAAACAGAATATAAATATCACACAGGATATAAAAAATCAACCAGGATAAAAACAATTAAAAATAAAATTAAAAATAATCAAATGGCAGGATGTGGGATGCAGCCCAGGAGCAAACGCTGCCGGTGTGGAGACAGAGGGACAGAGGTGACAGCAGCGTCGCGGAGGAATGTGGCTGATGCAGGGTCACCTCCACTGCTGGGGCCACAGTTCCAGGGGGTACAACATGCTGCAAGGCATTTGGGGGGGGCTTTGAGGAACACCAACAGCAGCACCCCAGCTGAGCCAGCTCGCAGTGTGGGACTGGGGGCTGAGCCTGAGCACCTCTGCTAGGGTACGGTTGGAGAAATTAAGGTTGGAAGTGATTAAGGGAGCCTAGAGCACATCCAGCCCCATGGCACTGCACAACCCCTGTGCTGAGCTCCTGCTAGACCCTTACATCCGGCGGTGGAACCCCCCAGGCTGCTCCCCCCACTGCTTTCTGGGTCAGTGAGATCCCCTCCCAGCCGCCTGTGCTGGAGCCAGCTGGATGCGCCGTTGCTGTGGCAACGGGTTTGCAGAGATGAAATCCCTATTTCTGTTTCTTTTTTTTTTCCCTTAGCTTGGTTCAGAAAAAATGATACAAGATGCCCTGAAGAGCTGTGGTGCCATCGAACCCCCTGCTCCCAGCACAAGAGCAGGCTGGCAACGGGCCAAAGCCACGGAGGGGAAAGCAGAGGCAGCAGCACTCAGGTCCCCATGAAGGACTAGGCTGAAAGAAGAACCATGGGGAAGGCAAGCGCCGGGCAGGGCCACCAGCAGTGCTCTGGGGACCAAGGACAGTGCCCCACCACCAGCTACAATTGTCTCCATCCCACAACTCACCCTGTGGTGATGGGAGTGGGGTCAGAACCGTGGCCAGGCAACCAGCTGCTGGCAGCAGAAGGGAATTTATAGGATCATAGAATGTTTTGGGTTGGAAAGGACCTTAAAGATTATCTGGTTTCAACCCTCCAGCCATGGGCAGGGACACCTCTCACCAGACCTAGTTGCACAGAGCCCCATCCAACCTGGCCTCACACACTTCCAGGGATGGAGCAGTCACAACCTCCATGAGCAACCTGTTCCAGGGCCTCAGCACCCTCAGAGGGAGGAATTCCCAATATAAATGATATCCAATCTCCCCTCATTCCATTTAAGTTCATCATATCCCAGTGCCAGAGTGAGTTTTACCAAGAAGAGCTGTTTTGGGGTCCTGGTGTGGGTGCACCGGACCCTCCCCAGCACAGCCTCTGGCTGCTCTCTAAGCCTCCAGGTGGAGAGGTGCTAGCAGCCAGGCACGTGGGAGCATTGATCACCCTGCTGGGGTTCAGAGCATGCGACAATGTCCAGGATCAAAGCCAAGTTCAATTAATGGCTCACAATCTTATTAGAGAAATTATTTCAGGATCTTGAGTAAAAGTCCGATACATCCACTCCGTTCCATTAGTCAGGCTCATTTAGTAATTCAATCAATCTAAGGGAGGCAATTGAGCTCCCGTGCTATAATTTAACTCAGTTATTCTCTGGGTACTTAAGAAATTCTTAATATTTGCTCCATTATTTCACCATTACACCTATTTCCAGGTGCAAGGTTTGCTCTGGAGCAATGCTGTAGGTCCATGGTGGGACTAGCCTCACCGTGGCCCCCTGCCAGCCCAGTGGGATGAGGATGCCTGATGGGGTACGGGGGCTCCAGCAGTGACACTGAGCTGTCCTCACTTCCTTTTGAGCTGGGGACATCTCAGGATCTGCTTTCACACTGTGGAAAGCCTGGACCTGTGTACCAACATCTTTGGGAGCCACCACTGGCTCCCAGAAGCAGGCGAGAAGCAGGGCCAAGCAAGCCCCAGCCCAACCCCAATAGGATGTGCCTCTTGCTTGACAAGGAAGTAAAGGAATAAAAAAGGGATAACACAGCCCTGTAGGCCCTTGGCTCCTGCTTCCCTCCACCAGAGCCATTTAGTAGCCAGGGGCTGAAGGCAGATGTAGGGAGATGCCTCATCCCACAGTCTGCAGCAACTGGGAGACACAGGGGATGTGGATGAGAGCTGACAGGTGTCACATCCCTCACAGCCTGGAGGGAGAGCTTGGGCAGGCAGGCAGCCCATCAGCCTGAAAGCAGCATCCCACATCTCCAAGGTGGTCTGCCCCATCCCCACCACCTCCCTCCCACCCCATTATTAACTGAGGGAAGCCACAGCCAGGGCATCCATACCAGCAGAGCCAGGTGCTTTGCTGAGATTTAAAATAAAAAAGAAAAGAAGTATTGATTGGGTATTTTGGGGGAGATCTTCAAGAATGGTTCAAAATGCCCAACTCATCGGTGCCTTTGAAAAATCTCACCCCACTAAAAAATGAGAATTGATTTTGTATTTAAAAAGGAATCTATTTAATTTAAAAGTAAAATAATTTGAAATCATGACAGCTTGTATTAAGGGCCTGAGTTTATGATAATCTATTAAAGTCACTGGAGTTAAGAACCTTCTCCCATCCTCTGCTGCCAAGTCTCTGGTGAAGGTTATAGGAACTGGGGCTGAGGGTCTGCACTGACCCCATTTCAGAGAACTGGGCTGGAAACCGGTGAAGCAGGAGAAGCTTGTTCAGCTCCTCAAGGTAAAGCAAAAGGACAAGAGTATCCATCAGGTACTTCAAGATCTCAAACTGTCAGGCACCCAGAAACTGCAGGTTCAACCCACTGGCACCACCTCCTTGTTCCTCAGGTTGATTTCCAGCACAGAAGGGTGACGCTTCAAGCTCCATTGTCCACAAGCCTTGCAGAGAAGGTGAAAGAGTCAGACTCACCATCTTCTTGCGGGTTTCTTAATTGCCTCACAAATCTCTGCCAAGCCCAAGGGCCCACGGGAAGCCGGGATGCTAACAAATACCCTGCTCACGGCTTTATAACCTGTGAAGGATGGGACCCAAAAAATTTAGCAGCCTGCAGGAGTGTGAATCCAGCTAATGACATGGCAAACGCGGCCAGACGCTGCTGAGCCAAGCAGTGAGGAAGGAGGGGGTGTGAAGGTGAGTGGATGGAGAATATTGAGTGGCTAATCTTCATTTCTCAATGGCCACTGACTGGCAAGACTTGGGGCTCCCTGCAAGAAAAAACACAACTAGCACCACAAACACAAGAGGAGATGAAGGGCAACCACTTCTCATGGAGGTCCCCTCAAGCCAAAGCAGGATGGGTTTAAAACAGGATGAGTTTACACACAGGCAGCCTCATCCCTGCTCCCATAGCCTTGATGCCTTCCCAAAACTGAGGAAATGGGATAAAAAGTGAGGAGCCAAGGGGATGATGTCTGAGTCCCTTTGAGGACACACATACAAAACCATGTGGGTTTTTATGGTTATGAGCAGGAAAGACGATGCATGTGGGGACCACGTGCTGCTCATGAACAAATATGGGCAGAAGGAGCCAGCCAGAGCAATTAAAACAGGCTTGTGAGCAAAGGGAACTACGAAGCTGTGCCCAAACACCTCCTCTGACCATAAACCAGGGGTAATGATCCCCCTAGAAGCATCCTTCTGCTTCTGGAGGAAGCCAGGAGCAGTCATGGGATACTGAGCACCAGCACACTCAACAGACCTGCCTGTGGCACTGGGATGAACACAAGGGGCAAAACCCTAAAACAGTGCACGGGGAGTGGGTAATAGGCAACACTTCACCCTCTAGTAAAGGTAGACATACAGCCAAAGACATCAGGCAGTAGATCAAGGCCAGCCAGGCAAGCTCATCCCCTCCAGTCACAGCAGGAACAAAACAACATGTGAAGGTGACGGATGTCAGTCCCCCTCATGGCTTTCCCATCACCCCCCAAAGACCCCCAGATGTGGCAAGACAGCCCCCAAGTCCCCATTGCCCACACTGGCACAGGCGAATCTTGGCAGAGCTTGGCTCAGGTGGGTCCATCCATGTCCCTGCCACAGCACCCACCAGAAGCAAGGGAACGCTCATGACCCCACAGTCATCATTATTGTGGTACCACAGCAACTGGTCAGGGTTGGGGAGTGACAGTCTTTTTGGGGTGCCCAGTAACATACGCACCCCTGACACCCTACACCGGGCATCATCCGTGGCTATCCAGCAGATACCCTGAACCACACCTGGCACCACCGGGTGTGGGTACCATCCACCTCTCTGACACATCATCATCCATTCAGACACCACAAGGTGGGGACAACTGATGGGGCTGGGGTTTGCCAGGGACAGTGCCATCAGCACAGCTCAAAATGCATCCACCAGCCTTGTGCAACACCAGATCAATGCATCAACTCTACATGGCCCCATCCCACCACAGGAGCAATGGTCTCTGGCCCCAATTTGCTTGGGCTGGGGGCTCTTCAACTCCAGAGAATACAAGCGGCCAAGTCTGGGTCTTACAAGACATTTCTGGGTCTCTGCTGTGCAAAAGCTGTGCCCAGGCTAACAGTAATAAATATATATTTACCACCAACAACACTTAACACCAGCACAGGGTAAACTGGCCATGCCAACTTCCAAGAGAGCCCTTTGGCAGCGAGGGAGATGCAAGGTGGCATTTCACAGGAGACACCAAGTCAAACCCCTGGCAAACAGGAGACCCACAAGGTGTCCCACCTTCTGCCATGCCAGCCGCATCCCAGGCAGGGAGACTTGTACTGGGACCGCCTCCGTGCCTCCACAACTCCTGCATGCCACGGGCTGTGTAGCCACACTACTACAATAATGCCCAGGAGAGACTGGCCACTGCTGGGACATCAAGGTGTGTGATCACAGGGCCAGCCACCCCCACGTTTGTCCAGTGGCCATAAGCAGAAGGAGGTGAAACCAAACCCTGTCCACCATCACCAGTGACAGTTCCAGATGCAGTGGGGTTGTTGGAGTGGGTGGGTCCTTTCCTGCACTGCCCAGCATATGGCACCTAATGGATCTGAAAATTCCCAAGGAGATCCCTGCAGCAGAAGCCATGTCAGGACCGCCTGGATGGTCCTCATAGTCAGCACCCCAGACTCTGGGGCCTGCTGGGGTCCAGCTCCCTGGAAGTGGATCCCAGGGCCTGTGTCACCTTTGGGATGTCAAGCAGGCACGGGGCTGGTGGCCATGCTCTTGGTCCTCTACATTCACTGTAGCACTGCCCTGTTGCCACAGCAACAATCTCGGCCTTCACCGCAGCATCCTGCAGCCTGGGGCTTGCACAGCTCACTGCCCACTGAGCCACCTGCAAACCACCCCTGGGTGTCTCTGCATACCCCACACCAGGGCATCAACAGCTCTCTGCTTGTCCCTGCCTTTCCTGCAGGAGAAGGGGGATGCCCACATGGCAGTGAGCCCCGAGCCCAGGCTGCACCCAGCATTGGAGGCTGTTTTGTGCACAGGGTGCACGTGAGGGTGATTAGGTACCTGGAGAAAACGCAAGCTGGGGCCACCACTGTGCTCTGCCCACTTGGAGGGGCAAAGCAACACACCAGTGTCTCATTTTTGGGCCAACATTCAGACAAGGGTGACATCTGAAAAACTTCTCAGGGCATCCATGGCACTGCCTGAGTGGGAAGGATGGACCTGATCTGCAGGAGGTGGGCACAGATGCTATGGGGTGCCAGAAAAGTGACAGCAGTGTTTGCCCAGGATGAGGTGGTGGCAGGAGATGGTACTGTGCACCAACATCATTCAAACCTGAAAACCCCAGTGAACTGACCCAGGTTCACTGACAGAGGGAAGAGGCTCCTGGCAGAGGCCTTGTTCCACTCCCAGTGGTGGGGCAAAGAGCTGGCATCTCGTGGGGTGGGTGCCAGCTGGAGAAGCCTCTCAACCTTGGGCACCTGCACCACGCACAGCAGGTGACACACAGAGGCCTGGCATCCCCTGGAGGACGTGAGCGAGCCAAAGTCTGAGCCCTGGGCCAAGAACCGTGGGGATGGCACACGGGGGATGGGGACCGCCGGGCACCGCAGTGGTTCTTGCACCGGGCAGACAAAGCACCGATTCATCGCCTTCCGCCAGCCGCAGCGGAGCGGGCTGCGGGCCCTCGGGCAGTTCCTGACACGGGATGGAAGGGTCGAGCCCCGAGAGTGCCAGCCCGGGGACGCAGCCCCGAGCCCCCCGGGCTGCGGCAGTGCCGGGGCCGCAGCG
>VXBP01010097.1:790492-809067 GCA_013400115.1 Rhinopomastus cyanomelas
GGAGCCGCTACCGGGGGCAGTGAGACCCCCGCCCCGGACCCTCCTGTGGCTCACCCAGCACGAAGTAGGGCAGCTCAGTGTTCTCCAGGTCGTCCACGACCACCATCTCGCCGGGGAAGTCGTTGCGCACCGAGAAGAGCAGCTTAGGCTCGGCGGCCGAGGGCCCGTGCATGATGCTCAGGTCGTTCTCCCGCAGGAAGGGCAGCGCCGACACCGTGATGCTCTTGACCTTGCACTCCAGCTCCCGGTTCCCCCCAGCCTCGCCGGGGCCGCCGCCCGCCGCGTCCCCCCCGCCCCAGCAGCAGCAGCAGCAGCCGGCGAGCAGCACCCACAGCGCGGCCACCGCCATCGCGGAGCGCCGGGAGGCGAGGGGGGGGGGCGGGCGAGAGGCGGGGGGGGGGTGGGGGGGGGGAGGAGGGGGGGGGGGGGCTGGGGACGGCAAGGAGGGGCGGGATGGCACCGGCACCTCCCCGCGCTGATCAAGCGGAGTTGATCGGATCGGTTCGGCACGGTTCGGCCGGCCCCGCGCATCCCTCCCGCCTGCGCTTCCCGCATCTCTTCCCGCATTCCCCATTTTTTCTCGCTTGCCTCATTTTAACTCGCATCCTGGAAAACTCGGGGGGCTGCGGAGCGGGGTTCGGGGAGGTGCTGTTGTTTGGCCTGGCTGCCTTCTGCGCTGACGATAACGTATGGGCAGACCCCGGGAGAGTCTACAGACTTCCAGTCCCAGGAGATAACCCTAGACCTCCAAAATACCAGTAGGACTCATGGATTTCCAAAATCCTGGGAGAAGTCACACATTTCCCAAATCCTAGATCTCCAAAATCCCAGCACAAGTCACAGACTTCCAAAATCCCAGGATAAATCATGGACCTCCAAAATCCCAGCAGAAGTCACAGACCTCCAAATCCCAGACCTCCACAATCTCAGGATATATCATAAACCTCCAAAATCTCCCAAGTGGAGAAGTTGCAGACCTCCTAAACCCCCAAACGTATGTGTTTTGAATAAAATCATAAAATATTTGTTTTTAAAAAAATTAAGTGTAAGGGCCAACCCCAAACCCGCTGGTTCTTTGTGCAGCAGATCCTTTCAGCTCAGAGAAGAGTTCACAGCCCTCAAGCCTTCTTGCAGACACCGGCAGCCCAGATGTGCTGACGGTAGAGGGTCTCTCCCGGTGTGGGGTCACAGCCTCACAAGAGGGACACACGGCGGCGCTGGGTTGGTTTTCCCCTATGGAGGAGCATGAAGGCATCAACACCCCGCATGGGACGCAGCTCCATCCCACCAAAGACAACCTCACACAGATACATACGACGTTAAAACCTTCTAGTTTAGGGGTTCGTTTGGGGTTAGTTTTTTGCAGATTCCACCTAAGCTTGCAGCAGCTGCAAGGATTTCCCCTAAATCGCTCCTCCACCGGTGCTAGCCGTGAAGTCTGACGTGGACAGCTCCCCACTCCAAACACACGGCGTGGGAAACCCACGGGTGGCTTGTCCTGGCCCCATCCTCTTGGGGATTTCCAAATCCCCTCTCTCGCAACATCCGCCGCGTCCTTCCACCACCGTGGGTACAAGCTCATTAAAAACGGCAAAAAACAGAGGGTGGTTGAGTTTTTAGGACCGGGATGCTGGGGACGGCCCTGCAGCACCGTTCCGGGGACGCGCGTTCCGGCTCCCGCGCTCGCTCCCGCGGCCACGCCCCCGCCCGGCGCATGTTGCCACCAATGGGGAAGCACGGAGAGGCCGAGGGCACCTCTGATTGGCTGCAGCTCCTGCATATATTATGGCGCCGCGGCGGAGCGCGGAGGGACTTGCTGCACCGGGAGCGGCTCCGGGACAGGGGGCCGGTACCGGCTCCAGCACCGGGGTCGGGTCCCGGTTGCGGGATGCCGACGCCTGGGCTATACTGGGAGGCGGGGCCGGGCTCGGGCTCGATGGGGCAGCGTGGAGCAGCACCGTGCGGCATGGAGAGGCGGCCTGTTCCCCGCCGGCGCTGAGCCCCGGTAAGTGGGACTGGGACCCCCGGTGGCGGCGGGAGCGGGGAGGCGAGAGGGTCTCTGCAGGTGTTGGTACGACTCGTTCGCTCGATGACCTTGGCTAAGTTTCCTCTGGGCTATGTAGTCTCCCCGGTGAGAGCGGCTGGTGGAGGCGGGTAACGAGCCCTTCCCGTGCGAGAGCCGCCGTTGGGGACCAGCAGGTCTGAGGGGCTGCAGCCGGATCGGTGTTACCGGCTTAAACGCGATGCCCGGGGGCTGCGAACCTGGTTCCGGGGGCTGCCTGTGTGTGCGATACTCCGGCACCGGCCTTGTTGGGGTGGTTCCTAGAGACGGGGTCTGTCCTGGTGTCCCAACCCGCCCCGCTCCCGTTGAGCCCCGGGCGAGCGATGGGAAGACGTCGGATCGCTCGCCCCGGACGCTCTGGAGGATCCCGCGCGGGGCTCGCCGAGGACTCAGCTCCCTTCACCCAGCGCTCACTTTGGGGGCTTTCGGTAGGAAACAAAACTCCGGGGTCTTTAAATTTTCGCTCTCGAGAGCCGCGCTCTGCGCAGCGCGACCCCCCTCGCCGTCCTATCCATCCTCCTCCTCGGACCCCCACGCCCCGCCCGGGACCGGTGGGCCGGGGGCGCCTGCCGGCAGGTGTCAGTGTCCCCCCGCTGTCAGCGTCCAGGAGGGACCGTGGCAGCCCCGGGGATGTCCGAGGAAACTCCCACACTGTTTCTCCAAGCAGAAGTGGCTTTAGAGACACTTTTAAGAGCCGGGGAGCTGCCACCTCCTCTGAGCTACCCCCGTGCGCCGCTGCCCACCCGTGACACCGTGTGCAGGGGCAGCCCCTCACCTCGCACAGCTCTTCTGTCAGGCTGGTACCCAGCTGCCGGCACCCACCGCGGAACAGGAAGGCTCCATCATCTGGGGAGGGGACTGCAGATACTCTTCATCACCTCTCGGTGCTTCAGCACCCCACAGACCCACGTACAGGGATGCTTCGAGTCAGAAACTCTGCACGGGCAAGGGAAGCCCGTGCTGGGTGAAGTTGTTCTGCACATCACTCTTTAAGAGGCTCTGCCGTGGGTGTGAGTCTCAGGTGAGCAGAGCCAGAGGGCAGAACACACGGCACTGGTGCCACATGCAGCTCACAGCTGCCAAACCCCTCAATGGCAGCCCAGGCTTCATCTCATTTGATGTCTTATGTAAATCTTTAGCTCCCTGAGTCCTGGGATTTTCTGCTATTTTCCTTTCCTCTCATCTTCAAGTACCTTGCTCTTAAGGATGTGAAGAGAAGCTAATAAAAGGAACTTGCTTCATCAAGTCTTGCAGGTTTTTAAACTAGTCTCATGAGCCTGGGGTGGGGGGGTGAAGGCAGTGACTTAAAGTCACTAGGCAGTAGTGATTGAAGGGGGCTACAGGGGATGGTTTGCAGAGACCTCCCAGGATTCTGTTTATAGCCTCCACCATGATGTTTACCATCACTATGTGGGCAGAAATGGCACCTCCAAGGTGACTGTCCCCATGCCTGCTGCCTGGTGCCAGGTGGCTGACAGCATCCCACTTTGCCAGTGATGACAGTGCTGCTAGCACTCTGGTGGAGTCTGGTTTGTACTCTCAGTTACCCCACAGATCGATGGGGGCCTGATGCTTCCCTACAAGTGTGCAGATGTGAGTCAGACAGCTGCAGCTTGCTGCAAACCACAATGGATCTGGGAGAGTGGAGGAGGAAGAGGTAGGGTTGACTGCAAGGGAGCTGGATCCCACAAAGCCCCAGGTGAAACTGTATCCCTGAATTAAGGGACTGAGCATCCTCCAGGATTCTCTGCCCAGGGGGTTTGAGCAGGAGATGCCTTGGGCCCCTGTGTAAATGCCTCTCAGCACAGCTCAGCTGAGCCCATCCACTTCAGAAACTAAACTGCACTTAGCCTTGGTCAGCCTCTCTTGAGTGGCCTCAATTTGATAAAGCTTTCCCATGTTTAATTAGAAGGTGACTCAGTTGCTAAGTTTAATGTTCATTCCCAATGAAAGTCATCAGCAAGGTGGGTGCTCTAGCCCCATCCCCACTGCTCCCTTGCACCCCAGGAATCAATCCTGGGACTGGCTGTGTCCCATAGCTCTGCCCAGCACAGACACTGGGTACTGGTTTTGCTCTGGTGCAGCACTGACAGGAGGTAGAGCCCAGATCCAGCTGGATCCATGCTTCCTCAAGGCACCCACAAATACCTCCACAGCCCCTCCTCAGAATGTGCTTCCCAGTTTGTGTGTCTTTAGCTCTGCTCCTGCAGCATGAAAGGGCAGAAATCAATGCTAACATTCCTGACAATTAGCTAACATCTTAATTATTGAACCCAACCTGATTAGTGTTGGAGCGTGAGGCTCCAGGGCTGGTGTTGGTGTGGAAGCAGGACCTTAGTAGAACTTGGCAGCATGTTGTTGATGCTGCTGCCACCATAATCTTCAAGGGCAGCAGAGAGAGGCTGTCTAAGCTCACCCCAGCTGCTCACTAGGCACTCAAGCAACCCCATCCACACTTCACACTGCCCTGCTTTGGTCTCTTGGGTGATTTTGGATGGGGACACCTGCAGCAGGAGCTATCCTGTTACTATCTCAGGGGTGGGAGAGGAGCTCTAGAGGTCACAACAAGCTGTAAGATGACAAGTAACGGTCTAGGCTGGAGGGACACTGGGGTGTCCTGCAACAGGATCAGGAAGGCTTGGCCAGGAAGGAGGTTGTGGTCCTGGAAAGTTTGCCAAGAATATTTGTGATGGCACTCTTCTTCCTCTGCTTTCAGATTTTCTAGAAGGAGAGAAGAGGAAGTGAAAACTTAACAAGCTGGAAGTTTTCTGACTTCTATGATATAAAACCCAAAACTAAAAAAGAGCAATCAGAGGCTTCTCATGACTTCTTCATTCTTTTTCATCAAGAAAAAGTGATTAGCAAGTTATTTCAAGCTCTGGTACTAAGGTCAAGGGGGTTACGTGGGTCCAAAGAGCTTGGCTGTCCCCAGCATCCAGGAGGATGCTGGTTTGAGCATCACCTTGACCCTGCAGAAGAGCAACGGGAGCTCCCCAGCAAAACCAGAGGCTCCCATCCCCCCATATGAAGAACTATGGCAATTTCTGCCATAAAATCTATTTATTTTTTATAACCCCTAGTCAATCCAAGCAAATAAATTAGCTCAGCTAACGATGGTGCAAGAAGGCTGTTCCTCAGGGATAAGCTCAGGGGGGAGCTCAAAGGCTCCTCTGCCTGCAATGGCTTCCCTGCTCCTGCCTGACTTGGAGCTCTGAGTTTCCACAGGCAAAGTTGCTCATGTGTGTCAGCACCATCCCCAAGCAAGAGCTGCCTCAGAGGTACCAGAGCTTGCGGTGTAAATAAGAGGAAGATAGAACCAAGGGCTCATTTAGCAAAGCTGGAAACTTCACTGCTTTAAGGGGCTCCATGTAGCAGGAGTTTGGATTTGCATCAGCTGAGCACTGGAAATAACCAATTCTGCCTAATTTTCTTGCTCTCTAGTAAATGGTTCCTTGCAGCTACCTCACATTTTAATGCTTGGCCATGAACTCCAGAATGAGCTCCCCAGTTTCTAGCTTGTCTGGGGACTGCAGCCCAAGGCAATTCCACCCCTGTGATCTGCTCCTCCAAGGGTCACCCAGAAGAGGTTTCCAGCCTCAGGCTGTGGAAGATGAGGTGAGACAAGGGTTTGGAGAGGAAGGGCTAGTGTTGGTAGCAAGGGGCTCGTAAGTGCTGGTGGGAAGCACCCAGGATGGTCTGCTGGAAGAGACAGTGTTCTGCCTGCCCCCATCCCCAAAGGAAAACAATGCTTTCTGCTTTAAATCAAAGAATGGATGATCCCTGGGTCTCCTGATTTACACCAGAAAAGCCTCAGGGAGAGCAGCGGGGCCACTGCTGTGAGACCATCCTTACTGGTGTGCAGTGGTGTGAAGAGGCAGGTCTGTCGCCCATGGAAAGGCACCGCCTGGGCTGTACAGACCCAGACAGAGGGAGATGGGAGGGGGGCAGCCAGAGAACAGCCCCTAGCTCAGTCAGAGGGTCAGTGTTCAGAGGGATGCTGTTCAGGGAGTATTTGCACCTCAGTATGTCAGCTGGGAGCCAGCGTGCTGCTTTGTTCCTGCTGATGGGAGAGGGACCAAGTGTTGGAGGGTTTAGCCCATGGTCAGCAGCTGATCCTCCCGTGGGGTTTGCTGCCAGGTCCAGGCTCACAACTCTCCCAGGCTTGTCCTGGGTCACTGGGAGTGCAGCAGCAGGATCCAGGGGCTGCAGGGCAGCAGGAGGCTTTAATCCTAAGCCTCATGTGCTCCCTCTGTTAACAGGCCCCATCAGCTGTAATTCCATCCAGATATTCCTGGAGAGGAGGAGAAGGGGCTTCAGGCAGCTGCTGCATCCCGGCTGCTGCTTTCCCCAGCCCAGCTTTGGTCACAGGCCAGAAAGATTTTGGAGCATCTCAGCCATCAGCCATGTGCAGCAGGGCATGAGCAGCTCTGTGAGCAGCCGGTGCAGGGTCCTGCACATTCTGGGGGGAACAGCTGCCTGCCTTCAGCGCTCATGAGGAGGCCAGCCTGGCATTGCTACGGCTTGGCCATGGGGCACTCCACATACCAAGAGCAGGGGTGCCAGCCTGCAAGGCTGGAAGAATCCAGGGTGACACGTGGGGAGACAGGAAACGCTTCACCCACTGCTCCTGCTGCCCCAGCACCCCCAGCCTGCAGTGTACAGATCTCAGTTTTTATTTAAAATTAACAGGGTTCCAGCCTCGAGGGCTGGGTGAGAAGCTGAGAAAGCGTAATCAAAGTGCACCCTTAAGGGTTTAAAAATAGAAGAGAGGGAGGGAAAAGAGTTTTTTTTAAAAAAATACATGTTTAAATCTTGATGATTCATCTGGTGAAGCCCCGTCTAGGAGAGCTCCTGGGGACAGCGTTTGCTCACAGGGGTGAGTGCTTGGCTTCAGACCACCTTCCTGGAGGGAAAATCACCTGCCCTGGCAGCACCACGGTGATGGGAACCTAGTTTCAGGCAAGCAGCTCTTGCTGCTTTCTCACCTTGCCTCTCTCTGCAGCATCCTGCAGCTTATAAAGCCAGGCTCTGGCCCCAGGGCTGCTGCTCCCAGCAAGCTCCTGCAGGTACCACCACAGTGGGTCATGAGAGCAGAGAGGTCTTGGCTCGAAATAAACACCAACTGCACTCAAAACACCATCACAACCAGCCCAGTCAGCGCCCCCATCCACCCAGCCAGCCACCCAGCAGCAGGACGAGAGGTCTAACATCAGCTGAACATGGCTCTACCCCTACCTAGACAGGCTCTTGTCTTCCAGTTCCTGATCTTACTATGTTTCAGCCCCCTAAAACCATCTGCACAAGCTCACGATGAGCACCCCAAAGCTCGGGGTGGGAGGCAGCCCACCCCACAGCAGCAGCAAGCCTGGCTCACTGAGCCAATGCAGAGCAGAGGGAAATACCAAGAAAAGGACAGAAGTCTCTCAAACAGGCAGTACCCAAGTTTTCACTGGGCTTCACAAGTATGTTGAAGGGAGTAGAGCATCTCCCTGATGAGGAGAGGCTGAGGGAGCTGGGTCTCTTCAGCCTGGAGGAGAAGGAGGGGTGACCCTATTGATGTTCATAAATATGGAAAGGGTGGATGTCAGGAGGATGGAGCCAGGCTCTGCTCAGTGGCACCTAATTATAGGACAAGGGGCAATGGGTGTGAGCTGGAACAGAGGAGGTTCCACATCAATATGAGAAGGAACTTCTTCCCAGTGAGGGTGACAGAGCCCTGGAAGGAGCTTCCCAGGGATGTTGCAGAGTTCCCTTCTCTGGAGAAGTTAAAAACCTGCCTGTACATGTTCCTGTACAACTTGGTCTAGATGGTCTAGATCATCCTGCTGTGGCAGGGCATTGGACTGGGTGATCTTTCACAGTCCCTTCCAACCCTTAACTCTGTGATTCAGCAGCATCCAGCACCCCTAACCCTCAGAATTTACCCCCTGTAGCACAACTGCTCCATGCCCAACATCCAGCTCTCCCCATCACCAGCAATCCCCTCAGAGTGAATCCCACCTTCCCTCAGCTGTATCTGATTTATACTGATGACCAAGTAGCCCCATCTGGCTCCTCACCTGTTGTGGCCACCCCATGCCAGGCTGGGCTTGGCTCAGGGTCCCTGTGGTGCCATTGCAGGGCAGGGCTGTGCCGGAGGATCACCGCAGCGGAGAGAATGAAGAAGCCAGCCAGGCAGCAGCAGGATGGGGCAACAGGACTTCCGGCGTGCTGACGGGCCCCCACCGATGCTCCTGTGGCCACTGGCCCTTCTGGCCTTGGGGACGTGCTGTGGCTTGGGGCTAGCTGTTGGGGTAGGGGGCACAGTGCCCCAGCAGCATGCTGCCCCTGCAACTCCATCCTCATCGTCCTCATCCTCCTCTGGCCGGGCACCCCTTGACTGGCTCCTCACTGATCGTGGACCCTTCTACCGAGCCCAGGAGTACGTGGACTTCATGGAGCGCTACCGGCAAGGTTTCACCACCAGGTATAGGATCTACAGGTGAGAGGCTGGGACTGGGATGTTAATGGGAAACCACCCTGACCAACCCTCTGGCATGGTCTCAGGACCATCACCCCACACACTGGGGCAGGATGGTGCTACATGTGTAGGGGCTGATGCTGGAGGAGTTTCTTGCCAGTAAAGAACCAGTTTAATCAGCAGTGAAGTCTGCTGACCCCGGCAAAGGGCCATTTTTGGCCACAAACCTACTCCAGTCTCTCTCATTAACTGGAGTTACCACCTCCTGTTAACAAGCCCTTTGGCCTTTCTCCCCTCACTGGTACCAAGCCCCAGAGGTTTCCAGCAGCAGAGACTGCTGTATTCCCATGGGAGCTGGTACCATGGCCTCCAGCACCCCCAGAGAAATCCTTACCCACCTCACCTGCTGATGCTACTGCTGTGCTGGGAGACCCACATCCACCAGGGAGGCTGCTGATGACGGTGCTGGGATGGGAAGAAGCAGCAGGAAGGATGGCAGCCCTCAAGACTCCTGCTTTACCTGCAGGATGGGAGGGGAGAACCCAGTGCAGGGATCCCAGCACCATGTGCTCCATGCACCCCCAGCCACAGAGCAGAGGAAGCATCTCTCTCACCCCTGTATCCCATCTCAACATCCCACTTTCTGAGCCCCAAAACCATAATGGAAGAGAACTCAGCACCCTTGAAGCCCCTTAGCTTCTTCACACCCACCCACTCCTCCCTCCTTTCCTAACAAGCTCTAGTTAAACTGTCCAAAAGCCACCTCCTGATTTTAATTAGAGCAAAAGACCCCCAGTTAGGCTTAAATCAGTCTCTGGGAGCTCAAGGCAGTGGCTGGCAGCTCCCCCTGAGCCAGGTGGTGCTGGGGGGGGAAGGGGGCACATTCAGAGCCTCTGAGGCTACAGCAGATCCCACCAGCACCAGCCCCACCACATCCCAACAGCTCCAGCTTAGACAAAGTGCTGTCAGTAGTGAAACCCACGGTGTCCATAGGGATGAGGGGGGATGGGACCAGCTCTGGTCCTGGCCAGAAGTGACCTATTAATCTATTACAGGCATCTCTGCTGCCTGCAGCTCATTAGTGGTGACAGTGGAGGGATGACACTGTGGTCCTGGCTGCATCTGTAGTTGATGAGTGCACACAGCAGGTCCTTCACCTCTGCCATGGCCATGGGGAGGTTGGGATCACCTCCTAATCCCTGCCCTGAGGTGGAAACCAGGGACAGCATGCCCACGGCACATCATCGGACTGTCTCCCCTTGCAGAGAGTTTGCTCGATGGAAGGTGAATAATTTGGCCTTGGAGAGGAGAGACTTCTTCAGTCTGCCACTGCCCCTGGCTCCCGAGTTCATCCGCAACATCCGTCTGCTGGGGCGCTGGCCCAGCCCCCAGCAGATCACAGACAACCTCATCAAAAAGTATGGGACCCACTTCTTGCTCGCCGCCACACTGGGAGGTGAGTGCTGGGGAGCTCCCAGTCCCTCCCTGCACACGAGGGAGGGTGGGAGAACAAGTTCTGCAGGAGACATATGGCCAAGAAGGGGAATGGGGGTCACCCAGCAGTCCCCCAACAGCATTGCATGTCCTCCCAGGAGAGGAGTCTCTGACCATATTTGTGGACAAGCGCAAGCTGAGCAGGAGGGCAGAGCCCACCAGTGTGTCCGGGAACAGCTCAGGGGTCTCACTGGAGACCCTGCACCAGCTAGCAGCCTCCTACTTCATCGACCGGGAGAGCACGCTGCGCCGGCTCCACCACATCCAGATCGCCACGGGCGCCATCAAGGTAGGCAGGGGCAGCCCCAGGAGCCGATGGGGTGCTCAAGCAGCATCGCAGCCCAGGGAGAGGGGGTACAGGAGTGGAGGAGAGCAGCAAGGTGAGCTCATCCATGTCATTGACGGGAAATTAGCCACGCTAACGAAGGCACGTTCGTTATGGGGCTGCAGGCGAGGCTGCCTCCTGTCAACAGGCCAATTAGCAGGCAATTAGTTCTCCTCTGCAAGCATCCCCTTGCTCTGGGGTGAGGAGCTCGGGAGCCCTGCTGAGAGCTATCTGCTGCACTTCCAGTGGGGTGGTGCGTGCCCTGCATCCCTGACCACCTGTGGGTCCCCTTTAGGTGACCGAAACACGGACCGGGCCCCTGGGCTGCAGCAACTACGACAACCTGGACTCGGTGAGCTCCGTCCTGGTGCAGAGCCCCGAGAACAAGGTGCAGCTCCAAGGTAGGACAGGGCTGGCGGGGACATGGTGATGGACAAGGGCCACTGTGGGATGCTCACAAGGGCCCAGGGGAGGATGCTGGCCTGAGATGCTGCTTTTAATTTAAGGCCTGGGGAGGTGGGGGATGAAAAACAACCAGTGCTGGCCAGGATGAGGTTGTTGCTTGCCTGCCAAGAGGCGCCAAGATCGATGCAGAGCCCAGACAAGCGGCTCCACGGT
Organism: Rhinopomastus cyanomelas; assembly: GCA_013400115.1. Taxonomy (NCBI): domain Eukaryota; kingdom Metazoa; phylum Chordata; class Aves; order Bucerotiformes; family Rhinopomastidae; genus Rhinopomastus; species Rhinopomastus cyanomelas. Next base: position 801,452 of record VXBP01010097.1, read on the forward strand.
AGATTGAGATGGTAACCACATGAGGGTGGGAGCCCAGAGAGGGTGATGGGGGAGGCTTGCGATACTGTTGAGGGGCTCCTTTTGTTCCCCAACCTCCTTGGGGTGTCTCCACCCACAGGACTGCAGACAGTGCTGCCTTCCTACCTGCGGGAGAGGTTCGTGGCGGCTGCCCTCAGCTACATCGCGTGCGGCTCGGCCGGGGAGCTGGTGTGTCGCCGGAGCGACTGCCGCTGCCACTGCCAGCCCGCTGTCCTCCGCTGCAACTGCCCCGAGGCCGATGTCCAAGCGCTGGAGAGCAGTTTGGCCCAGCTCCGGCGGGCCTGGGAGAGCCACCACAGCCAGTTTGAGGAGTCAGGTGAGAGCCCACTGAGAATCTCCTTCTCCTGCACCCCCTCCTGTGGGTGGGAGCCATGGGGCTGCTGGGCAGGCTCCAGGGTGACCATCTTGCCATGGAGACCTGAGAGGCTGGTTGGAGGGAGGTTGCCTTCAGCCCTGCCTTCATGACTTGCTTGTCTGTCGCCCTGCAGAGGAGTTTCAGGCCCTGGTGAGGCGGCTCCCTGTGGACCGTTTCCTGAACAGGACAGCCATCTCCCACTTCTGGGCCATGGACCTGGACCTCCAGCATCGCTACCAGCAGCTGAGCACCAGTCTGAAGCTGCTTTCCAGAAAAACCCACCGACTAATCCGGCGGCTCTTCAACCTCAGCAAACGTTGCTACCGGCAGCCTCGCTTCAAGCTGCCCAAGGAGAGGTAGGAGGGTGTCAGGACAGCACCATCCCTCATGGGGAGGGGGTTCAGACCCATGGCTGGTGCTGGAGGAGCTCCCACCTTGCTTCACAGCTGCCCAGTTGCGGGCAGGCAGCAGGGGCACTTGTGCCACCCTGGCACATGGCCCTGAGAGGCTGGGTCCAAGCCTGGAGGTGGCACATAGGGCTTGGTTCATGAAGGGCCACGATTGCTGCAGGAAAGTGCCCCAAAAGATGCCACATAAGCACCGCCCAACCAGCATCTCTTGTCCGCCAGGTCCCTTCTGTACTGGTGGAGCCGTGCGCAGTCGCTCCTGTACTGCAGCGAGACCACCGTGCCTGGGACCTTTGTGGAAGAAAGCCACAGCTGCACGTGTCCCTCGGAGCAGCCCTCATGCCAGGGCTCCATACCGTGTGCCTTGGGCGAGGGGCTAGCCTGCGCCAGCTGCGCTGAGGACAACAGCACCCGCTGTGGGACCTGCAACCACGGCTACGTGCTAGCCCAGGGCTTCTGCCGCCCTGAGGTGGCCGACTCGCTGGAGCAGTACCTGGGGCTGGAGACAGACCTGCAGGACCTGGAGCTCAAGTATCTCCTGCAGAAACGGGACAGCCGCATCGAGGTGCACTCCATTTTCATCAGCAATGACATGCGCCTGGGCAGCTGGTTCGACCCCTCCTGGAGGAAGCGGATGCTCTTGACCCTAAAGAGCAACAAGTACAAGCCCGGACTGGTTCATGTCATGTTGGCCCTCTCCCTGCAGATCTGCCTCACCAAGAACAGCACACTGGAACCCGTTATGGCCATCTACGTCAACCCCTTTGGGGGAAGCCACTCGGAGAGCTGGTTCATGCCTGTCAACGAAGGTGGCTTCCCAGACTGGGAAAGGACTAACTTAGATGCTTCCACCCAGTGCCAAAACTGGACGCTCACCTTGGGCAACAAGTGGAAGACCTTCTTTGAGACTGTCCACGTCTACTTGCGGAGCCGCATCAAGTCCCTGGATGACAGCTCCAACGAGACAATCTACTATGAACCCTTGGAGATGGCAGATCCCTCCAAGAACCTGGGCTACATGAAAATCAACAGCCTGCAAGTCTTTGGCTACAGCCTGCCCTTCGAACCAGATGCTATTCGTGACTTGATCCTCCAGCTGGACTACCCCTACACCCAGGGCTCCCAGGACTCAGCCATGCTCCAGCTACTGGAGATCAGGGATCGGGTGAACAGGTTGTCCCCTCCCAGCAAAACCCGCCTTGACCTCTTCACTTGCTTGCTCCGCCACAGGCTCAAGTTGGCCAACAACGAGGTGGCGAGGATCCAGTCCTCCCTGAGGGCCTTCAACGCCAAGCTGCCCAACGCAGTGGAGCAGGAGATGGGCAAGCTGTGCAGCTAACGGCTGCTTGGACCCTGCAGAGAGGGGGCTGGGAGAAAAGACCCTCCAGGGCAGGGTAGGGGGGCAGTAATCACCCTACAAATTTAAATCAAGGCCTTACCTTAGTGCCAACCGCGTGCTTCCACAGTACACCCAGCGACCGGCCAAAGAGACACGGGGCTCCGGCAGGCAGGGGACAACAGTGAGACTGTGGAGGAGCAGCCTGGGGATGGTGACGGCTCAGCTGGTGTCTGAGGTTGCACCAATGGCCAGAGGAACCTGCTGGTCCTGCTGGAGCGGATGTCCAACTCGCCATGAGGATCCTTCATCGTTGGCCTCCTTGGTGCCCCAACTTTTGTAATCTTTTTAAGAGAGGTTTCTACTGGCACCCTCACATCCCCTGCAGCTGTGTCCTCAATGTGGCACAGGGGACCACCCAGCAGATGTTCCCTGGGGTCTTTCCAGGAGGATCTTGTGCCTAGCACAGTATCAAGGCAGCATCATCCCCTGAGTTGTGTGGGAAGAACCTGCCATCATGAGCACCAGTGGAGACCTCTGGGCCACAATTCCTTCCAAAAACAAAACCCCAGCAACCAACCAACTAAAAGCAACAGAAAAAAAAAATCCAAGTTTTATTTATGTCTTTATTTTTTGTTTTGCTCTGGAGAAGTTTTTTTAAGCCTATTTATTTGGGAAGTGTCATTTCTTGTCAGTGGCTCCAGCCAAGGGACAGCTTAGTAAAATGTATCTGTTTAATATATTTTTTAAAACAAAAAAAATGTCTTTTTTTGAGCAAAAGAACAACCAAAACCAACTAAGAGTAAAAAAAAAGAAAAATAACAGTTACTGTCATCTCTGGCCCTGGCTGTCCCCTTGCTGTGCAGCAGAAGGGGATGGAGAGGAGGCTCTGTGTGTATCTGGCAGCTACGTCCCCCTGTGTCGCCACTCTGTCCTGCCCTGGATTTAGCCTCCTGAGAGGAGAGATGCCACCACGTGGGCTGGCCATCTGTCTCCTGTCCATGTCTTCATTAACTCAGAAGGACAGGGCTCTGAGCGACCCATTAAGACCATCAGACATGCCTGGAAGTAGAGGGGGATCTTGCCTGCTCCCACTACTCCTGCCTTTGCTCCCAGCAAGGTGCCTGGAGCAACTGGTGGGAAGAACCCACATCTTGCATCCCACCTCCTGGTCCCACATGAGCATCCACCATGGCTGGTGGGTGAGCAGTGCCCGCTGTGGCACATGCCACCTCTTTGGGCATGTCAAGTGTGGTCTTTAGAGCTTCACTTCAGAACAAACCCTCAGATCTGATCTGGGAAGAAATGGTGGTTATCTGGCCCCAAAGACACCTTTCCTGGGCAGCCATCTCTGTGTCTGAGCGATACAGCTGGGGCTCCATACCTCTGGTATCTTCACTGACATCCTAAGCCTTTCTCATTCATCTCCCCCTTAGAAAAAACCTCAAACCAAGCACAACTCACCCCTGATACATCTCTCTGTGACACCCAGCACAGGCATGGAGGGGCATCAGGTTTCCCCAAGGCCAGTAGCCCTGGTGCCAGGGACATCCCACAGCTCCCAGAGCCAGGAGGTGGGGGCTGATGACTCAAGGTGTCCAGTTCCCCTCCCTTCCTGCTGTTTCTGGGAGCAGAATATGAAGCAGCAGCTGCCTGAGGATGGGCTCAAGAGGAAGGATCTGACCCTCTGACCACAGTATCCCTGTGTAGAGGGGTTGGGTGGGGTGCAGACCAGTGTGTGCACCCCAGTTCTCCCCACTGGCAAAATATACCTGCTCTGGGCTGCAAAAGCAATGGAAACCCAAACTAATCTGTCCTGCTGCTGTCATCCACCTGCTCTCTTATCCTCCATCCTTGGGCTGAAGAGATAAAGAGATAAGCAGGAGGAAAACAACTCCAGGAGAGATAAAGAGATAAGCAAGAGGAAAATAAAACGGGGGGGTAGATGCACCACACTTGCTATTTATATCCCGTCTGATCTATCAAACCATCAGGCTGGCTACTGTGGGTAGAGCTTCCCTCAGTCTGGCACCCTGGGCTCTCTGTGCATCTGTCTTCCTTTGCCCACATCTCCTCATCCCAAAGGGGAAAACAATCCTAGTCAAGTAATTAAACACATCAGGAGGAAACAACAAGTCAAACCATCGTCTCACCTCCTCGGGAGGCCAGCAGATATCTGTCCCAGGGTTCAGGGTGCAGGCAGTGTTGCCCACTCCAGGGAGCCAGGAAGAGCCTTTCAGCTTCTTCTGCACCTCCTTTTGGGCCATCACAGCTCTTCTCCCCATCATCACGTGGGACCACACGTCAGGCTAATGTTCCTCAGCTCCAGCCTCCATCTCTTCCCAGACAGAGCATTTCAGGGCCCTGAACCTAAAGCACCTGAACACAAACAACAAGAGCCATCAGGACATCCAGCAGCATCTCAGGGAGCCACAGCCCAAGAGGTGATGGAGCCGCTTCCACCAGGCAGGGGACTGAACCCAGGCTTCAGCACTGGCTCCAGGGACAGGCAGGTGATGCCCTATAAGTGGTGGTAGAGGGGGCTGATGATGAAGGTTGTTTACCTTCAGTTTAACACAAAAGAAGGCAAAAAGGGCAGGCAGGCAGCTGGGGGGTGCAGCACCACCTCTTTGCATCCTCAGTGGTTGCTCCCAGGCTGGCAGACACAACAGCACAGGAGCTCCTCAGCAAGGTATCCTCATGAACTGCCTAAAAGCACCAAGCCTTGGCCAAGAGCACCGATTCCCAGCTGGAATGAGGCCATGCATGGCTTTCCCTAGTCAGCACAGCACTTTCTTGGCTGAAGATACTGCCAGGTAACGCAGGAGCCAGTAGAGAGGGAGTGATGGTGATGCTGGACACAGCTCTGGCCACCAGCCCCCCACAATGTGAGGCTGCACCACCCCTTAACCAAGTGGGCGATAAGATAGGAATGGTTCCCTGAATTTTGCTGCTAAACTGCAGTATTTTGGGAGACACCCACTTCCACCTTTTCTCAGGGTGAGCTCAAGGAAGAGCAGCAGCAGGTCCCTCCAGGAGGTGACTAACAGGCTACATATTAATCTTCACTAGAAGGAACCAGGTCTTCCCATCCCTGTTCAGCAATTAAAGAGCAAGCTGAAGGTGATTAAGGTGACAGGGTTAATAACTGGAAGTCAGCATTTGATCACTTTGTAGGGTTTTTCCCTGCAAAGGGCATCACCAGCAGCACTGATGGGACCTGACTTCTGGATGCAGGAAGCCACCACCTCCCCACCTCACATGAGGAATCCACCAGGATTTAAAAATGTGTGGGGTTCTCCTCACTCGGGCTCTGGCGTTCAGGGCCCTGCAGTGCCAGAGGCAGAAACCTGCCTCTTAAATAACAAGCTGAGCTCCTCACTCACTTGACAGGTTCCCTCTGGACCTGGTTATTCAATAGCTCTGACAGGAAAGAGGTGACTGGGGAGAGGCTGGGCTGTTCCACCCACAGCCCAAGCAGCAGGATGGGATTATCTGCAGTGCTGTGCCCCAGCATCCCTGCTCAGGGTTCACACCTCCACCTCCTAGCCCACAGACAACCAGTGGTGGGCTGGATCAGCTGCACCAGCACAGCTCTAACTTGCCCTCCTTCTCCCCTCCTGTGATTTCATTCCTTTTTCACAGCATCAGCTGAGCCTCCAGCCCCATGTGCCATCAGGTGGGAACTTCAGCCTCTCGTGAAGAACAAGGAGGTGGGGAGCTTCACGCCAAGCATTTTGCTCAGGGCTCTTTCAACTTTGTTACCTGCACAGACCCGCTGGAGCTGCTCCACATCTTTTCCTGGAGTACAGCTCCACTGCAGGAACCACACAGCTCCTGGGCACTCACCACTTACTCTGCCCTGCTCCGCCACATGAGCCCAGGGATGCTCATCATCATCCTCTTCCCACTCCAGACTCATTATTGGGGGCAGGTGGTGGTGGCCCCTCCTTGCTTTCCCCACAAACCAGAGTGACCTCTGTCTCACCAAGGGACAGCCTCAATGTCTCCTTTTTAGCCTTATTGCCCTTATCTTCCCCTCCCTTGTCCTGACAAGCTCTGTGGTACCATTAAGATGGCAAATCAGCACCAGAACCTTCTTAGTTGGAAGGCAGGAGCCTTCTCCTGTTGTTGGGGTTGTCATCAGCTGCTTTAACGCATTTTCAGTCCCTCTGTTTTGGTCTCTTTTCTCCCCTTGCTGGTGGGTTCCTCCTCCCTGTCTCATCACACCCCCAGCTCTTTCAAAGCCATGGAGGACTCTCATCCTCCTGTGCCACACTCCCTGCAGTTCCCTTTGTGGAGAGGATGCTCAGGTTCTGCAGTAAATGGCCACTTCTTAGGGAGCAAGAGGAGACAATTAACAGGCTCTTCAAATGATGACAGCTCCAGCTTCTTCCTCGCTTCTCCTTAGCCTCCTGCTGCCACCTCTGAAGAAACAGCCAGGAGTGGCTGCAAGGGCAGGCACAGAGGAGGCAGGGGAGCTCCTGCCAGCTCTGACATGTTGAAGGGGCTCCTGCTACCACCCTGTGTCCAGATCCAGAAGCTTAGTGAGGACCTAGGATGACTCAAGTTGATTGGGATCTCAGGATGCTCCAGTTTCTGCTTCTCAGATCACTTCCTCCCTTCCCCACCAACTCCTCCTCAATCGAAGGTTGAAAAGCAGAACCTCACCCACCCATCCCCACCACCTGCACCAGTCCTGAGCTCTTCAAGGGCCCAGATCTCAAGGAGAACCCGGAGGCCTCTTTAGACCCCATCAGGTAGCAAATTTCCCCAGCATCCCATTCCACAAGCAGAGAAACTCACTGGGGATGCCAATGGCAAATTACTTTGTCCTGCCTGAGCTCGGGGCTGGGAGATGCTGCTGGCAGATGCTGCTGGCAGCAGTGCCCCTGTCCATTAAATCTGGGTGCGCTGCCCCAGGGTGCCAGCAAAGCCAGTGTAAATCAGCAGTGCCAGGGTCACCACTGATTCATGGCCAGGAGCCTGGCTGCAGAACTTACCTCATCAGACTGGACTCTGAGCCCTAGGACAGTGTTCCCAGGGGACTCCTCAGCTCTGCTCCTGGACCCTGGGTTGAGACAGTCGGGGAGTGTTGGAGGCATCTCCCTGAAGAGCAAAGCTCTGCCAACAAAAGCTCAGACAAAACTGCAAGACAGAGGTTTTGCTCCTACTGCTTGTGCTGGGAGCAGAGCCTGACTGGATGGAAAGAAGGAAGAGAGATCAAGGCGTTTTCAAAAGTGGTCTCTTAGCCTCCAGGACCCTCTGCTCTGTGCCAGGCTGCTCCAGCTCTCCGAGTAATCCTGCCTCAGAACCAGCCGTGGGTACAGCATCAGTCACCACCTTCCAGATTTTCCTCTGTTGTGGTTCCTCACCCTGTCCTTGCTCTTCTCAGGGAGATGGGACACAGAAGACGGTCTTGGGGAGGTTTTCTCACCTGTAGCCCGTTTGATCACAGGGAGAACCCCTGCCCCCCCCC